>JAANYP010000045.1:272300-585903 GCA_020465985.1 Centrapalus pauciflorus
CTGCTTGGGAATAAATGAGGCTCAGAAGAGAACGAAACCTGGGATAATCGAACAGCACTTGGTCCTTGACTCCTTGCTGCACAGGGTCTCTCAGATTCAGAAACAATCCATTTTGGCATCCATTTGGTTGCCATCATAAATGCGAAATACAGGGATTCTATCAACCGGGCTCAGTTGTCCAAGAAACCAACGTTACTAACGTGAAGCACATTCACCCAAAGAGGCGAATAAGAAGCTGTAGGTATGAGAGAGGTTCCTTACCTGAACCAATGTGTTGCCTCCAACTTTGGCTTCTGCCAACCAACAGAAGGCGTTAGAAGATTGCCCATTTGTATATCTTCAGCTTGTGGGGACTCATCGTAAGACAGCAACGAAGCCAGTTGGATAGATGAAGCAATTTCCCTGAGCCAGACAGTGTGCTTTACTTCAATGGGTCTGAGTTTCCCATTGAGTATTGTGCCCTAATGACTTTGGATTGCTGGAAGGTAGGCCAGTGTACGACAGGAACTTCATTACCACCATCTCCTGGTAGGGACACCAGGGGGATGCAACAGTGCGTCGATTCCAACGGATGAAACTTCATAGAAACTCCACCATTTGTTTCGTAACCCTTCCCCACATATGTTTTGGGGATGAGTGAGGTTTACATGTAGTGGTGGTGGTTTGATGGTCAGCATCCATGGTGAGATGAGTGGTTTGACGAACATCTCACCAACCAACATTAAGTCGGAGAAAGGGATAGGTTTCGGCTGTGCCATTGGGGCAATAGTGTTTGAGGTTTGAAAAGAATAGCAAAAGACACTTCGATTTTGGGGTTCTTGGCGGATTTCTGGAAGAAAAGATGAGGAGACAGATATTTGATGACAACAGTAATGAGGTTTAATTTAGTAGGATTTGAAGGGTGTGTGATGAAAGAAAACAGTTTGGGGCGGTTTGATTTGAAATGTGAGTTGACGGAAAACGGAACGGTTTGTCCATGTTAAAAACATTTGGTCAGACCACTTACCCTTTTTTTTAATCAACTAACAACATAGTAACCAAACAGCTATCCGCAAGTAATTCAAGTTAAATTAACAACATAATTAAGTAACTCAGTATGAAGAAAGCTAATTAAACTTTTGCGTACGACGTCGGTGGTCCACCTGTGATGATCAGGGTCAAACAGGGTCTCAGTCTTCAAGCTTGTTCTCTCCTCGCCTTCAAAAAAACGTGCCTGTCAGCCCTGCTCTCCGTTTGGGGAGAACAGGTTGGTGTTTCAATGTTGCACAGTACAAGACAGGGGCGTGTAGACAGTGTGAAGACAGTGAACCGGTTGAGCTTGGACCATCCGAGCCGTGTCTGGAAGAAATAATATACAAGGTAAAAACTTGTTTTGTTCAGCTGTTGTATGCTCAACGTGTTCACAAGGTGTTCAGACAAGGACTAATCCGTCAGAACATGTATAAACCTGTTTCTGTGCAAGCGGGTCAAAAAACTGTAGCGTGTGAAACTACAATGTATTAGACCTTGAGAGGCAATTAGTCACTCTTGTTTTACACATGCGCAGCATTGCTAAACAGGTAATTAACCTCGTCATCCCGAGGTTTTGTTGGTAAAAGGTTCTGCAGCTGTTCATCTTGTGTAAATAACAAAACTTTACCTCCACATTACCTTGTCGGAGTGATCCCTGATAGTGAGTTTATGATGTCCAAATCTTCTTTTTCTTGAGTGAAATAACTGGATTGTTGAATGGCTATGCGCAACTTGTGTTTATCACACAAAATGGCGATTTGTTCCTACAACAAGCCCCATCAGTCTTCCAGCGGATGTTTGGCATCCAAGAACGCCCTAGGCAGCATTCCAGCAGCCCCTGATTCAGCTCAAGCAGTAGAGTGGAACACTAGGTCTGCTTCTTGGTACTCCAACTGATCAACTTTCACACCAAGGAGTTGCACATCCACGTTGTGCTGTTTTCCGTAGCTAACCGGCAGCCGCATGCAAACTCAGAATTGAATAACCTGTTCAGTTTCAGGACTTGAGTCTTTGGGGTACCAAGGACCCAAACTCTGGTGCTACCGCTTCAGTCTGAAGATTCGTTTAACAGAAGTAGGTTGTGATTCCTTTGGATCGCTTGGAACCTAGCAATAAAAAGCTGGGCAACATAATGATAGGTTCACTAGCATCAAGTATAGCAGCTCCCAATCATGCCTCTGTAAGCTGTTACTGAAACAAGCTTTTGCCAATGGCAGCGCATCCAATTCTCTATGTGTTGCCATTGTGGTTTATTTTAATAGGAGAGATACTTTTATCAACATTCAACTTTTTCAAGATCTAAAGTTGTCTTTTTTGATTTATAAAAATTCCAGTTTAGGTTTGTTTTAAACTCTGTAATGCCGAAAAGAAAGTTAGTTTCTCCCATCATTTAACTCCATTCAACTTGATTTCCATTGGAGTAATGGAAACTTCGTTGGATAACTGGCTCTTAGTAAAAAACCAAATAATAGTAGTACTCCATAAATTTGAACAAGACATAATATCATACTCACCTTCTTTTTGAAAGTGTGTAAGACAACTTTAACCTCTGGGGTAACCCATTGCCAAAGGAATACAGTAAGAGGGTCATACCAGGCATCCTCTAGTGGCTTGTTTTGACGGACCACCATAGAAGCTTTTGTCCAACTTATTAGACACCCTACTGGGTGTTGGTTCATTTTCAAAACCTGGTGGCTGCTTGACATATAAGTGTCTTGCAGCTCTCCCATTTCAAAATGCAACTCTTCCATCAATGGGAAAACCGTTTAGCTCTATGTGAGCAAGCGTAGGCTAGATACCAAACGAATTGCTTTCTACTGGCCCTCTAGGAGCAAATGGTTTTCTCATAGCAATGCCTCTCCTGGTCGTAGCCCTGGCAAACCGATCGTGCCTTATTATCAATGACAGAACCTTTGTCGTCTCTCCATCTTGTCGAATGAAAACCCATGTTTGTTTGCCAATTATAGTTTTTTTTACTTTCAGGGCAGGGACCAACTTCCATACGTTGTTTCTTCAAAACTTATTGAGGTTTCTTGCTGGCCGTGAGATCCCAATTGGCACTTTAATAATTGCTTCATCAACCCTCTTTGCTCATCAGTGAAAACAAAAACTGGAAACATACGAAGTGTCCCTAAGACTGTGGCCACCCGTGTTTTGTATCCCATTTGTGGATGTCAACCACTAATTAGGTGGATCTATGGGGTGCACCTGATACACTTAGGATCTTTTCAATATGTTACCTGAGTTTGTTAAAAATTGCTCAGCCAGGTTCAGTCCTGTTGAACAGCTCTCAAGAATTTTCAGGGGGACACACTTGTTTGTCCTGAGCGCTGGTAACTTGTTGAATATGTTCCTGGACCACTGTTTGAACAGAAGCAGAGGAGAGGAACTGGGAGAAAATCAGCCAGTGAAGAGTTGGCGGGACATGCAAATTGTAATTAGAGTAGTACATTTATTCACACAGTTGTGTATTGACATAATCATCATCCATGTCCCATCATGATTAACAAGGTTCCACACTGGGTGGTAGGTGTTGACCGCTTTGTTGAGTCCTCTCATTTGATTGACAATGCTCAGCATCAGCAAAGTTAAGGTCTCCTGAAAACTGATTCAGGGACAGCTTTGGGTGGAGCTTCTTGATCCTTTCAAAGTGACATTGATAGATCATCCTATCACCTTCTTTTTGTTGTATACTCTGGTAGGCTTTGGAGATATCCTAGCCAAACAACCCCCATCCTTCAAACGACTTTAGGTTCAAATTGTCGACAGCTGGCTCCCTTTGATTGCTAAAAGAATAAAACAGGGACATCCAAACATGAAATCACTGAACCATTTTGTGGCTTTCTCCCATTTGAGCGCGCATAGGAGTCGGTTGTTGCACCTTTCACCACTAGGATCTTTTGGGTTGAAGCGAGGCGTTTTGGTCGAATAGCTTTCAGCCCAAAATGATGAAGGTAAACCTATGCACCACACCTATGGCTAGCGTTCACGACAGTTCGGTTCATGAGATTTCTTCATTCTGTCACCTCCATTTGTGGGAAAGTTCTTACTGCTTGAAAAGTTTTTGAGAGATACCTTTCTTTCACAACAGTTCTCAGTATAGTTTCTGAATTGCAGTCGCATGCGTCATCTTAAGTCGTTACTTGTTGGGCAAGAGGTTCAGCAATTTTCCATCTTTTTTGACCAAACTCCAAATCTCGTGATCAGCCTCTCCGTTTGCTTTCCGAAAGATCCCCTTTTCTGTGGACCGATAAGATGTAGTCCATTTCCGGAGTTGGCTTGTTCTCTCTCTAGTCTTGGGACATGAAAGGTCCAAAACAAGTCCATATATAGATCAAGTAGGAGTTGGGGAGTCTCAATAGAGAAATTGTTTTTTGGATTTTAAAATAGTGTTTGTGCTCGCTTGCCTTTTCCTACACAAGCTGTGCATACTCTATCTCTTGGCAAAAAGTCGAGAGGCAAAAAACCGTCCCAACTCTTTTACAGGAGTTGTTTTAATGTTCTGGGAAGTTAGAATGTATGTGGTGAGCATCTCTATAACTCTCAGCCTCTTCTTAAGACTGCTGTATTCCCAGTTATAGGGAATAGAGTTTTCTATACTCCAGTCCTGCAGAATGAGCCTCCTCTATCAACACCAATGAGGCGGCTGCTAGGTTTGGTGGAAGGACCCTCTACTGTGAGGGTGGATCCAGAGACTGCTCCCACCAGAAAATCCAAAGCCAGGTCCAAGCTTGTCAAAAGGACCCTGGTAACTGAAGCTGGGCCTGTGAAAAAGAAGGCCAAAACAGCTCAGTCTGAGTCTGTTCCTTTAGCCTCTGTGGCTGAGGGAGAGCAGACTCCTCACTCTGGCTCATCTGTTGAGCCTGAAGCCTTTGTGGCTGGTGCCTCTGTGGCACAAGAGACGATGGAACAGGTCAGCCCCACTGTTCCTAGCCTAGTCTCACATCCTGTCCAAACAGATACTCTCCCTACTCCACAATCACCCACATCATCCGTCCATTACCAAAGAAAATCAATAGCCAAAAAGAAAACAGCCCACAAAACCACCTCCTCTGTTCCCTCTCAACAGGGTTCAGTTGTACAAGAAGCAACCCCAGCTGCCTCTCCTATTTTGGGAGAAGGTTCAGCTCATTTGGAGCCTGCTTCACTCCAATCTGAGTCACCCTTGAGTCAGCCTAGACCCTCTGGTTCCTCCCAACAGGAACCAGTTGTACAAATGGAGATACCCACATCAACTATCCCAGCCTCCCAACAGGCTGAGGATATTGAAAGACAGGAGTCCTCTCCACTCCATACTGTGTCCACACTGTTCCCCACTCATATCTCCTCACACCCTGAGTCTGCACGAGGTGCCCACGCTGCTGATATAGACCAATCAGCAGCTCAACCTCAAACTTCTGTTCCCCATGATTCAGCTGTTCAACACCAAACAGCTGCTGAGGGACCAACAACACAAGCTGATGAACCTCAGGGATCATACCATCTCTCTGGTGAGGCTGCTCCCTCAATGCAAATTCCATCAGCAGGTTTCACCACTGCTGATGATGAAATGCATATTCCATCTCCCAATGATGAGGTGCCTTTAGACCAAGGCACTGCAGAGGGAACCACCACTGGTCTTCATGAGGGTGTTGCAACACAAGCAGCATCGGAAAGGCCCCACACATCATCCCCTTCTCCTGGTGATGCAGCTACAGCCGCTGCTGAAGGACCTCTTGATCCCTCTAACCTGGGCCATCTTACTTTTGCTCAGGCTATGGAGCTTCTATCCCAAGTCCCTCTTCCCTCTCCATCACATCCTCATACATCAGCCTCATCATCATCGTCTCCCTCTACCCACTCCAACCAATCCACCCATACACCACCATCTCCCAAAGACCTGCCTTTGAAGGATCAGCTTTCTTTGCTGACCAACAAAGTTGGTTCTTTGGAAAACACCATGCACTCCCTACCATCCCTCATCTCAGACTCTGTGTCTGAGCAAAGCTCAAAGGATTTCTTGATAAGTTTAAAAGAAGTCCTTCCCAGTCACTCCCAAACTGACAACTCTCCACAGCTGATGGCACTCACTGCACAGCTGCAAACTGCTAATCACCACTCTCTCCTCTATTCCTCTCCTTACAGACAAGACGCTGGTCCTCCAGGCAGCCATTTCCAACAGCTGTCATCTATCCGTCACTTCTTTGCAACTACCCTTCCTAAACTTTTGCCAGCTTACAGACATCATTGGTTCCCTAATCCAACTCTGTATCATCAGACCTTGCTGATGTGCGAGATTCTCTAGAACTTAATCTTGCACAGCTGCAATCTCTGCTGTTCACAGCGTCTGATAGGGAAAATCTTCTTAAGTTGACCACTCTTGCTGATTCCCACACATCTTCTCTTCAAACCTGTCTTTCCCAACTTAGTGAGGTGAAGGATAACTTGGCTTACTTAGTGAACAGCCTTGTTGGTCCTAAATCCTCTAAACCTGCTGGCAAGCCTGCTGACTTTGTGTCTTCAGGCAGACCAGGTGTTGAACTCGCTGCTTCATCTCCTTCAAAGGGGGAGAAGTCATCTGCCTTGAAGACTAAGTCTAAGGGGGAGAAAACTTCTTCTCCTAAGGAGATACCAGTGTCTGCAACTCACACTGGTCAGCCAGCAGAGATTTTTGAAACAGGTGCTGCTGAAAGGTGGCTCTTCAAGCTTCGTATGCCTACTCAGGCGTCTCGCCAACGAAACCCTGCTGCAGTCTAAGGGAGAAATCATTCCTGAGGACAGGGCTTTAGCAGCAAAAAGGAGGCGGCCTTATTCTATCAGAGAAGAAGAAGAAGAAGAAATAGTGAATTGAGGAACTTTGAGGATACAGCGAAGAATTGGAAAGGGATGGTTCAGGATCCTTCTCCAGTGATATGAAGTCCATTCTTACATCTGGGTAGGTGAAAATGGGAAGCTGTCCATCAGTTGGACAGCTTGCCATTATTTGCTCCCAACTCAATACAGTCCAAACCCTGTACAATTAGTTTATACAATCCTGTACAATTGTTGTTACATTATTTACATAAGTTGTTAATTTTTGCTTTTACATTAGTTGTAAAATACATTAGTACATTAGTTGTACTCTTGTAAGAACATTGTGTTGTTCTAGTATAGTTCAAGAATTCAGTTATATATGAAACTGATCTTTTTACTTTACTGTAAGTTGTAATTTATTCAGCAAATGTACTGTAAAAAAATAATATAGTTGATTTTGATAGAAGACCAGCTTGAACTGGTTATTCAAATAGGGGGAATTGTTAGGCACAAAAAGGCCTCAGTCAAACCTGTTCTACATCTGAGCGGGGAGATTTTATAATCAATCCTGTTGGAGCATTTGAAGGTTGAATTTTTAAGGCCCTGTTAATTCCTTAATTGGAAACCGAAAATGAATTTGCAATATCAGTCTAAAGCTGTTCTATATGTTGCATGTGTTGCAACTAAGACAGTTTGTCCAAGCTGCTCTATCTGCTGAACAGGCTGGACATAAACTGTCTACGCTGCTCTACACTGTTGAGCAGCTTGGGCATTTTTAAAGTGTTCTGTTCTTTGTGAACAGAACCTGTTCTTTGTGAACAGGCTAAACACATTATGGAATTTGTTTCCAAGTCATCATGTATTGTTTTTGACTACAAGATCAGTTTACAAAGTCGAAGACAAAGTGGAAAACAGAACTGCTCAGCCTGCCCACGCTGTTCTGTAACATGAAGACAAAAGGATATTTGAAAAAGGGTGACAGACCTTTTTCTTATATCAAAATAGGCTTTTACAGGGAAGAAAGACGCAAAGTTGACATTCCTAAATTAGTTAAAGGCAATGCAACAGTAGACAAAGTAAAAAGACAAAAGTTCTGCACATGTGAAGACAAGTCTGCTTTTCAGAAAAGTGCAGAAAAGGTTATGTTGTCTTTTCAACAAGACTTTTCCTTTTCATTCTGTCCAATGAAGATGTTTCTCTGAGATCCTCTAAGTGAGTATAAAAGGAAGCTTCTAAGGTCAGAAAGAATAAGAAAAAAGCTAAGTGCTTAAACCAAGAGTGAACATGCAAGTGTGATCTTCATGCATGCAAGTCTTCTGTAAACCAGCATCTGTGTGACTAAGCTGTTTTACCTAAGCTGTTCCTTAAGTCTTGTAAACACAGTGAGTGCTTCTTAGTGAGTGTATTCATTGTATACTAGTTCGAGTCTGTCTTAGACTAGTAAGCATACTGTTGTATCTGTCATCTCAGCTTGAACTATTCCGCATTCAAGCTTGTTTGTAATTAACAAATTGTTGATAATACATACAAACATTGAGAAAAGAGTGTGTAGTATTTAAATTGCTGTATTCACCCCCCCTCTACAGCTTATAACTATATACTTTGGGAACCTCTCGGGACCTACAGCTTTCTTGGCCGTGAAGCACACCATTAATACGTGTGCCAAAAATCTCCACTGCCCAATAAGCCCGCTCTTCATGTAAGATGTCTTCGTAACATCTAAACTATATCCCATTCTCAGAAACGCTGCTTGCCTAATACTTAAAGGAAAGTCAATAGGCCCATTTTCTTCTTCTTGAGAACCTAGCTGCAGAACCTGACGCAGCATATCGGCAGAAAAGACTAGCGGCTGTCCAGCTATTCTAGTCCTTAAAACTGTCGGGGTGACAGTGCAATCAACTTGTAGATGCTCGTAAAACTGGCGTACATATGGAATAACAATCTGAATGTTATGAGACAATGCAAATGCAATCCTAGACTCTACTAGGAAATCCAGCATCTGACGAAAACCCTGCGCCTCAGGGATATAATGGTCAGGGGGAATGACCATATTATGCTTCGGCACGAAAACTCTATCAGCCATATCAGCACAATAGATAAATTATCAGAATTATTAAAAGTCAATAAACTTGATTAAATTCAAATTTGATTTATTTTGAACTTGTTTAAGTACAAAATCCAACACAAATGAATTTCTACAAGTTTAATTAAATTCAAATTGAATAATTCAAATAAAATGACAGATTCGAATACACAGATTCGAAGAGACCCCTTTTCGAGTTTGATGTCACTCTCGAATCTAATGACCTTCTCGAGTTTACAGACAAACTCGAGAGTGGTCTTGAACAGATTCGAGAAAGTCAACCCAACTCATCACCAAAACCCATGATTTTAACCTTTTTGGACTCAGAAAATTACAGTCATTAGCCATACTAGTTACTAATCACAGATATATGCATTTAATTTGACTATTTATCGGTCCAAACTTGTTAATTTTGAAACACACGATTTCGACCTATAAACTCTCAAATATCGATGATTTTGGCTTAAATGGTGAATAAAACTACTTGAATCTTGCACAACCCAGTTGTTTGTACCTAGATGTATCAGTAGAATCGAACAGTTAAGTAAGAAACTCGACAAATTGTTGTTTTTGTGGAAAACGGTAGACTCGAGCAGATAGATTCGAAATCGCCAATAGATTCGAGAGTATAGATACGAAAACAGTAATGACTTAATGACGTTACTGTTAACCTATTTATACCACCTACCTTCGAGTCTATGGCCACTTTCGAATCTACTGACAGATTCGAGGTTACCCCAATTCGAGTTTAACCTAAACTCGAATTTCCCCTGAAACTTAGAAAATTTCGAAAATTTTGAAATAACTTCAACTTTTTCAACTTTTTCAATTTTAATGTGTAACATGATAAACTATGCCAAATCTTTTACCCTAAGCACAAGATTTTTCACGCAGTGTTTATTTTCTCCAACTATGAATGCACCCTCAATAATTTTTTGACCCTTTTCCTAAGAAGAAAAATAAATAAAAATAAAATAAAATAAACTAAGATAAAATAAAATAAAATAAAAATTAAATAAGTAAAAATAAAATTTAAAATTTTGACCAAAAATTTAACTTAGACTTAAACTATACTTATTAAAATTTACAACCTTTGCTAAACACTTAACAAAATAATTTTGATGAGCATAGTCAAAGAAAGGTTCAATCAGATAGCGGTGTCAGATACTCACTTTCAGTACTTAAACTTTCACACTTTGAAATTTTTGATTCCTTTGATTGTTTGTCGTGAAATACCCATTTAGCCGATTGTTGGTATTTTACTCCTTTAGACATGCTACATTTCGGAATATCCCTTGGCGTTTTTATTTATCATGAAATTATCTTACGTGACTCAGACATAGACATACTTTTATGATCAAGGCATACAGACTAAGATTCTAACTTGTTGGTATTTGCAAACCTTCTTTAAAAGACAAACATCGGACACAGGTCTGTATTTTCATACAACAAAGTGTCTTAGTTTGACTTAAAGTTTATTTTAAAGCTAGCAAGACAGCGGTGACAGGTCTGTACCGACGTACAACAAAGCGACTTATCTTGCTAACCCGAATCTAAACAGAGGCAACAGGTCTGTACTTACGTACAACAGAGTTACATGTTTTCGACTCTCAATTTTGTATGATTTTTCTATTCTTTCCATTTTAAGATGTATTTGATGATGCTATACATCCCCAGAAAGTTTGCATACCTCATTTAGACTCAAAGTTTGTATGTCTTGTACATAAAAATTAAGACCGATATTTTATTAGCCTTGAGATTCCCTATATGTATAATGACTACCAACACATCAAACTAAAATAAATTATAACACTTAGAATTTAGGTGCATTATGTGTGAAAGCCTAAACACTTAGAGTTTGTAACGACTGTGCTAATTTTCGTCACTTTGAACCTATGTATCTAAGACTTAACTCTTTTTCTGATATTCTCTTTTTTTGTATTTTTATGATTTTCCCTCTTTTTTCTTTTGTTTTTCATACGAAATAGCAATAAAAGAAGATAACTTACTAACTTACTAAAAATAGAAACTATCCTAAATTAGCAGACTTACCATAAAAAGAAAGAAATATTACCTCTACAAAAAGAAATAAACTACCACTAAGGTCAAATTACTCTGGGTTGCGCATTCCATTTAGTTGAATTAAATATTCAAACCGTGACTTATCAGATGCTTTGGTAAATAAATCAACATTATTATCGTCCGTTGCCACTTTTACCAATTTGATTAAGTTCTTTTCAGCACAATCACGAATAAAATGATGCCTTATGTCTATGTGCTTTGTTTTACTGTGTTTAACTGGATTGTTAGTTATAGAAATTGTAGATTGATTGTCTATCCTAATGGGAGTTTGAGTATAAGCCAAACCATAATCCCGCAATTGTTGTTGTATCCACAAAACCTGTGAGCAGCAACTACCAGCAGTAACATACTCGGCCTCGCACGTTGACACGGCTACCGACGTCTGTTTCTTGCATTTCCAGGATACCAATCTCCCTCCTAGGAATTGACAACCTCCAGTTGTTGATTTGTGCGTCAAGCTGCATCCTCCGTAGTCAGAATCCGTGAATGCCTCCAACTCTAGATCTCCCTCCGCGTGATACCAAAGTCCCAGCTTCGGTTTCGACTTGAGGTATCGTAGAATCCGCTTCACAGCTTTCATGTGCATCTCCTTCGGATTAGCTTGAAACCTGGCACAAATACACACAGCAAACATGATGTCAGGTCTTGAAGCAGTTAAATACATAAGTGATCCAATCATGGCCCGATATAACGTCGGATCCACATCGGCATCACTTTCAGTACCCGGTCCGAGATTGTGATTCACTTGAATCGGCGTGCTGAAATTGGCAGTCAGTTTCGTTCCTTCCATCCCGAAACGTTCCAATATGTCATAGACATACTTCGTCTGATGGATAAACATCCCTTCGTTCTTCTGGTCAACTTGTAACCCCAAAAAGAAATTTAACTCTCCCATTGCACTCATCTCGAATTTCGACTTCATCACCTTCTCGAAATCTTTGCACATCTGTTCGTCTGATGATCCAAAAATGATATCATCGACATACACTTGTACCAAGATGAAGTGTTCTCCTTTCCTCTTAACGAACAAAGTACTATCTATCCTACCTCTCTCAAACCCGTTCTCTAATAAATGGTTGGATACAGTCTCGTACCACGCCCTTGGTGCTTGATCAATCCATATAGAGCCTTATCTAAACGATATACTCTATCTGGATATTTTGGATCTGTAAATCCGGGCGGTTGTTCTACATACTCCAGCTCCTTCACTTTCCCATATAGGAAAGCACTCTTCACATCTAGTTGATAGACCTTAAAGCCCTTGAAGGCGGCAAAAGCTAGAAACAACCTAGTGGCTTCCAGCCTTGCTACTGGTGCAAACACCTCATTGTAATCGATTCCCTCCTCTTGGTTGAAACCCTTTACAACTAACCTAGCCTTGTTGCGCGTGACTATACCCCGATCGTCTCTTTTGCACTTAAAAACCCATTTGGTTCCTATGGCAACTTCCCCTCGAGGTAAAGGAACTAACTCTCACACTTCTAGTTTCCTAAACTGCGAGAGTTCTTCCTGCATCGCTTCAACCCAAAAGTTATCCTTAAGTGCGATTTGCACATTTTTAGGCTCTACTTGCTATATGAAACAAGAATAGAGACATTTGTGATATGCCTCTGAGTCATTTATCATCGACAACAACACAGTGTTGTTATTTAAACTACTCCTAGTCCTCACACCCTCGTTAGGATTTCCTATGATGCTTTCTATAGGATGGTTCTTGTTGATCCTAGAGGTCTCTATCTCATCAACCCTTAGATTTTCTCCTAAGTTAGATCCTATTTCACCTAATGGGGGAACTTCCTCAGATTCTACATTTTCCTCCTCGAGGACATTTTCCTCAGAGTTGGAATTTTTTTCCTGAGTCTGGTTCTCAGTTGAAGGTGCTTCAGGAACATTGACTTCTGGAGATCCATCTACAGTCGAAGTAGGCTCAGATGTGGATTGAAATGTAGTCCTCGGAAAGGTATGGCCATCGTCATTCAGATGCAGCGTCGCCATGTCCTTTTCGATTGTACCTACATTTTCATCCAAAGGAATGTTAAATGACTCAAATAATTTATCATAGTCAAATATCCATTCCGGACCTGTTTGGGGTTCATGTGTATAACTGGTGACTTCAATGTTACACACAATTTCCACTGTACCATTTGTTTTGTTAAAAACCCGTTTGTTTGGTGAGTTCGTCACATAACCTAGGAAGTATCCTTCGTCAGCCTTTTCACCAAACTTCGGTTGATGTTTTGTACGCAATAAAGTGCATGGTACCCCAAACGGTTCGAAGCCAGTTAAATTAGGTGGCCGTTTATTCAAAATTTCATAACAGGTTTTGTTCAAAGATTTGATAGTTAGGACCCGGTTTAAAATATGACATGCGGTATTCACTGCCTCCCCCCAAAACAAGGTAGGAAGCTTTGAATTCGACAACATAGTCCTAGCTGCCTCAATCAGTGTCCTGTTTTTACGTTCAGCCACCCCATTTTGTTGAGGCTCATATGGTGCACTAAATTGATGCACTATGCCCTTTGAGAGGCAATATACACCAATTACAGTGTTTTTGAACTCAGTTCCATTATCACTACGAAGCCTTTTAACCCGTGTTCCGTAGGAATTCTCCACTTGGTCTAAGAACCCGATGAGCTTGGAAGCCGTCTCGTCCTTTGTACCTAGAAAGAAAACCCAAGAAAATCGTGAGTAATCGTCAGTGATAACCAAACAATACCAACTACCTCCTATACTCCTTTTGTTGATTGGTCCGAAGAGATCCATATGCAATAAATCGAATGTAGAGGTTATGGAGTTCTGAATGTTGGACTTCTATGCCTTCTTATGTTGTTTGCCCTTCTTGCATGGTAGACACTTGTCCTCGAACTGAAAGCTCTTCATAGACACACCTTGCACCAATCCATTTTTCGTTATGTAGTTCATTTTTCTTAGGTGCAATTGAGCCAGGCGTCTGTGCCACAACACTGATTCCGTCTCCGAAGCTTTGGATAACAAACAGATTGGCCCCATCGAAGTCTCCGGCTTGTTCATATCAAGCATGTACAAGTCATTCTTCCTTGGTGCCCGCATTAATACCCATTCTTCAGGAATCATGAATCCCGGTTTTAGCACTAACGCTTCAGTGTCAGTGAACAACACTGAATTCTTCTTGTCACAGATTTGAGATACACTAATGAGATTGTGAACCAGTTTATCAACGTGATAAACTTGGTCCAACTTGATCATCCCATTAGTGACCACTCCGGTACCCGTGATGTTGCCTCCCTTGTTTCCTGCGAATGATACAAATCCCTGATTCCCACCCTTGAAGTCTGTAAGGAGACTTCTTTCCCCTGTCATGTGCCTGGAGCATCCACTGTCGACGAACCATTTGTTGTTTGGTCCTGTGGTAATCTCCTGCACATGAAAGAAAATAGGTTAGTTATCACGGGGAACCCAAGCCATAACTGACTTGGTTATACCATTCTCGTCCACATACTTAAACTCTTTCAAATACCCATCTAGCCTTTCACGTGACTTGGGTCGTTGAACAGGAGTTTGTTGTGGTGCCGAGTGATTCACTCTTTGCCTTTGAGTAGGCGTTTGTTGTGGAGCTCTTGAATAATTCCTATTATATTGCATTTCTGATTGTGATCCCTGAGCTCTTACCAGTGTGTGATGTCTAATAGGAGTGTGTGACCTAACTGGAGTGTATGCTCTGCTAGGTGTTGTGCTCCTATACTGTTGTTGGGGTCCAGACCTAGATTGATTTACGACTCTATTCGGTGAATTAGTCCTAACCACTTCTTTTGGTCCAACCTTTACCGGTAATTGTTTCACAACTTGTTTTGGTGCGGCCTGCACAGTTTTCTCGGTACTCTGAGAACTACTAGTGCTTGCCACACCTGTTGAGGGCTTAACTGGTATTGGCTTCCCTGTCTTAGGTGTAACTTCAGTTTTCCTAAGCGGACAGTTAGAAGCAACATCCCCCTTTTCATGACATCTAAAGCAGGACATCTTATCTATGGATTTCTTGTGTGTGCCCTTAGACTTAGGTATCTCATTAGTGTCTTGGTCCTTTTGAACATCTACTGCGATTGGTTCATCGTCCTGATCATTAAAATTAATTTTATGTTTTCCTGCAGGTGTTTCACTGGAGGAAGACACAAATTTGACTTTCTTAACCTTGACGGTTGTATCAGTCACGTTAGGTGTATTTTCTATTACAGGCTCAGGTTTCGGTGTAGGTATGTCCTCTAAGTTTACTGATTTATCAGATTTCTCCTGAGGTTGAGGCACGTAGTTTGCATTAAAAGGAGGAGGAATTTCATGAAATCCTAGACCTATAGGCTTTTTAGATTGTCGTTTTAGAATCTAAAACTTTCCCTAGGTTCAGGATTGAATTCCTAAACTTTTCTAGCTTACTATTCGCCTCGGCTACCTTTACTTTTGTTTCAGCTAGCTCTACTTCTTTTGTCTTAAGATCTTTAGTCAAGGCCTCTACATGCTCATACATCAGTTCTAATCTTACGCACTGTTCACTCAGCTTGTCCTTTAGAACTATGACATCCTGGGCATCAGCTTTAAGTTTGTCCTTAAGATCTTGCTTAATGTCGTTCAGGCTAGCGTTATCAGCTTTTAGGGACTCATTTTGAGCAGTTATGGTTTTATGTGATTCTAAGACTAGATTTAACCTATCGTTATAAGTAACACATAACACACATAATTCATGAAAAAGAGAGTAATTCAGACTAACCTTTATGTTATCAGATTCCACGTTGGCCATTTGAGCGGCAAACTCCAGAAGCGTCTGATCATTCGTCTTCTCCACCCACATCGGACTGCTTTCCCTTGTGGTCTGCTCTTCCCATTCACACCCATTCTCCGTGACTTCAACCATAAAAGCCCGAGCATTTGATTCTGGATGTGAGCTCCAGTCGTAAGTACCATCCAGCTGTCTGTCTGATGTGACATTTGATAGTAGACCAGCTAGATTGGCTTGACCGGCAGATGAACTCCGAAGGTATCTCTGTTGAGACTGATTCTGAAACTGTCCATGATGCTGGTTCTGCCCTTGGTATGTATCTACCTTCGGTCTCAGACATTCTCTGGCGAAGTGTCCCAGACCTTGACAGTTGTAGCACTTGACCTTGGACTTATCAAATCCAATTCCCTTATTGTTCATTGTCAAATTCCTTCCAGTCCGTTTGATGAATCTTTTAACCCGTTGGGTTACCATGGCCAGTTGCCATTTTAGATCCATTTCCTCAAGATCGTCAGGGTCGACCTGATCATAGTCTTCATCCCAGAGTGGAGGATCGTTTATTTTCCCCTGAACGCAGTTCCCGTATGCGGCCACAAATGAAGCAAGCAAGTTCAAATGTTCTTCCGCTGATTTAGCGCTCATGGGCATGTTAGAGTAGTCCTGAGATGTTGATGCCTGAGTTGCTTGAGTTAGCGGTTCTTCCGATCTTCCCAATCCTAAGAACGCTCTGTTCAGTGTGTCATCAGTCTCTGCTGGTGACGACGTTTCTCCGATGAAAAACGCTGTAGCAGTCTTCAGATCAGCTGCTGCTGAAGGTTTTGTTGATTTTCCAAAATACATCGCTGGATTCTGGACTTGTTCGTAATCTGTTTCGGCCTTCAGTAGTTCGAAATGATATGCCCGCAACGTTCCCACGATATCCTCCAATGATTGGGTATAATACTTGTCCTCATTAAGCTTTATCATTGCCACATACATAGCCCATTTGGCTGGTAAGGCATCAAGAAGCTTATTGTTCTTCTCAGTGTCATTATACTCAATCCCGTGACTTTCAAGCTCCGTCAATAGATGATAAAAGC
Organism: Centrapalus pauciflorus; assembly: GCA_020465985.1. NCBI lineage: Eukaryota > Viridiplantae > Streptophyta > Magnoliopsida > Asterales > Asteraceae > Centrapalus > Centrapalus pauciflorus. The sequence goes on from JAANYP010000045.1 coordinate 289,072, forward strand.
GGGTGATGGTATCGTCCAGCTATTCATCCTTCAACGCCTTGAAAATAGCAAACTGTTGTTTCAACAGCTCCATACGCTTTCTTCGAACCCTAGGATTACCCTCACACCTCTTTTCTAGCGACTCCCAAAGTTCCTTAGATGTCTTTTGAGTCCTAAATGTATGTAGTCTATCCTGAGGCAACGCCATTCGAATTATCGAAAAAGCTCTGTTCTCAGCTTCATACAGTTTCTTATCATCCTCCTTCATCAGTTGGTATGATAAGACTCTCTGACGGCCTTCAACTTCAGAAATAGGTGGAATGTATCCTTCGTCAATACATACCCACATGCGCATGTCATTGAAACGCACAAAATCGGCAAACCGATCTTTCCACCAATAGTAATCCTCGAGTTTCATCAGCTAAGGTGGAGTATTAGCCTTTCCGACCTCGTGATCCATTTCTAGAAACTTTTGAAGATTTGACATTGTTTCTAAAGTAATTGAATTGAACTTAATTAATTTAATTCGAAACTAATTTGAGTTTATTCTTTCGAATCTAGGTAGATTCGAATATAATTAAATTTAAATTTATTTGGGATTAAATTCGATTAAGTTTTGTAATTAAATTAAATTCGAAACTAATGACAGATTCGAAAGTCACCAAATTCGAAGGTCAAGGTAAACTCGAACACACAGAAGATTCGAAGCCCTATTCGACTCTAGACCAAATTCGAATCAAACTCGAATGTCAGCAGACTCGAGAACCTATTCGAAACTAGCACAAACTCGAATTAAACTCGAAACACACTTTATCAAACTCGAGAGGAGTGGATTTTGGTTAGACTCGAGACTAAGTATAACCCTAATTACTCCTAATAGATTCGAGCGCCGCAAACTCGAAAAACGACTAATACTTCGATTTCTTAACGCTTTGCAGAGTAAATCAATATTTTTCCAACGAAAAATAATGATTTCGATCAAAAATGTTAAAAACACGAAGTATTTTCCGGATAACAATTTGCTAAGCTCGAAAGACACGAAAAACACGAAGATGAGAGAAAAACCGTCCAAAAGCGTCAAGAAACCTAGGATATATCTTGATGAACACGAAGAACACGAAGAACACCCCGTAGGCTCTGATACCACTTGTAAGGTCTACCTAACACAGATCTATCTAGACGCGGAACCGTCAACGAGTGCGGAATCCTCGTTAACGGGTAGACGGTAAGAACACTCACCAGAAACACGGAAACTATCAACGAGCTGTACGAACTACACAAGAACGCACCTACCAGAAGATTCTCTCCGAAACAACACTAACACTGATGTTAAACTCGAAAGCGCCTTTTGCTTAATCACTCTCGAACTCTGCAAAAAGTCTGACAATATTTCGAGTCTATCCCTAATTATAGAGGCTAATTCGAGTCTGACATGGGCCAAACTCGAATCCTGCCCATGGCCCATTCGAGTTTGTCCTCACTGACATTCTCGAATCTGCCTCATCACACACATTCGAATCTGTCCAGGATTACATTCGAATCTGACATAGATTCGAATGTCAATCCTTATAGAATTCGAATCTGACTAACTTGTATTTGAAACTTATGTTATTAACTTATGCTTGAATTAATCTTTGAACTTCTTGTAATATGTTACATCAAGTTCAAACACACAATCAATAACTGTCAAACATATATAAACATATGTATCAAATACTCGTTAATATTCAATGCTTTGCAGTATTACTTAAACCAAACTGCTAGATCACTTAGACTGCTATCGTCACACAGGGTGTACCAACATGGGCATGTGAATCTCCGCAGCAGCAACAACCCCAACAGCAACAGCCACAGCGTCGGAGGCATAGAGCTCCGGCTAGACAAGTTCCGGCAGCTAGGCCATCCTCTAGCCGACAATCCGAATCGACAACAACAGCAACAGCCAAGCGTCGGAGGCAGAGAGCTCCGGCTAGACAAGTTCCGGCAGCTAGGCCATCTATGGCAACTGCAGGTCCATCAAGTTCGACCCCAGAGTTTGATAAGAGGGCACAAACCCTAGAAGAAATTTGGGCTCAAGGAACGGCTGCTGAGCATGATATTGCAGCAGAATTAGTTCATGAGATTTTGGAGCCTCCAACTGAGTACAATGATATATTCATAGACATTGATGAATACCAGCCACCTGAGGCTGAGGATATGGACACTAGGTCCAGGTTGAAAGAGTTGCAGAAGGAGAAAGAATGCAGACTGAGGCTGAGGGTCAAGTAGAGACCGCCTCCGAGTGTGACTCTGATTCTAAGGAAATAGAAGAGGTTGAAGCTGTTGATCCGGCTGTCAGAATTGGCAAATATGGATCGATACTAGTCGTCAGTAGACGAAAGATGACAAGACGAGCAGGTGGGGATACAGAGGACGATGATTCAGATTTTGAAGAGGAAGACGAAGCTCCACTCGTGCCTAGGCATAGGGCGAGGCGGCATAGGTACATGCATGGAGCTCCATCCACTTCTACTCCTGAGCCTGTGTTACCGGTTGCTCAACCAACCACCGCTCCATCAACATCCACCTCCACTTCATCACCATCAACTACATTCACTGACAATCAGCGGTTAACAGAGATGAAAGGAAAGGAGGACTTCCAGACAGTCCAAATTTTTCAACTGTCAACGGCAGTGAAAGAGTTACAAGCGCATAATGCCAGACTTGATCAAGAAAATGCTGATTTGAGAACAACAGTAGCTGATCAAGCGTCTGAGATGAAGAGTATGAAAACTCTCCTAGAGCAGTTATTGAAAAATCTGCAAGCTCAGGGGGAGAGTAGTTGCAGGGAAGGTGAAGTAAGGGGAGAAGATGATGACGGCAATGATCCCGATGCTGAAAGAGAAAGTGAGCTGGCAGATCTTTCTCAGAAGACTGCTCAGCAAGCTCAAATTCAGGGAGAGCCTGGTCTCGGGTGGAGTTATCTTATAGGAATATATTATTCAGGTACGGTAGAAGGAGTCGAAGGCGAAGCCTCAAAGATAGTTGAACAAGAAATGATTGAAGCTTTAATGGATCTTGAAAAGATAGTCGAAGGCAAAGCCTCAAAGAGAGTTTATCCCTGAAGAGATTATGGATTGGAAGTCGGATGACGAGGTTGTAGAAGACAAGGATGACAATGTTGATGAAGTCGTCATCCCAAAACAACCTATCACTGAACAGTATATTCACAATGAGCAGAATGTGATCGATATGGAGGAGCTTAACCTAGCGTATACAGATGAATCAGAACCTGAAGTAGCTGAAAAGGAGCATACTAGAGAAGATCTGATAAAGCTATGGTTCAGGAAGGAAGAAAAGAAGACAGATCTGAAGATGAAGAAAAGAATGAGAGTGCCAAGTCCTGGAAATCTCTTTAGAGGAATACTGAGTTGGTTCTTTGATAGAGAACTGCAGCTATTCGTGCTGAAGAGAAGAGATGGCCTTCAATACTTGAGGAGAACTCTAAAGGTTTTCAACACTCTGCCCAAGTGTGAAGTGAAAGAGTTGGCTTGGAAAGAACTGATCAATCTAGGAGACGACCCATATGTTGAAGTTGTTGCTAAGATTATTCGAAGGGAGGGTCGATCTGGAAGATTTGAAATTAGGCCAAGATCCGGGAAAAGAGTTGAAGATCCGTCAAGAGTAGATCCCCACACTGGTAAGCCTTGGGCTAGGATGGGTTACAAGCCAGTCCAATGCCTCAATAAAGTGTCGATGAAGTCAATGCCATAGAATGTACTGAGAAACATGAAGTGGTGGTATGTTGACAATGAGACGGTGGAAGCAGTGATGGAGGACTACGAGGACAAAGTAATTCTAAAAGTATACGATCCACTGCATTTGATCAACCTATTGAAGGACGACCTGAGAAGGCTTCATGATCAGTCGATCTTCTTTCATGAAGGCTGGAGATCAGAAGGCAGGAAGTTCCAGAAGGTAGTTAGAGTTTGTATAGATCAGGGATTGTATGCTGGTAGTAGTTTATATAGCTCTAATACTTAGACAAAATATGTATAGTTAGAAGCTATCGTCAAGGGGGAGTCTGTTAGTGCATTCTGTGTGACGATAGCAGTCTAAGTATAGACAATATTTTGTAATAGTCAATTTGTTTGTAATTGTATATTAATACGTGTTTGATATATGTTTGTTATATGTTTGTTAATATATGTTGGATATTGATTGTATGTATGTTTGAACTTGGTATAATTGATGTGTTACAATAAGTTCAAACATAAGTTCAAAGATAAGTTCAAACATAAGTTCAAAGATAAGTTCAAACATAAGTTCAAAGGTAAGTTCAAAGTAACTAGTTCGAACTTATGGAGGACAAGTTCGAAAGGCCTTGGGCTTAGTCGAACTTGTCATGGGCAAGTTCGAATCAGGTGATATAATTAGGTGTTAATTCGTTTTAATTAACAACTTTTGCAGACTTCGATAAGTGATTGTGCAGAGGCGATCTCGAACATGCAAGGAGATTGTGTGTTTGTTCTTGGAGAGAATCACGTGTCGGGGCGTTCTGGTGTTCGTCTATCATCGTGTGTATCTCCGTGTTTCGTGTGCGTGGTCTTTCCATCAAACCGCTAACGAGGATTCCGCACTCGTTGAACGTCGTCGCGTCAAGATAAGATCCGTAGTCAGGCGAGCTTACAGTAAACATACAATGAGTTTATAAATAGTGAGTGAGTTTTAGTGAGCCACTTCATTGCATCTAGTTTGAGTGTGTCTTAGACTAATATAAATTGTTGTTCATTCTGTCATTTCAGTTTAGATTATTCTGCAATCCAAACTTGTTTGTAATTTAACATATTTGTCAATATATATACAAACATTAAGAAAAATATGTGTGATTTTGTATTATTTGTATTCACCCCCTCCCATATATTATTTCCCCATATTCCGACCATGGACAACTTTGTTTCAAACTCCTCCTCATCCTACTACGACAAAGGTTGTAACGCCCAACCTCCCATGTTTAATCATCAAAACTTCTCTTGAGAGAAATGTAGGATGATGCTCTATCTAGAGAAACCTTAGTGTGAACAATGTAGGTTTTGATAAGTCAAAAGTAAAGTGTTACAACTGTCTGGGTTGGGACACTTCGCGAGAGAATGTCAGAGGTAAAAAAGGGAAAACTATCAGAACCTGGGTCATCAGTATTCAACCAGATCAGAGAATCAAGCTTCAGTGGTTGGGTTACTAACAAATTTATCTTCTAACAAGCAGTTAGATGGTACTTATGATTGGAATTCTCATCCGAAGACAAACACTAGAGCTTTTATGGCCGAAGTGACTGAAATCGATAGTGGAGCAGAAGAGGACAAGAAGGAGGATACCCAGCAGCCCGACACATTTCCATTGGTACTGGAAAATTCTGAGGAGCTGACTACTCTGGAGTTTGCAGCTTAGATGGCCAACGTCGAATCGGATCGAGAAAAGCTAACTCTCAACTTTTCTACTTTTCATGATTTATGTGTTTTATGTACTACTTTAAATGATAAACTGAATTTAGTACTAGAATCACATTCATCTATGACAGCTCAAATTCAGTCTTTAAAATCTGATAATGCTAGTCTATTAGACAATAAGGAAGATCTTAGGCATAAAATGAAAGCTGATGCTCAAGATGTAATAGTTCTGATTGACAAATTGAGTGAACAATGTGTCAGGACGGAACTAATTAATGAGCATGTAGAATCACTGACTAAGGAGATTTCCCTTAAAGATGTAGAGTTAGCAAAAGCTAGAGTCAAGGTTTCTGAGGCAAATAGTAAAATTGAGAAGTATAGGAACTCAACCTTGACCTTAGGCAAAATCTTAAATTCGCATAGACAGTCTAAGAAACCGATTGACCTTGGATATCAAGATGTGCCTCCACCTTTCAACAACAACTATGTGCCTCTCCCTCAGGATGAGACCAAGGAAACGGTTAAATCAGTGGAAGTAAAGGTAACTGAGTCGGATAAGGTGTCAACAGCTAAGGTGTCAACAACTTCTTCTCAGGTTAAGAAAACACTAAAGTTTGTGTAGTCAAATAGTGTGTCAAAACTAGAAGAAGCTAAAACATTTAGTGATAATAAACAAGAGTTGAACAAAGTTGTTGATACAAACCAACAAGACATTAGTGAGACCCCTAAGTCAAAGAGTGCATATAAGAAATCTATTGGCAAGATGTCTTGCTTTAAATGTCATGAAAAATGTCATGTTGCATTAGGATGTCCCTATAAGAAACCTGAGTCTACACCATTCATAGGGAAACAAGAACAACAAACCTTGAATACAGTGCCCTAGTAATGCAAACACGAGTGGTTCTCAAAATTCAGAGAAGAACTCGAATGTGACATCACGAGTAGGTAATAAACAAACACCGGTGTCTATCAGACAAAATGAAGGACTTAGAAATAATTCACCAAATAGATTCCCTAGTCAATCAAGGTCTGGCCCCAACCTGTCATTAGGAATCATACACCTAAGAGGAGTTATACTCCAGTTAGGTTTCATACTCCTAACAGACATCAGACACCTGGTAGAGCCCAGAGTTATAACATTGAAATGCATTATAACAGAAATTACTTTAGGGCTGCACAGAAAAAGACAATCCAAAGGCTAAGAGTGGATGTTATTCACTCAGCTCCACAACCGGTTCTTGCTCAAAAACCCAAGTCACCTGAAAGGAGAGATGGGTATTTGAAAGAGTTCAAGTTTGTGGATAAGAATGGTATTACCAAGTCAGTCATGGCTTGGGTTCCCCATGATAACTAATTTGTTTTTTCATGTGCAGGAGCTAACTACTGATCTAAACAACAAGTGGTTCGTAGATAGTGGTTGCTCTCGACACATGACTGGGGAGAGACGTCTATTGACAGACTTCTAAAGCGGGTATAAAGGATTTGTCTCATTTGCTGGGAATAAAGGAAGCGATATCACTGGATTAGGAACAGTTACTAATGGGAAAATCACACTCGAGTAGGTGTACTATGTAGATAAGCTTGATCAGAATCTCATTAGTGTCTCTCAAATCTGTGATAAACAACACTCAGTGCTTTGTACTGTGAAGGAAGAGCTAGTGCTAGAGCCAGGATTTATGATTCCAGAAGAATGGATAATGATGATGTCACACCCCGTTACCTCAGTTGGTAATGAAGCGTGACGTCGCGGAAGCGTAACCATAATCATAACGAACGACAACTATATGGACGTTTTTTTAAAAAATACATTGATTTAACTTCAAATGTAAATATTGTTTTACATAACCAAAATACAGCGTAAGTAGTTCTTAAAATACTAAAATTTAAATACACAATTTAGTTTATCCGGAAAGATGCAAGTAAATCTCCGAGTTTGAAAATGATGCGACTCCAAAATGAACGAAAGCCTTGGAATATTTCCGATAAATGTGCATGTCTCAAACACCTGAAAATACATGCTAAAATACTTCAACAAATTGTTGGTGAGCTCATAGGTTTACGCGAAAAGACCAGTTGTATGGACAATATCAGATGAGTTGAATTTATAAAATCATAAATTCCGTGTATGTATTACATAAACCATCATGCAACCGAAGCTTAATTAAAGATGAGTTTGCCCTGTGCAGTATTCCCATGCGTAATACTGTGTGTTGAATATATATGCACTCGCTATTAGCCGACCCGAACTAACCCGAATGGGGGACATGACTCCCAATAGATCTATCCACAATATATTCGCGCTTGCAAATAAATGCAATTAACGGTTCATGATTTGAGGGCTGATGGATCCAAACATGTAATACATATAAGAAATAAACAGTTTTGATGTCCATATAAAAACAGTGCATGTATTTCCACCCCAATAGATAGTGAAAATAAGGGCTATGAAGACTCACCGAAGTTGTGATGGTAAAAACGAGCGTAAAATGCTTTTTAGCATAAATGGATGGATGATGCACCGAGCGAGATTAATCGAGTCCTAAATGATAATAATGACTTAATATCTCTAATATATGATAATATATATATTTATAGATTTTTATGTCTCAAATCACCCAACATTAAAAGTTTATAAATAAAACCCGCTTAAAAACGTCAAGTTTATATATGTATATATATATATATATATATATATATATATATATATATATATATATATAATTTTCCAGCTTTTTTGGAGGTTTTTCGGCCTACTTTGAGGCTGTTTTTGACCAAGCTCCAAAACGTTTTAGGCTTTGGTTTTCTAGGACATTAAACTACTATATACAAAGGATTTTTAGAATCAAGAACGGCCATTTTTCGATATGTTTAGGTTGGTGAAAAAACTCGTTAAAAACCCTATGTAGGCCATTTTTGAGCTGTCAAACTTTCGGTTTCCCAAATAATTTCTGGAGGTCTTAAACTCCAAAATAAATTATGAAAACTTCCAGATCTATAGTTAAGACATAGATCTAACTTTTGAGACAAGAATCAACTCATTTCGATAAGTTAGGAATTAGTTATGATTTTTCAAAGTCGATATAAATTTTCTGTCGAAAATCCGCAGTTTATAATCTTGAAACAACTTATGATTCTTGTTGTTTATGCAAAGACTACTTGTTTGAAAGTTATAAAAGTTATAAAACACATATATATCACTTGTTTTCATAATATTAACACTTTTATGATGTGTTCATATATTCATAAACATATTTAAAGAAACAACTTAAAACAAAAACTAGAAATTTATAAACTTGAGTTTTTATGAAACTTGTTGTTGTTGGTGATTATATATATTTTACAAGACTTATATAAACATAAATATAAGATGAAATAAGTTAGTATTTACTTACTTTGAAGTATTTAGAATATGATTTTGAGTAGTAGTTGAAATCCTTGCAAGACTTGCACCAAAAACTCTTGAATATCTTGAAGAACACTTGAATGAAAAGATTTTTGATGTGTGTGTGTATAGATCCGGTTTTTAGAGGAGAAAAGGAGGGATTTTTGATGTTTGAAGTGTGGAAAAGAAGTGAGAAATAAGGTCTTATTTATAGGCAAAGTGTTTGGTCTTTCAATTGATGAAAGGCATGGGATGAAAATGTAGAGTGCACTTTTAAACAAAATGATTGTGTTTAAAGTAATATTAAAAAATTGAAGTCAAACACTAAAAAACACATGGCCTATGGCTAGCCATATACATGTTTTATACATGTTTTATACATGTATTTTCATTTTTTTTTTGTATAAAACTATTTAGAAATGTATTCTTGTATTTCCCTTTTCTTGTAATTTCATAAATACTTATGGATGCATTGTTTTAATGAATTGTTTTAGTCTTGCATAATTAATGTTAAGTAATTGTATTAGTGTATGATTAGTGTCATTAAACATAATTTAATTATGTACTTAGTCGAATTAATCCTACATATCGTAAATTGATCGGATTAATTTATTTCCCGATTCATCGCACCGATGAATTTGATTCTAATTGGGTTGAATTTGTTCATGAACCTTGTTAATCACTTTGATTAATTTCTAATGACCACTGATTAGGTTATAATTGGCCATTAAATACTAATTAGATCGTTGTTGCTAACATGGTTTAGTGCCGGATGTTACAGTCTCCCCCTGTTATGGGAATTTCGTCCCGAAATTTTATCTTGTTTCCTCAGGGGTATTGTTACTTAAGAGTAGATGAGAGTATCTTTGCTTAAACTGGCCTTTGCATGCCCTAGTGAATTCTGGTTCATGTCTAGAATTCCATCTGACCTTGAGGATGGGTATACAACTATGCTTCAATCCTTTGACCTTACGGTCCATGATTTCAACCGACTCTTTGATGAAGCGAAGTTTATCAGTTAGTTGGATCTCTTCCAAGGGGTAACAAGTGTCTCCTCTAACAAACACTTCTTCTTATTCGATACATGGAAGGTATTGTGCATGCTGCTAAGCTCTGGTGGTAACTCCAAACGATAAGCTACGAGTCGAATTCCCATTAAGACTTTGCATTGCCAATGTATCGAGGGTTTAGTTTTTCTTTATTTTCCTAATCGTATCACACCCTTCCATGGCGAGACTTTCATTGGTACTCGTTCTCCTAATTAGATCTCAAGGGATTTTCTCCCTACATCTGCATAACTTTCTGCCAATTACGGGCAACTTTTAGTCAGTTCCGCATCTTTACTATCTTTTTGGTAGTTTCGTGAATGATCTTAACGCCAGTTATTTGGCCATTTCCCACTTCTTCCTGATAAATCGGTGATCGACACTTTTGCCCGTAGAGGGCCTCAAACAGAGCAGCTTCAATACTTGAGTGATAGCTATTGTAGTACGATAATTCTACTAAGGTAATTGAGTATCCATTACATAGGCTCTTAATATGTGTTCTAGGGTTTCGATCGTTTTATTATTCTGACCATCAGTCTGAGGGTGATATGTGGTACTCATGTCTAAGTTTGTATCCAAAGCTTGCTGTAATAATTGCCAAAAACTTAGATGTAGATCTGCTATCCATTTCCGAAATGATTATAATAGGCACTCCGTGTCCGGAGACGACTTCCTTGAGGTACGTTTGGACTAGCGTATTCATCCTGATGTTCTTCTTGATTGGTAGGAACGCGCGGATTTTGTTAGGTGGTCGACTATCACCCAAATTTTCTAACAGATGTGGCAATGTCATTCTTCATGATAGGCCACCCGTATAGCTCCTTAAGGTCAGGATACATTTTATCGGATCCGGGGTGAACGACATATCTTAATTTGTGTCCTTCATCCATAGCCAGCTTTCTTATTCCACCAAACAGAGTAATCAGATTCTATTCATGAAATATCGATTTTTTTTAGCCCTTATCCTAAACTATTTATCCACTTGTACTGTTAACGGCTTAGCTCATTAGTTTTCCTCAGGTGATAACGAATTTTCACGGTTGCAATTACTTATTAGTTCCATCCAACGGTACTACTTTGTATTCGACTCTTTCTGGTTCAAGATGTGTTGGAGGCTCTTATGGTCTGTGAATACAATACACTTCATACCGTACAACTAATGTCTCCAAGGATAAAGACTACTGCTTCAAGATCCAGATCATGCGTTGTGTAAATCACCTAGTGAACCTTAAGTTTTCATAAAGCATAAGCTATGACCCTATCTTTCTATATCGACCCATTGTGAGAAGCGTCACAGTAATCTACAAATTTCTTGCTTCTCTTAAATAAAATAAGCGCGCTGCACAGATTGTGCTTTAATAACTGATATGATGTCTCCTGATCCTCGCCTCGATCATACTTAATATCTTTTCGGGTTAGTTTTGTTAGAGCTTCGGTGATTTTTGAGAAATTTTTGATAATTGCCTATAATAAATGGTAAGTCTTAAGGACTGTCGTATCTCTATGGGGTTCTAAAAGTTGACCAATTCCTGATAGCCTCGATCTTTGCGGGGTCGACTTGGATCCTTTTACTATTGATCACGTGACCGACAAATCTTACCTATCTTATTCAAAAGTCAGACTTAGAAAGCTTGGCATATAGTTGTTCTTTCTTCAACAACTCTAGAATCAGTCTTAAGTGTTTGCTCGTGCTCCTCCTTGTTTCGTGAGTAAATTAAGAAGTCATTCAAGAATATAATCACGAATTTGTCTAGATAATGTTTGCACACCCGATTTATGAGGTCCATGAGTACCGTTGGGGCACTGGTTAATCCAAACGGCATTAATAAGAATTTATGATGATCGAAACAGAATCTGAAGGCTGTCTTTGCAATATCTTTCTTGCGAACTCTAACCTGATGATAACCAGACCTTAGGTCGATCATCGACTAGAAGCTTAATTCTTGGAGTTTGGTCAAGCAAGTCATCGATCCTTGGAAGTGGGTATTGGTTATTTTAGCTTATTTAACTCTTGGTAATTGATGCTCATCCCGAAAGTTCCATCCTTCTCCTTTATGAACAAAACTGGAGCTCCTCCAAAGCGAGGAACTCGGTTTGATAAACCCTTTATCTAAGAGCTCCTATAGTTGGTTGGACGATTCTTACACTATTGGTGGGGCTATCGGCATGGTACTTGAGCCACTAGTACCGCACCTGATACTAGGACGATTTTTGAATTTGACTTGCTTCGATGTTGGGAGTTCAGGTAAGTGTTTTGGAAAAACTTAGGGGTAACCATAAATAATTAGGATATTTTCGAGCCGCTTTTCCTTTGGCTCCCTCTCTGTCAACACTTCGGGGTCCTATTGCTGGAGATGATGCTTACTTTGGTATTTCTTGCTTTGCCTTGGACAGTAAGGACCTTCTTATTGGCTAAAGGTATATGAACCGTCTTCTTGTTACACACTATTTCCGCATGATTTTTCGACAGTCAATCTGTAGGTCTCAAAAGATATCCCAAGAGTATAGCTTTAAGCTGTAGAGGGGGGGGGGGGTGAGTACAGCACTTCAAAAACTACACACAATTTTCTCAATGTTTGTATGTATTATTAACAAATGTTAATTACAAACAAGCTTGAATGCAGAAAGGCTCAAGCTGAGATGACAGATACAACAGTATATCTAACTAGTCTAAGACTGACTTAAACTAATTACAATGAATACACTCACTAAGAATCACTCACTGTGTTTACAAGACTATGAGGAACAGCTTGAATAAGAACAGCTTAGACACTGAGTACTGTTTTACTCAAGCAGACTTGCATGCATGAAAGACACACTTTGAATGCACGTTCACTCTTGTTTTCAGCACTTAGCTTTTTTGGCTTAATCGATCAATCCTTGGAAGTTTCTTTTTATACCCACTCAGAGGATCTATGTGAAGCTTCTTCATTAGACGAGATGAAAACGGAGAAGTCTTGTTTGAAAAGACAACATAACTTTTCTGCACCATTCTGAAAAGCAGACTTGTCTTCATATGTGCAGAACTTTTGTCTTTTCACTTTGTCTACTGTTGCATTGCCTTTAACCGAATAAGGAATGTCAACTTTGAGTTTTTCTTCCTTGTAAAGGCCTATTTTGATATAAGAAAAAGGTCTGTCACCCTTTTTCAAATAACCTTTTTGTCTACATGTAACAGAACAGCTTGGGCAGGCTGAGCAGTTCTGATTTCCACTTTGTCTTCGAATTTGTAAACTGATCTTGTAGTCAAATACAATACATGAGGACTTGGAAACACATTCCATAAAGTGTTTAGCCTGTTCACAAAGAACAGGTTCTGTTCACAAAGAACAGAACACTTGTAAACTGCCCAAGCTGCTCATCAGTGTAGAGCAGCGTAGACAGTTTATGTCCAGCCTGTTCAGCAGACTGAACAGCTTGGGCAAAACTGCCTTTGTTGTAACACATGCAACACATAGAACAGCTTTAGGCTGATATTGCAAATCATTTTCAGGTTTCAATAAGTGTCAGGATCTAAAAATTATGAAAATTATGAATAACCAAGATTAACTGATTTGAATTTATCAGAGTATAAATCAATAATCTTGCTTTGAATCAAAGTTTAATTAAGAAGTTTGCGGAATAACACTTAATTATTTTAACAAAAACCTTCAGAATCAATAAAGCATAAAAACATAAGAAGTAATCAAGACTGTTTGTATTGCTGAATCAATGATTACATCACCTCTACTGTTTTGATTAGACGAAGAACACAGACTGTTCTTAGGGTTTTACAACCTAGAGCTTAAGAAAACTTAAACAATAAAGCAATTACGACTCAAAAATGCAGAAACTTCTCTCACTATGCATATATCATTCTATACAATCTTCTGTCATTTATATGCTTTAGGGACGTGTTTCCTTGAAGGACTATGACTTCTCTGATAGTAGATAGCTGGAACTCTTCGTGTAGATATCTTCCCTGAAAATCAGCACATTCTGTTTATGAAACTGTTGAGCAGCTTGAATGACTTGGCAGCATGAACTGAGCAGCTTGAGTTGTTTTGCTCTGGCAGCTTGAACTTTTACAAACTGGCAACTCGAGTTTCTTCTTCAACTAACGAGCAGCATGAACTTTGTTATTTATATAGAAAATCTACTAACAGTCTGAGAAGTCTAAACTAACAGCTTGAGTATACTAAACTATTCCCACAATCTCCCCCCCTAACTTAAATTCTTATACAAGACTTTAGTTCCTATACAAATAAGGAAATGAAAAAGTAAACTGTTATTTACAAAACCAAGGCTTCAAAAACTTACAACTGTGCAAGCTTCTGATCTACAAGCCTTCAAAAATTCTCTCTTCAATCTCTTCTTTATCACAAGATATCCTAACTGATTTTATTTGAGCAGCATATCTTTCTGAAAAATTATAAAACGCGAGATTGAGAAAAATACCAAACCCATCTTTGAATGTGATTCTGTAAGTTCTGGATTTGACAAAAATATGAAACTTCCTTGATCTGTTTCCCTCTTCATCTCTCAGCAATCTTCTAACTTGTCTTTTCTTGTTCTAAAGTTCAGGATCAGCGCAACTGAACTTAGATTCTGATAAGTTGTTTTTGCTTGTGGAAGATCAGATCTTACTTGTGAAACAGATCCTATGGTGATACACTTTATCAGCCTCATCCCTGGTCAGCCTTATAACCATTTGCCAGAATGGTATCAAACTCCTCTTCTGGTCGAGTTCTCTTCTTATCACAACTTGACCCTTAATTCCTTTCATCCATGACTTAGCAAACTAGTAGTTGATTTCTGGCTTTTGTGAAATCACGTTGATACAATCAACTTTTCCTATCTCGCATAGCCTTTTGCAAATGTGCTGAAAGATCACCATCTTAACAGATGAAATGAGAACAGAAACAGTAGGGTTGATCAGTGGGAGCAGTGCATTGGCAGCTTCAGTTGGACTGGTTTCTTAGTGGGAGCGGTGGCATTGGCAGCTTCAGGGTGGACTGGATAATGTATGAGTGGTTTGGACTGATTGGGACGGTTGAACTTTTGGTAAGGCTGAACTTCTGAAGAGACTCTTGTTTTCTTTCTTTCTTCTTCTCCATTTCTTTATCGATCTTATTTCCTGCAAGCCTTTCAGTAGTTCCCATAGACTGAGCAATTTTCTTTGGAATAATCCTGCTGCCAACGGCAAAATTGTTAAGAATCTTCTATTCTCAGCCTTGGTATGCCCAGTTGGCATCTTCCTCTTCCATTCACCTTGGTTGACCACAAACCCTCTTAGGTAATCTCCTAAGGTTTCATCATCTTGCATTGGGGCATGGGTTTGCTGGTCTAAGGCCTGATCTTGTTCTTCTGCTAACTTTCTGGCAATCTCAGCATCAAAGGCAATCTGGGCTTCTTTGGTAGAAAATTTGTGCTTTGGAGACTCAATCAGAATACCCTTGCCCTTATCTTTTGTAGCAGAAGATGTAGGTTGGACTGAACTGGATGGAGCTTGAATGCCTTCTCTTATAACAACTCCAGTTGCTCTTGTAGAAGCAGCTTGAGTTTCTAGGCTAACAGCTTGAGAAGCTGTTGGGACTGCTAGCCTAGAAGATGGAGCTGTTGATGCTGCTTGGACTGTTGGTGTTGGAGCTGCTTGGACTAGTTCAGGAACTTCCTGATTCTCCCCCTTTTTGGAAGCATTGGTTTGGTCAGAAGGACCTACAACCTTTGCCACATGGGTTTGAATCAACTGCTCTAGTTTGATGAGCTTATTTCCACAAAGAGTAAACCCTTTGTGTAGATTAGCCAGGTTCTGATTGTGAGCAGCTTCTGCCTGTTTGAGTGCATAAATTTGTGCCCCCTGTGCAGCAATGATGGACATTTGGTATTCCAACATTGTTACAACAGATTTCAGCTTTGGATCCGTTAAGAGCATCAGTTGCAGGCTAGTCTCAAGATCAGATAACACCAGGGGTGTTTGTGGTCTATCACTGGCATTAACACCAGAAGTAGAAACCTCTGGGCCCCTCTTTTCTTGGTACTGGGGATTTCCAGCTCGTGTTTGCACACTTGCTGTTGCCATGGGTGTGGTCTTAGAGATGTTGGCCCTGTCCTGTGCCTCTTGTGCAGAGACATCAGTAGTGCCAGCCACAAAACCCATATGAACAGTCTCAGAAGAGATGTTCACCTCCTGATTGAGGTTGGGAGTGTCCTCAATTGGTTCCCTTTGGATATTCTGTGCAGAAGGATCCTCCTGCACAGGGATATATGGCTCTTGTCTAAGGGAGGAGGAGGAAGGAGCTCCTCGTCCCCTTTTCCTTTTATATAAGTATTGTAGTGGGCGTGTGGGCTGTACAAAAGGATCAGTGGGAATATCTGTATCATGAGGAGTGGGTTGGGGTCCTGGGGTTGAAGCAGTAATGTTAGGCTGTGTCTGCTCAGGCCCCTCTCCTCTGTTTCTTGTGATGATGTTCATCATTGCAGAGGGCAATGGAGCATCAATGCTAACAAAATTGGCACTTGGCTTTATCAGCCTTTTGATTGAAGATAGTGAGTGCCTATGGGAAACATATATCCTCTTATGTAAATTTGAAGCAGTGCAGGTGTGTGCAATTATTTTTGCCAAAAATCGAGGATACATCAAAAATTTCCCATGCTTCAAGGAATGATGCCTTAACATTCCTTGAAAGATCATATTTGAAAAATTAAACTGTTGGCCAGTAGAAAAGCACACTAAGGCAGTGGCAATATTTGAAGAAAATTCGGACCAACCAGTTCTTTTGGGGCTTAAACATTGCTGAATAATATGCACAAGGTATTTCCATTTAGGAGAAAAATGTGCTTTCAAGAAAGTAAAAGAATCAGCAGGACCCCTATATCCAATATTTTGAAGACCAAAGTGTAAAGCAGTAAGAGATAGGTCTTTTATACCTGTGGCATCTTGAAGATGCAGATGATGTCTGATGGACTCCTCGGTGATATTGATGGTAGTACCATCGATTTTGGAAGTCAGGGTAGGCACTCCATTGATGGTTTGAACATAGGCATGATTCCAGAATTGCTCAATATGAGATATGTATATAGTGGGGTCAATATTGAGTGCATAGTGTATATGGGAGTGCCTGAGGAAGTCCATCATCTCATGGAACGGTTCAAGGTCAGTGTGTTTCAGGGTGTATGGGAGGCAGTTGTGTTCTTTTACGAACTCCATTGATCAAGAAACGACGGTTTGGGGTTTAGGGTTTGAAAAGAATGTGTGTATCGTTCAGAGAGAAAGCAGAAGGCCGTGGAAGAAGAATATGTAACTGGTAGTTACAACTGAACGAAACTGGGACCTTTAAAGGTTTCGAAAAGGTTAGGTCCCGCGCACACATTTGGGAAATTACCTAAATACCCTGCACACTTAGACAGATCAAGTGAAAATAACTAGCAGTCCGAGAAAATGAACTAGCAGCATGAGAAAAGACTCATGCTGTTAGTGTAAATTTGTGCAGATTTTCAATGGAACAGTGTCTCCCCCTTAAATCAGCATATTGAGTTGATAATAATAAAAATCAATTAATCCATGTTTACCATACCAATGTTTGATATTAGGAAAGTGAACCTTCCTACATCAAAAGGTTTTGTAAATAGATCAGCTAGCTGATCATCAGTATGTATTTTGGTAACTTGGATTAACTTCTTTTCATTACAATCTCTGATGAAGTGAAATCTGATTTCTATATGCTTGGTTTTTGGGAATTTCACTGGGTTTTGCACAATGCTAATGGCACTTGAATTGTCAATATAAATAGGAGTGGATAAGAAATTCATACCATAGTCTCTTAGCTGATTTTGAATCCACATTACCTGGGAGCAGCAGCTTGCAGCTGCTACGTATTCTGCTTCAGTGGATGATGTGGAGACAGTTGTTTGTTTCTTGCATTGCCAAGAGACCAGTCTTGCTCCTAAGTATTGACATCCACCAGTTGTGGATTTTCTGTCAATGTTTCAACCACCATAGTCACTGTCAGAATATGCAGTTAGTTCAAAAGGAGAGTCTTTGGGATACCAGAGGCCTAAATGTGGTTGGCCTTTAAGGTATCTGAAAATTCTCTTAACAGCAACCAAGTGAGAATCCTTTGGTGAACATTGAAACCTGGCACACACACAGACAGCAAACATTATATCAGGTCTGGAAGATGTTAGATACATGAGAGATCCTATAAGGGATCTGTATAGATGAATGTCCACATCTATGCCGTCTTTGTCTGTATGAAGCTGTTTATGAGGATCCATTGGAGTGCTTGCAACCTTTGTGTCTTGATAGCCAAACTTTTCCAGTATGTCTTTGACATACTTTGATTGACTTATGAATAGACCAGTAGGCTTCTGTTTGACCTGCAGCCCTAGAAAGAATGTGAGTTCCCCCATTGAACTCATTTGAAACTTTTTGTGCATTAGGGCCTCAAAATCTTTGCACAACTTATCATTAGTTGAGCCAAAAATGATGTCATCAACATAGATCTGGACAAGAAGAATCTCAGCTTTGATGGATTTAGTGAAAAGTGTTTTGTCCAGAGTGCCTCTCTTGAATCCATTCTGTAGAAGATATGATGACAGTGTGTCATACCATGCTCTGGGGGCTTGGTGAAGACCATAGAGAGCTTTGTCTAGCTTGTACACCCTGTCTGGATACTTGTAGTCTTCAAAACCAGGAGGTTGACACACATACACTTCCTCTTCAATTGGAAAGCAGACTTAACATCCATTTGATACACTTTAAATCCTTTGAAACTTGCATATGCTAGAAATAGTCTGATGGCTTCAATTCTTGCTACTGGAGCAAAGACATCATCATAATCTATTCCTTCTTCTTGAGTGTACCCTTGTGCTACTAGTCTTGCTTTGTTCTTGATGACTATCCCTCTCTCATCCTTCTTGTTTCTGAACACCCACCTTGTACCTATTGCTCTCTTACCTTTAGGAAGATCCACCAGAGTCCATACATTCTGAATTTTAAACTGTAAAAGCTCTTCTTGCATAGCTTCAATCCATGATGAATCTTTTAGTGCTTCTGATGCCTTTTTGGGTTCTAGTTGAGACATGAAACAGGCATGTTCAAAAGCAGCTAGGCTGAATTCTGGAACTGCTTGTTCAGCAATAGCAGTCTCATTGTGGACCATCTTCCTTGTTTGAACAGGAGTGCTTGGATCACCCAGTATTTGATTGAGAGGGTGATACTTATGAACTCTTAGTGTCGGCTCTCTCTCTGTTTGGAAGGATGTTCCAAGGTTTGTGTCATCTCCATCAGAACCAGTGAATGGTTCAGTTTCTGGAACAGTTTGAGTTTCTAGGCTAACAGCTTGAGAAGCTGTTGGGACTGCTATCCTAGAAACTGGAGTTGTTTCCTTTTGTGTTTGAGCTGTGCTGTCAGGACTTGGAAATGGCACTTCAGTGTCTGGATTTGCATCATGTTGAGTGCTCAGGACCCCTGGAGGATCACATGACAGAAGTGGTAGAGTGGTGAAGTCATCCCAACTTGTTGAATCTGCAGCAGTCTGAAACTTTGTGCCAACAGAATGAGAAATTGTATTGGCAGCATGAGAATGTGTGTTAGCAGCTTCAACCCTGTATGCATCAGCTTCTGCAGTAAACTCAGCAAAGCTCAGAGAATTTGTTAGAGAATCTAAATCAAATAACCAATCAGGACCAGTGCCTTTGATGTTAGCAGTATTTTCATTAAATTCAACATTGGCACTTTCTTCAATTGTTTTAGACACTCTGTTGTATACTCTATAGGCTTTGCTTTGATTTGAGTATCCTACAAAAAATCCTTCTTCAGCCTTACTCTCAAACTTCCCTAAGTGAGTCTTAGTGTGAAGAATAGTACATGGGCATCCAAAAGGCTTGAAGAAAGCTATTAGGGGACTTCTGTTGTGGAATAGCTCATAGGGAGTTTTTCCTTGTGATTGAACTACCTGAACCCTATTTAGAACATAACAGGCTGTATTAACAGCTTCTGCCCAGAAAGTCATAGGCAGATTAGAATCAGCTAACATTGTTCTAGCAGCCTCAATTAATGTTCTATTCTTTCTTTCAGCTACACCATTTTGCTGTGGTGTTCTTGGTGCACTATATTGTCTAGCAATACCTTTGGACTCACAGAAACTGTTTAGAATTTGATTTTTAAATTCAGTTCCATTGTCTGATCTTATCACCTTAACTTTGGAATTGGATTGGTTTTCTATCTTAAGGATAAAAGACTTAACAAGCTCAGCAGTTTCATCTTTGGACCTAAGAAAGTAAACCCAAGTAAATCTGGTGAAATCATCAACAATGACTAAACAGTATGCCCTTTTATTCAAACTCAAAACAGATGTTGGACCAAATAGATCCATATGTAACAGCTGAAGAACAGATGAGATTGAATTTACTTCTTTGGCCTTATGAGAAGTTTTATGTTGCTTACCTTTAAGGCATGCTACACAATGATCATCACAAATGAACTCCTTTTGTGGTAAACCTCTTACCAGATTCTTTTTAACCAAATCATTCATGGACTTGAAGTTCATGTGACACATCCTTCTATGCCAAAGAGCAGACTCATTTGATGATGCTTTGGATATTAAACAGCTTAAAGTATTTGATTTAGTTAAAAGAGCTGTGTCTAGGCAGTAAACATTGTCCTTTCTTGGTGTTCTAAGTAAAACAAGATTTTCAGGAATTTTGAAATCCTTTGAAAGAACAATGCACTCAGAATCTGTGAACAGAACAATGTTTTGTTTGTCACAGATTTGAGAGACACTCAATAAATTGTACTTAAGCTGTTCAACATACAAAACATCATGGAATGTCATGTTGCCTGCATTTACAGTACCTTTACCTGTAACCTTACCTCCTTTTGAGTTGCCTCCAAACGCAACAAAACCTCCATCAAATCCTTTGAAATTCGACAAGCATTCAGAATTGCCTGTCATGTGCCTAGAGCATCCACTGTCCAGATGCCATCTTGTCCTATGAGGAGACCTGTGGTTGCCCTGCACAAATAACAGCTTAGTTAGTAGTGGAGTAAACCCAAACCAAATTGGTTTTGGGTTGGCCTTGTACATTGACATAACTAAAAACTGTTTTTGACTTCTTGTATTTGGTGAGATCTACTGATGGAGTCTTTGGAGAGTATTTAGTGATGATATGAGGTATCCAATTATTTTGATCATTTTTTTTATCTGACAGTCTCAGATGATTTACTAGCAGCTCCAGTTTGGTGCCCAGCAGCTTGAGCTGTGTTAGTAGTGCTAACAGTTTCACTTTTTGCACTACCAGCATCAGATTTTGACTTAGCAGTCTGATCTTTTGCATTAGCAGTTTGAGCAACAGATTTGTCTTTGACACACCATATTTGTTTAAAACTTGATTTAGGCTTTGCCAAAACTTGTTTTTGATGTGTGGACTGTTTTTTATTAACTTTTGAGAATCTGTGATCAACTGCTCTCTTTGGAGCTGCTGTGGAAGGTTTCACTTTTGAGGGCTTTGCCTGTTTAGGATTTGATTTTGTGTGATGCACAGGCTGTTTTGCAACAGCTGGTTTGTAAAAACAATCCTTAGCTAAGTGATTCTTCCTTCCACAGTGAAAGCATCTTTTGACAGTTTGAATTGGAACACCAGACTTTTCTGTCAATTTCTGGTTCTTGTTTCTCTGGTTTCCTCTTACCTGCTGTTGTTTAGGAAACTTTTGAACACCATGCTTTTGGCATGTGCAGATAGAAACAGTTTTACCTCTTTTAGTTCCTTTTGATGAAGATGCAGTGTTACAGTTAGAATGTACAGAAACTTGTGGAGTAGCATTGCATACACTCATCTTCTCTTTTCCTTTCTTACTGGGAACTTTGACTTCTATGGGTGCACTCTTTGTGTCACAGTCTCTATTTTGACTCTTATCTTCCTTTGGTTCAGGACTGCTGTCAAGGATAGGATCTACAATAGTCATAGACTCATCTAATGGTTCATTGACAAGTCTATCAGCAACTTCACTCATTGGATGAATGTACTTGTTATTATATGGAGGTGGAGTAGCTCTGTATCCTATTCCTTCTTTGGGATTGACCTGAGATTTGACTCTATCTTTGAATTGAACTTCCATTAGGTGTTCTAGCTTTTGATTTGCTAACTTGAAGTTACCTAAATCTATGTTAACAGATTTCAGTTTCTCATTAGCCTCTAACACCTTCTGTTCAGTTTCTTCTACCTTTTTATTCAAAGATTCTATTTTCTTATTGAGTTCCTTTTTCTCCCATTCATGATAGTTTCTATCATACCCCATTTGAAGCTCATTATCCTTATAGTCATTGATCTGTTTTTCCAGATCTTCTATGGCTTGCATATATTCATATCTCCTTTCTTCCATCTTAGCTAGAGTTTTGCACATGCTCTCATTATGATCTCTGTACTTTTTAACCATATTTTTGCATGATTGAGAGCAGAGTTTAGAATTTACCTCAGATGGTAGTTCAGTTGAGGAGACATTTGAGGTTTCTGCCATCAGTGCTTGATTTTGGAATTCTTCCTCTGTCTGATCACTCCAGTCAAACACATTGTCTTCTTGAGAGACAAGTGCTGTTGATGAGGAAGCTTGGATGGGCTGTGAAGTCCTTGATGGTTGTTGACCTTGAGATCTACATTCTCTGGCAAAGTGACCAAGCTTATGGCATTTATAGCATTCCACTTTTGATTTA
Organism: Centrapalus pauciflorus; assembly: GCA_020465985.1. NCBI lineage: Eukaryota > Viridiplantae > Streptophyta > Magnoliopsida > Asterales > Asteraceae > Centrapalus > Centrapalus pauciflorus. The sequence goes on from JAANYP010000045.1 coordinate 311,597, forward strand.
TCAAAAGATGGTTTGCCATCTGTTTTGGCTTGAAAGTTGGTCCTTCCAGTTCTTTTCAGGAATCTTTTGGCTCTCATGGTCAGCATTGCATGTTGCCACTTTAAATCCATCTCTTCAAGATCATCAGGATGGATTTGTTCCAAGTCTTCAACATTTAGAGCAAATAATCCATCATTGGCAACAAAAGCTTCATAATGAGTTTCAGCAGAATTGCCATCACCACCTGAAAAAGAATCACAGTTATTAGATTTTTCAGAGGACAAAAGAGCAGTGTTGTGATTATAAGAAAAGGATTTCTTTTTAGCATCAATTTCAGTCTCAAACACTCTTAGACTGTTGTATAGATCATCCAATTCTATCTCATCAAGTGTGTCTTTTGTTCTCCACTGTGCAGCATAGACTGTCCATTCTTCTCCAAGAGATCTGAGAAACTTTCTGTTGACCTCATCTTGATCCAGATTGACCCTTGCACTTTCCAGTTCACTTATCAGTTTGTTGAACCTGTCAAAGATTTGAGTGAGGTTTTCATTCTTGCCACCAGAAAAGTTTTCATACTGCTGTTTCAAGAGGTCCTTTTGATTTCTCTTGGTACTTGCATTACCAGCAAACCTCTTCTCTAAGGCATTCCAAAGAGAGTGAGCAGTATAAAACTTTTTAAACTGATGTTGATAAGCATTAGGAATGGCTATTTGTAATAATGTGAGTGCTTTCACTTCATTCATTCTAGCCTTCCTTTCAAGTTCAGTTTTTGGAGGAGTTTTTACTGGTTTTCCCTCAGCATCAAGTTCTGGATCAACTGCAGGAGGAAATTCAACAGCTTCCCATATGGCATAATCAATGAATTGAATATGCTGTTGAATCCTGAGTTTCCACATCTCAAACTCAGTGGGCTTGAGCATAGGCACTTTGAGTCCTTGCCCAGATCCACTGCTGCTATTTTCAAATTCCATTGAAAAAGATTAAAAATTTGAAAGAAAGTTTTCGACTTTGAAAAACAAAGAACGACCTGTGGCTCTGATACCACTTGTCAGGATCTATAACTTATGAAAATTATGAATAACCAAGATTAACTGATTTGAATTTATCAGAGTATAAATCAATAATCTTGCTTTGAATCAAAGTTTAATTAAGAAGTTTGCGGAATAACACTTAATTATTTTGACAAAAACTTTCAGAATCAATAATAGCATAAAACATAAGAAGTAATCAAGACTGTTTGTATTGCTGAATTCACTGATTACAATCACCTCTAATCTGTTTTGATTAGACGAAGAACACAAACTGTTCTTAGGGTTTTACAACCTTAGAGGCTTAAGAAAACTTGAACAATAAAGCAATTACAGACTCAAAATATGCAGAAAACTCTTATTCTATGCGTATATCTTCTAAACAATCTTCTGTCTATTTATATTGCTTTATGGACGTGTTTCCTTGAAGGACTATGACTTCTCTGATAGTAGATATGCTGGAATCTTCTTGTAGATATCTTCCCTGAAAATCAGCACATTCTGTTTATGAAACTGTTGAGCAGCTTGAATGACTTGGCAGCATGAACTGAGCAGCTTGAGTTATTTTGCTCTGGCAGCTTGAACTTTTATACTGGCAGCTCGAGTTTCTTCAACTAGCAGCATGAACTTTGTACTTACACAGAAATTCTACTAACAGTATGAGAAGTCTAACTAACAGCTTGAGTATACTTAAACTATTTCCCAACAATATATATATATATATATATATATATATATATATATATATATATATATATATATATATATATATATATATATATATATATATATATATATATATATATATATATATATATATATATATGTATATATATAGAGTCAGGTTCAAAAAAGTACCTCTCGAAATCAAGTGCACCCGAAGGTACCAACCTTAAAAAACTTTTTTTAAAATTTTTTTCTCATAACCATGTTTAATTTAATGTTATACGCATGATATATGAATTTCACATACATTCACACTTTCTGTGTCCTTAAAAATTATGTGAATGCTCAATGCATATTTATGTGAATGGTCATTTCACACCATGTGAATGGTGTGAATGACCATTCACAAAGATTTATGATGTTGCTTCTTTTGAAAAAAAGTATTATAATGTTGTCTTATACATGTCTATTCAAAAAAAAAATATATGTGAATGATCATTCACATTAAGGTACGCTGGCTACGCTGGAATCTTATAGGTACGCTGATGAACCTGATTATATATATATATATATATATATATATATATATATATATATATATATATATATAGGGTTGGGTTCCATGAAGTCCCAACTTAGATTGGAGTCCTGGAGTCCACCTTGTTTGTCTTAATAAACAGAAGGGTATAATTGTCCATTGAACTTTTATATTAATTTATTCAGAAAATAAATTAAAGTATATCCCTAAAATCATGCTTATATCCGAAAATAAAAATATTCTGTTTCCAACAATACAACTAAGTTCAGGGAATTCTAATTTATCTCAGAAATGTGCATCTTCCAGCGTCCATGATTTTAGATGAGCAGCGCTCCAAAAAACAGGATCTTGATGGCCATTAACGACGAGTTATCAGATGTTCATCCAGATGATGAACATTCGAGCATTGGTTCGGAACATCATGAGACAGACAACGAACAAGACGACGTGGGATCGGATCATCAAAATACAAACAATGAACAAGACGAAACGGGTATGCTGTGTTTTTAATTATCAGTTGCATTCAGCATGTATGTTCTCGATTTTTTCCAAAATCGATGCAACAATGAACATGTTAGTCGACCATGGTTTTTTTTTTGTTGTTTTTTATGTACACCTGTTCATTAAATAACCTGTAGACGATGGCGTTAACAATGTTGGTTCGAGGAATATGTTATGAACAAGTTCAATGTGATGGACATGTTCAACAGAGTTTTTATTTTGTGTATTATGCAGTCGATATACAAGTGCATCTACACATGTACAGTTAATGATCCTGAAATGTAATTATTTTTAATAAGTGAACATGTGCATGTGCATACATGGTTTTATTCTCATGGAAAGTGTGAATAGCGTTTTTGATGGTATATGAAATACATAAACGATGTACAAGTGCATGTACACAATTACGGAATAGGGTAATGTGATGTACATCTTCATGACAATCATTAAGATGTAATTTATATGAACATGTTCAGCAATCAATGTACCATCTTGGGATATTTTTTTGCCAAATTTTTTACAACATTTTTTTAAACGTGTTTATTTATATGAACATCCTCAGCGTCCCATGTACCCTCTTGAGAAATTTTTGTCCAAAATATTTAGAATTTATTTTGAACGCGATTGATCTATTTCACATGCGTAATATAATTGTTATCACTTAACAGATACAAACCACACTATTGAAGTCCATGGATCATCACCAGATTTCAAATCACCTGGCGGTACTAGCTACTGGACACCGGTAACAACACATGTTGATTTGCCTGTTGTTGGTAAGGTATATGAGACCTTAGAAATTGGGATAAATGCTTATGAGAGATATGCAAAAACAGCAGGGTTCATGACACGAAGGTCAACGGAGAAACGTCATAGAGATGGAACCACAAATACAAAGAAAGTGATGTGTACATGTGGAGGTAGCTCGTATAGGGGTTCATACATATCAAACAAGGGGGTATCAAGAAAAAACAAACGAAATAGACCATCTGGTAGAATAGGATGTTGTGCTGCAATCGTGTTTAAACATGTTCGTGGTGGTAGATACGAGGTAAAAAAATTTGAAGCGAAACACAAACATCCAATGGTATCAGCTGAGGATAGGTACCTAATGCCAACTAATCGAAAGTTGGATTTTTGGAAGCAATCATTTATATATGATGTTTCAAATGTTAATATAGGTGCTGTGAATGCACATAAGATATTGAGCCAGGTATCAGGGGGTTACGACAATGTTGGTGCAACGCAAACTGATTTCAAAAACTTTGCACGTAACCTTAAATGCTTCATTGGAGAGAAGGATGCACAATTTCTGGTAGATAAAATGGAAAGTGGCAAAAAGACCGGAAGCGTTCATTGTTTTGGATATATGTGTGCAAATGATAGGTCACTCCTAGGTCTGTTTCGGGCAGACAAAACAGGCAAGAAAAATTATGATGCATTCGGTGACATTGTCTCGTTTGATGCAACATACCGTACTAACAAGTAAGTAAGGAAAAATTTTTTATGAAAACATAATGTACCATGGATTTATGAGTAACGTTAATATTTTTTATTATAAATATTGCAGGTATAACATGATATTTGTTCCATTCATTGGGATTAACAATCATAAAAGATGTGTAACCTTTGGTGCTGAATTATTAGCAAATGAGGAAATTGTGACATATAAATGGCTTTTGCATGCATTCATTTCCGCATTCGGCCGAGAGCCTAAGGTGATTGTCATAGATCAAGACCCGTCAATGAAAAAGGCAATAGATCAAGTGTTTAAGACTGCACGACATAGGCTTTGTATGTGGCGTATAACAGAGAAAATACCTATAAAGGTACTGAATTGGACCCCTCTTATGTGCCTTCTGTCGTGTTATGTGTATGTTAATTGTTCATTTTTGTATGAATTTTGTTTTGCAGCTTGGGTATACAATGAGCAACAATCCTGAATTTTTCAATAGATTCAACAACAATGTTTGGAGTAGTTTCTCTAGTGTCGCAGAATTTGAACATGAATGGAATAAAATGATGGCTGACTACAATCTTGTTAAAGACAAATGGATGAATCACATGTTCAGTATCAGGGATAAATGGATCCCATCGTTCTTTAATGACGTTGTGTTGGCGGGTCTTATGCGCACAACATCTAGGTCTGAAATTGAAAACTACTTTTTTGGACACTTCGCAAGTGGTAGCTCTACACTTGTTGAGTTTATGACACGGTATGAAGCAGCCATGTATAAACAACGAGATAATCAACGTCATTTGGACCATTCAAGTCGTGAGAAAAGGCATAATTTAAAGACTCCATTGAGTTTTGAGAAGAGTGAGTGCATTGGAAATTTACATAAATGAAGTATTTAAAACTGCACAGAGGAGATTGCCGCATCTACCTTTAATTGTACGTCTTCGAGCATCGTAGACGAAGGTGGAACGAAGGTTTGTATTGCTCAAGATAGTAGTAACAATGGTAATAACAAGGTAATGTACATGTATTACGTAGTTTAATTTATTTAGTGTAAAAGTATTATTATACTTAAGTATCATCATGCTTCTTTGAATATAATCTTCATCAGGTGATTTTGGAGCTAGATAGCAGTGATGTTACTTGTACATGCAAGTTATTTGAGCGTATCGGGTTATTATGTCGACATGTATATTACGTGTATCGAGCATTTAAGATTGATGAGGTTCCTGAGAAGTATGTGTTGACACGTTGGAGTAGAAGTGCGTTCCAATTTCCTATTGCAGATATGGATAAAAACGTTCACGGGCATAACACAGTTGGTAAGCTAGTAATGAGGTTGTCACTGTCAATAAGATTTTTAGTCAACCGAATCGGTAATGATCCAGAAAAGTTACAGCTTCTAAATGACGCATGGGATGAGACAATAGAGAAGTTAGAATTTGGTAGTGACAAGGTGGCACCAAGTGAGAAGGTGGTTATGGAGACGCTAATTGGAACCTCGGAACCCACTGAGATAAATGTACATTTCCAGTTGGGATACGAAACAAAGGTTGCGGTAAACATAAGAGACTAGTTGGAGAACGTGAGAAGCTAGGCAGAAAAAAACGCATCTAGGAAAAAGCACATGTGCACGGTTTGTAACGAGCTATCATTACACGACGCAAGAAATTATCCTCTTAGGGATAAGTATTTTTAATTATGTATGAGAGCTGAACGATTATTTGTGTGATGCATTGCAAATTGTTGGTTTTTATAATTTTAATAGTGTTTGGTAGTTTGATTTGAATTAAGAATATGTTTTGGTTTTTGTCATTTTAAGAGTTGTATGTTTTTATGAACTTCTACGTATAATTACAATTATTGATTCTTTGAATGGCATAATGCAACACTTAAGTGGGTGGTTTGTACTATTTTGTTTTTAATGGCATATTACAAGTAGATAACAGGTACATTTGTTTTCTATGGTTATTGTAGTTGTTGAAAAAAAAGCAACAAACACATTCAATATATGTCAATAAAAATGTTGGTTATTTTATAGACATGTTGCGACCGTTGGGTCAATGTTATTTGGTTAACAGGTGGTGAAAATGATGTGCACGCAATGAACAAGTGACACTTGGTTCGGGTCTATGTTGTGTTTTAACGTTAGTGTAAATGAACGGAATTGAGAAGTTAGAAGATGTAATTGTGAACAGATGAAATATGTACATGTGTAGAATGAGTAATCATAAAAGTGTGTATGAGATACGAAATGAACAGATGAAATATGTACATGTGTAGAATGATATACGAAATGAACAGATGAAATATGTACATGTGCAAAATGAGTCCAAAGACTTTATACGTATTATAGTTATCATGTACATCTACATGATATTAATTATAATTATAAATAAGGCAGCAAAGAAAATTTCAATTAAATATAAAAGATCCAGAGAAACTTGAAACCCGTCTTAGTCAAACGTTGAATAAGTTATAACAGCAAACATAAAACACCAAATCTGATCAGGATAGCATAAAAAACACAATCTAAAAGTTCCCAAAATGAAGATGATGTATGATCAGTTCTTGTGGAACAACTTCTTGTTTGATTCCATTCTCTCATGCTTGTCACGCTCTGCGACTCTTTTGAAAGTCTCTTGCTCGCTATACTTCATCCTATCGTAATCGTTGGCTTCTTCTAAGACATCATCCCTTCGTTTGTTCATGTTGTGCAGAAGGATTTTCGTCACATACTTCAGTCTCATGTCGTGTAGTTGCTTTTGTTGACGCACACCTTCAGGCAAAAGTCTAGTATTCCAATCCTTCAAATACGGTGATTTGAACGTTTCAAGATGACGCATCATAAACAGCAATGAATCTTTGTCGTTTGAAGTTGTCATCCATGGGGTGAGTAGAACAACTGCATTAAGTTTCTCAACAGATTTTGCTTTTGGATGCTCCCATTCGTTGAGGTATCGTGCAAACAACCGTTGCTGGACAATATTTGAACATTAGTGAAAATGTTGAATAAACTAACAGTGTATCATGTAAAATGATATATCCAGAATGAATATGTAAGTGTACCCATATGTAAGGAATCCCATTATACTCCTGAGGTATAGGTTTGGTTGGCCTTTTGTTATCCAGGATATGATGTGCATTTGCTTTTAAATTAAAGCACGAAACGAATGAGTGCGTCTTTGTTATGATCGGGAAGAATACCTGTGATAATATTAAAATTATGATTAAATAAGCATGAGAGGTACTTGAAATGTTAAAATAGTTTAAATGACTTACCATGTCAACTGATTTCATATCCATAAGGTTAAAATGCATCTTCAAATAGTCATTCATGTTTTCAAGGAATTCTGCATATCCCTTATCAAGTGTCGTGGTACCCTTGATCAAATCATCTGGCTGATTTTAAAGAAAAAGAGATAGATATGTTATTATTAACCTCTACATTTAAACGTTGATGCGTCTGGTGCGTTTCGCAGATAAGCAACTGCTAAAAATAATTAAATTTATATTGAAAGTTAGTGATTACCACAATGTTGGAATCCATGAACTAACGTTGAGGTGATGATGGACTTCTAAATTCTTCATCCTTGTTTAAAACAACAGTCCATACATCAATGACCGATTGATCTAGTGCACATCCAGGCATAAGGAATTCAAACGTCGCCCGATGATACTTAACGTGTGGTGGTACCTCGAACAGTACATGCCTGAGTGTTTTGGGTGTCAGTATAATAAAGAAGATACAGAAGTAACACACACAATGAATATAGAACATATACATGACTCAGCGAAGTCATACCATGGTTTTTTGCGGAGGGCAAATATTGTATCCGACAGTTTAATTTCTGTCATTGAAACTGAACTTGAGATGTTAAGCTCACGTGATATGTACGGGGATTTCAGAGAAGGTGCAGCTGCTTTTGCTCGTTGGTTTCTTGTTAACATATTGCGACGTGGTGGTGCAGGGTGATCATCCTGGTTTCCGGTTGAACCGGAAGTGTAAAGCTAACAGTTTTCCCTTTGCTACCAGCTTACATACAAGAATGGAATTTTAATGAATTAAAGTAAACAATAAAAAGTATTTAGATGTACACGTATTTGATGTGAGCAGTATATTATTTATAATGTATCATATCCATATGTGGTGTACCAGATGACGGTGTTCGATCTTGACCTGAGCAGACAACAAGTGTATTGGAACCCTCCATGTTATCTTTATTGGCTGTAAAATAATAAATGAAGAGTTGGATTTTTAGATGGACTAGTTTATGCAGTAGTTAATGTAGATGTATGTGTACATACCAGTTTTTATCACACTATACTTGTTAACGTAGTCTGATAATGTTAGTAGAGCACGATCGTTAACAGGTACAGGTACATCATCTTCAACCTTCTGTTTCCCCTTGTGTATAAAGACATGGGAATCATTGACATTTCATTGGTCACTTATCAAAACTGAAACATTTGGATTAAATTACATCAGAATAAATTAATTTTTGTTAAAAAAATGCATACCTATTGATTGTATGACATCTTCAATTACCCGGTCCGTTTCTTGCGACAAACCAAGAGAAAATGAAGGCCTGTCGCATTCATTAATTTTGAACCGACTTATTTGTTGTCCAATAGAACGAACTGCAGAAGATTCTTCAGCCTTCTGAATGGACAAGGTAACTTCATCTGAAATCCCAGGTTTTTGGTACCATTGTGTGAACGTCTCCTCTTGGTGCGGATCAGCCGCAAGAAATGATGTGTCCTTGCATCCTGGTTGAGTGGGGCTTTGTTTCACAGGATCTGGATTTATTGTGGCCTCATCATCCATATGAGGAATCAGTTGGTCTTGATTGTCTTCTAATGGACCAAATATACCAATGATTTTCTCCTTCCTCCTAAGTATTTATGTGTTGTTTGGATGTGCATTTGTAGCATCCTCAATCACCTGTTTTGCTATTTGCCTTGCTTCAATCAGTGAAATGATGCAATCATCCATCAACTCCATAAAGTACTGTAACATAAAATAAGGCTAAAATTTATATGAATGGAGATGCAAAACTAATGTTAAAAATAATGAGTTGATTGACATGTTCAAACCTCACAACTCTTGCCGTTCAGATCATTATTATTATCCTCTGGCTCAGTATACACAAAATCATCATCTTCAACTTAATCCGTATCATCAACTGGAGCTGAATTATACAAAAAGATTTAGCGGTAAAATAAAGTATGGATACTCTAGGTGCAAAACGTATGGGTTTAGAAAAACCTTGCATTCCTTCTACAAAACAGTTGCCAAAACTGCCGCTAGCAATTTCATGCAGTTCACGATCGCGCACAGTCTTGGTGTCCCAACACTTCAAAATGTGAAGTGATTTATCTACCGGTAATGACTCACATCGGGTGTAATGCAGGTAGAACAACTGTAATAAAAGGCAAGTGATTGGTCCAACATAAGTGTATTAGAATCATACTAGTATATGATAATGTACGAATGGAACAATTATACTTACCGTGAGGATAATGATTGGTCCAGCATAACTGCAACTATCAACGTCCCTATCTGTAACACCCTCCCTTAACCCGGAAATGCCACGTCAATACAAAACACAGGTGGCAGTAACGCAATAACTCTATAACACATAAGTCAGAAGGATACACTGAAATCACTGGTAATTTAAAACTTTTATACAAACATATTATCCGCTAAATTACATAAGCCCAAAAGGTGCTAACATAAACTGTACTGATCAGATCATCACACGAAATTAACACAAAGCTTCCCAGATGATTCCCGATCCAAGCTACTCAAACTCGGCTGCTACCCCTGTCACTGACGCCCTGAACATGGAAGACTCGAATACGTAAGCTCGAAAGCTCGTGAGTACTCGAGGGTTGGACTCTGCACAATAAACACATAACAAGCGTACACATAGCACATACACACAGCACAAACCCTAACTCTGTCTCTGGCAATCAACATCACGATGCAGGTATGAACACATACATGAGATCCGAAGCCCTGCACACAATATCACTGAGGGGGAAACCCTTCCCCAGCTAACGACCGTGTACACCGGTGGTTAGCCACAACCCTGTAGCACGGGCGCGAACCGGCTACAGGCCCTGCCGTGTATACACGCCCCAAGGACTGTTAGGGACAGTCAACCCGCGCGATAACCCATCGCGAATCACCGTCCGTATGGTACTCACCACGGACCCCCGGACTGGATCTCATCTCATGCACATATATCACATATGTAGGAATAGAATCATACTTGTGCTCGCGTCCCTGTCTCATTCACAATACACAATATACACAATACACACATGCACGAAACTATCCACACAACCACGACTCTGAAAACTGTCCCGCGGTTTAGAAAAGAACTCGGGTACTCACCTGGTCGATCCACTAATCCCGGAATCTCTGACTCGGCTCGGCTCGTTGACTCGTCCCTGAAATCGCACGGATCCCAACCGTTAGCACAAACTCATTTCAAAAGGCACACATAACAATTATAACTTAACTCATAACCGACCTGAAGCCCCGAAATAATCCCAACCGAAAGCCCCGAAAACCCGATCAAACCCGACCCAAAAACAATATCAACAATATCCCGGAAACCCAACGAAATACGACTCAACATCTCAAACGGAACCCGACCCGAATAATTCCCAAATAAACCCCAACGGAACCCCGAACCAAGCCCAATCACCCCTAAGCATGCAAAACCGACCCTTCTCCCCTGACTACCGAACGCGCCCACGCCCAACTGCCAAACTCGCCCGCGCCCGCCTTGCTCGAGTTGCGACCACGCTCGCCCGAGCGCGGCCTTGCTCCCTGCGCCCATCTTCTTCCCCTGTCCGACGCTCTGCTTCTGCCCAGGAGATATTAACCTCCTTTTCCATCGATTTCCAGCCATAAAAATCCCCAAAAACCACATAAAACTTCATCACATAATTTAAGTAACCAAACCCACAACCCTTGACATTTATCACAAAAATTAAAGGTTCAATACATGGATTCTCACCTTGGCAACACCCAAACTCAAAAATGAAGCTTAAGGGAGAATTTCAATGGCTAATCCCACAGTTGGAAGCTCCTTTCTGCTGGAAAATCACAAACATACACACACCTAAACTTGTAAATGAAGAAGCACACAAAGGGAAGATACGTACATATATTTTTTTCTAATTTCGGCGGGTTCCAACCCATTAACCCGAACCCGATACTCAATTTTCACATTTAGTATCCACCTAACCCAATTAAATCCACGAACTCAATTATATAATTAATTCACTAATTTATAACCCGGAGACACGTAACTCGCAACCCGACACGTATATATCCACTAATCGGGTTCTCATTGGACCCTCGCAATATTAATATATTAAATCTCCACTAAAATAATTCCACATAATAACTCTGAAAACGGGATGTTACACTATCCCAGTGCGCTTTTGATGCTTTTAAGCATTCAACAATGTATGAACACCAGTCCATGCGGTGTATTGAGTTTGTGTTTGTTATAGATGGCAAAAAAAGTTGGTTGACTCCACCGTTCTTTGTGCAACCAGCAAAAACAAACGTAAACAGTACTAGGAAATTGAGCTTGAATAGTCTAACAGTTGTTTTGTCCTTCTTGATAAGCTCAAGTACTTCTTTTGCTTTGAATTTTCCAAATGTCCGACCAAACTGTTGCCTCCATTGTTGGGTCACTGGATCATTTTTGTTGCTTATCCTAGGAGTAACAATCTTGCTTCCACCCACAGGGAACCCAAACAATTGATGAATCCTTTCCTTGGTTATTGGGATGATGCCTGTACTTGTTTGTATTATACATCAATTTTGGTCAAAATTATCAACCAGCCAGAACCCTAAACGTCCAGGTATCTCTTTTATGTTCAGTTTCAGAATGCTCCCAAAGCCCATTTTCTTAACTGTTTTCTGCCGATCAATATCAAATGTCTTAACAGCCGCTGTCAACGACACAGGTGAACTACGTATACCTACAGTTTTGTAGTTGTTAATTGGAGCATTGAAGGAGCCATCGGGCTTCAATGTGGACTGCCTTTTCTGAACATGATGCTGCTGGCCAATATTCTTGTCAGCCTTTCTTTTCTTTTTTGCAGATCGTTTCTTTTTGGACTTTGGACTTGTCCCCGAGGTGGACGCGATATCTTTGACTATGAAAACATATAAAATTAAAATAGACAATCAATATATGTAAAATGGATTCACTTCAAAACATGTGCATCAAGATGGAATAGATATAAATTGTAAAACAGGGGAAGTGTATCAAAGTAATAAGCAAAGAATGTACCTATAACATCGGTATTTGCCTCGTGTTTGGCAATGACATAAACGACAGGTTCAATGAATGAAGGTTCATCTTGGGTTTTAGTTGTTTGGTTCACTTGAGGCATGTTTCGTTCTTAACGAATAGACATGTATAATAGGTTCAAATATACATGATAATGAAAATACGTTGAAATAATAAAACAATGAAAGTTGAAAATGGAATTGATGGATTGAGTTCTAACCTGGTGTTTCCTGAACAACTGTGTCACTTAGCTCTGTGTCACTTTGATGTGTATCATCTTCATCTCCGGATATTGAAATGGCCTCGTCAGCAGAATTGTGAAACCTGAATTTATTACGCGGTCTTGTAGATACCATCTGGAGTATTTTAATGACATATTATTTAATCGTTCCATGAAAAAATTTTCCAAATAGTATCATGAGAAATATGATAGGATTATTTGTTGATGAATCACTGAACACGTGTAAGTATTAAATATCAAATGAAAATGTTGCAACTTGAACATGTTATACATTAAATTATGAACATCTGACTTTTATTTGTTGATGAATCTCCATGGACATGAATATGATTATCGACTTAGAACATGTTCACATGCAACAAGTATGTGATTCACAATGATATGATATCGTATTTGTCATAACATTATGAGTCCCTTATAATTTATAAACTTATAACTGAACCAATTAATATATCATAGAACTTCTGAGCTTCATAGTATTAAAACTATTAACTTGGCACAGAACTGGAATAATGAAAATTATTTATAAACTCCCAGCCAGTGAATATGTGATTGAATAGGCAGATAGACAAGACTGACTAATGGGTATACAAAAACCAGCCACAATGAAAACAGAAAATAAAGATAATTGGTTAATTAAGATTAGCTAGGCACACATATGTATACAGGGTTAAAGCATGTTCAAATTTAATCTAAAATACGAGTCTTCGGATTTGGTTCAATTAAATGAACAAAAGGGGAAAACCCCAGAATGTGTACGACCCGTTTCAATTTTCAAGCTGCAAACCATGAATAGGTGTAGTTTGTGAAATTTTGGATAATGCCCCCACTCATTATCTAGTGCGTACAAACATGACCATGAACTGTACACCTAGAAAGAATTGTACAACCAGTAACAAGTTTAATTCTATTAACTTATCAATTTTAATTCTATGAACTTATCAAGATTCCTCTATGAACTTGTACACCCAGTAACAAGTTATAACATGTTCAACTGCAACAAATTATGTGATTAGCAATGATATGGTGCCATTCTTTTGCAAAAAAAGGGGAAAACCCCCAAAAGGTGTAAAACCTGTTTCAACTTTCAATTATTCTACCATGAACATGTGCAATGTGTGGAAAATTTGGGTTATGCCCCACACTCATGTTCAACTTGAATGAACATGTCCAAGAACATGATGTTCTATGAACTTGTCCACCTACTATGAAGGATTATGAACATCTTGCTCTGTGAACATGTACTGTTAGTAACAACTTATAACATGTTCAAAGTTAAACTAAAATACCACCGGTATGAATCGGTATCATAATCTTGCAAAAGGGGAAAACCCATAAAATGGCTAAAACCCTAAATCAAATCCCCTAACAGTAAGAAAAGGGAAATGACCAAAATTGGAGAAAACCCACAACATTTTAATCGATGACACACATGTTTTTTCATAAAACAAGCTACTGAATCGAGTATTTAGCAGCAAATGTATGGATTTTGTGTATGTATCATACACTAAAATCGACCAAGAACAATGAACATGTCCCAAATGTGTGCACGAGAACACCATATAATCGAATTAAAAAAAATGATAATCGGGTAATCTGGGGTTGACGAGCAAAACCCTAGAATCAAAAAACGAACCTTGACGACGAGTGTTGATTGCCGATGAACTTTAGATAGTTGAGCGTCGATGAACTCCCTCTGCAATGTAGTCGACGATGAAGCCGAACAGAGCGCTTAAATGTAGTCGACGATGAACTCCCTCTGAAAGAGATGATGATACGTGTAATCTGCAAAAATTATAGGTGATTTTGTTAGGATACAATGGAAATTTTCGGTAGGTGTAGCAGAGAGTGATGGAGAGAATCTTGGAAGGAGAAAAAAACGGGAAACATTTCAATAACTGTCAATCAAAAAATTATGTGGTGTACCCATTATACCCTTTTGTGGCAAACACCACCATTTCCTTGTTGGTATTTTTTTTTCATTTATCCAAAAATAGTATAAAATGAACGATATGCATGTATTTGATTTTGGAAGAGATGAACAATATGCATGAACAGATGAACGATATGCATGTATCTTGATGATGAACGATGAACGATATGCATGAAGAGATGAACGATTCATGTTTGTATTTTGATTTTGGAAGAGATGAACGATATGCATTATTTATTTTTAGAAAAGATGAACGATATGCATGAAGAGATGAACGATATGCATGTATTTTGATGATGAACGATGAACGATATGCTTGAAGAGATGAACGATTCATGTTTGTATTTTGATGTATTTTGATTTTGGAAGAGATGAACTATGTGCATGATTTATTTTTGAAAAAGATGAACGATATGCATGTATTTTGATGTATTTTGAATTTGTATTATTTTTGCTAATTTTGGAAGTGTAATAATTAAATAAGGATTGCATAATTCCTGTTTTACCCCTCCGCGAATTTCATTATGTTCACTTGATGCATAAAACATTCTATGTAATTACCCTTTTGCCATTTGATCTAACCCAATCATTCTTTTCATCCAATAGACAGTGGAGGTTCTTTTGTGCCTCGATGCACAAAAGTTCTCAATGGAACCTCCCTCGCCCTCTCTCTCTCTCTCTCTATATATATATATATATATATATATATATATATATATATATATATATATATATATATATATATATATATATATATATATATATATATATATAGATTGAGGTTCTATGGGGCACCATATGCATCGGGAACCAAGTGGGAACCAAAAATGCATTAAGGGCGTTTTAGGAATGCTAAATATATTTATCATTAAATAATTACAATCTTATATCATTTAAATTAAAATAACATTAAATTTTAAAACCCTACAATTGCAACAGAATATGGACAAAATCTTCTTTCCATATTCAACATACTTTCCATGATTTGGGGTCTCACCATTGTTGATCAAGAAACGAAGCTCTCATCAATCGTTTGCGACTAAAAGATCAAGTTTTTTACCATCTCTCTCTCAACCTTCTGGACTCCACCATCTATCTCTCTCTCTCAACCTCGCCGACCTCCACCACTTCTCTCTCTCTCTCGCTCTCGTCTTGGTGGTGGTTTGAAGATGGTTCGAACAAACAAGATGTACGCACGTTGACGATGATGGTTCACGATGAACGAGGATGAACACATTGAAGACGAAGATACATTATGTTGATGAACACGTTGGAGATGAATATGATGGTTCAAACAAACAAGATAGCGAAGATGATGGTTCACGATGATGAACACGTTGAAGACAAACATGCATTACATTTATGATAATCGACGAACACGAAGATGATGAACGATGAACCAAAGATGCATCACGTTGATGATGAACGATAAAAAAACGACGAACGATGAACCAAAGATGCATCGTGTTTTTAATGAACGACGAACACGAAAACGACGAATGATGAACCAAAGATGCATCACGTTGATGATGAACGACGAACAATGAAGATGCATCGTGTTTTTGATGAACGACGAACACGACGAACGTTGAACCAAAGATGCATCACGTTGATGATGAACGACGAACACGAAAACGACGAACAATGAAGATGCATCGTGTTTGAAGATGAATCCGATGAATTGGATGAAGATGTATCGTGTTTGAAGACAAATTTGATGAATTCGATAAAGATGCATCGTGTTTGAAGATGAATCCGGTGAATAGGATGAAGATGCATCGTGTTTGTTTAGATTTTGTAATTTAGGAAGTGTATTTATTTAATTTATTTAGCATTTATTGTTTAATTATTTGATTGATTATTCAATTAGTACAAAATTAGAATTTATTTGACTATGCATATTATTTTTCCCAAAATACCCTTATGCATACCAAATATGTGCATCGCGTGATGCACCAATGATCATTTAATCTAAGGGTTGTGGTTGGTTCTTTTTTGGTTCTCGATGCATATGGTTCCCCATAGAACCTGACCCTATATATATATATATATATATATATATATATATATATATATATATATATATATATATATATATATATATATATATATATATATTTATTTATAAATATATATATAATTAGCGAAAAACTTATTAATGTCATAAAAATTGTGTTATGTATCATGCCGTCTTGCAAATCATAGGTTTTTTGAAATTTGTTGTTGCATTGGAAACATCATGGTTTTTTTTTTTTTTTTTCTTTTTATCGATTTTCCGAGGTATATTAATTTATCTTCATGTATTATTGTAATAGATTCAATTGATTTTATATTAATTCACATTTTACTTTAGTAAAGACACTAGTTTTTTACCCATATTACATGTGATATATTTAAACTAATTGTATTTTAAAAAATTTTAAGTCAACTTAATGATAACATATGTTGTTACTTTCATAAATGTTATAAACAATTGATTAATCGTTACATAGCTTAAAAAATAATTTATATTAAAAACCTATAAATGAATCTAGCTACATACGCATTGAGAAAAAAATTTTATAATCTTATAAATTTTTTTAGAATAATCACGATGAATAAAATTATATAATGATTTCTAGTTTTATAATTGACATAAAATACAGATCAATATCGATAAAAACAATCTGTGAATTCTAAAATATTTAATATAAAATTAAAACATGTTATATATGGTTTAAAATTATGTAAACTAATAATATGTTCATCTCTTAGGAATGTATACATACTTTAAATTTTATATTCATTTCGTACGATAGTTAAAAAAAATGACTTAAATTTATAAACGTTATGCATATTAACAAATATGATTTAATAAAATATAAAAGCCTGAATTAAATTTTAAAAATAATATTATTTGTTAGGATTCTTTGTTTATGTTATTAAATGATAATTTAATTAGGATATTTAGTTTACTTATAAGATAATCGTTAAGCAAATTATTAATTCAAATTTTTTATATTTTAATGTACTAAATATAGTTAGCTAAATGAATATATTAGGAAATAAATAAAAAATTGAGTTATTTAATTGGCAACCATTTAAATTAATTACACTAACATGTTAAATTTGAAAATAGAGCGAGAAAACAAAAATTGATGAAATGATAGGGTGACATGTGTCTAGTGAGTATTTTGCTTTATTAACATACTAGGTTAATACTCATGTATTACATGGATTGATATAAAAAATTAGTTATACATTTAAAATTTATAAAGATGTGTAATCCCTTAAGACCCTTTAATATTTTTAAATTAAATACAATAAAAACCAATAAAAAGATGACATATACAAAATCATTGAGTCAATGGTAAAAAAGATGACTTTAAGTCAATGTTTACTCAAAAAAGACGGTGAATATGTGATTCAAAATATTTGAATTATGATTTAAATATAGTATTTTTATGGTTCTTACATATTGGAGTTAATTCAATTATTATCTTCTTATTATTAATTCAAAAATTTTGATTCTTCATTCTGTTTTATTTGTTGTTGTGTCATCATCAATCCCATAGAAATCAACAAAATAATTATTTATATTTTTTTTATTTTGATGAAGTATTTTATTTTAAATTGTATAACTTTATTAGAGACCTTAAATAAGACCATATATAAGTTTTCTTATTAAGATGTTTTAATTAATAATATTTTATTGCCAAAGTGATTAAACTTGATATAACAATTCCAGCGTCTACTGAACAAAAAATAGTTAACTAAGATTGTTTGAAATTAATTTATTTTAAAAGATAAATTTTACAACATTTAGTTTTGAAGTTTTAGAAAATATTAGTAGAAATTTTTATTAAAAAAAATACATTTGAAATTTGAATGATTATTTTTTTAAGTGTGTCAAAATTTCATGCTTAACATATAAAGATATAATAGCAAAATGCTTTTCAAATTTATTGTATAATAAGGTATTTATTATTTCATAAAATTATTTAATTTTTCATACATTTAAATTTGAAATTTATTAATTTATTGGTCTTTTAAACTTTTTTATTTTACTAAGTGTTTTAAAATAAGTTTTTTTTTTGAATATTTAAACTTAAGTTTATTGTCTTATAGATTTTTAAAATTTTTTATTTTAGCTTGTTAATTTGAAAAATCTTATTTAAGTATTAATTATAGTTTCAATTAGTTTAGGAAACGAAAATAATAAGTTTCAAAAGTTCAAATTAAATGAATTAAATGATATCCATGTTACTAATTTTAATGTAATTTTTATTTTTGGAAAAAGAGCGGGAAAATGAAAAAGTAGGGTATCAAGAGGATGACACGTGGCAAGAATTGTTCTCATTTATTATAATACTAGTTTATTACCCGCGTATTACGCGGATTTTTTAATATATATAAAATATAACAAATAAAAAGATAAAGATATAAACATTATTTTTTAAACAAAAGTATATAAGATGATATAATATAAGAAAAGTATTAAAAATATATAAGAAAATAATTACTCTTCATATATATAAGATGATATTATTATTTATTATGACCTATTAATTTTGTGTATTTCTAAATATATATGAAGAGTAGTTATTTTCTTATATATTTTTAAAACTTTTATTATATTATCTTATAATTAATAAGTTGGTAGATTATTAGATTTTGTTTGATTTGATTTGATTTGATTTGAATTTAAAAGTGGATTATATTATATTCGGATAGATTTAATTAATAAGTTAGTAGAGTATTAGATTTTGTTTGATTTAATTTGATTTGAATCTAAAAGTGGATTATATTAGATTTGGATAGATTTGATTTAAATTTTTTTTATTTTTAAAATCTATCGATTCATGGTGACGACACGTGGCTTCGCCAGAAATGAGTATAGTTACTCTTTTACTAGTATAGATAGATATAGATATAGATATAGATAGATAGATAGATGTGGTAGATTAAAGTTTTGACACATGTCGAATTGAATAAGAAGTCGACTCGTAACAAATTAGTTACTCATTTAATAATATTTATGAATATTCATTTAATAATATTTATAGATACGATAATGTTAAAATTAATTATTATATTTAAAATTGTGTAGGAAAATAGTGAAAGATAATTTGGTAATGGCGAGTGATGCAACGGTTTTAGCGGCCAATTAATTTTGCATGCACATCATACATAAACTTGAGGAAATGCTGTAATGGCCCTCAAAAAAAGTGTGTGTGTGTTTATTTTTTTTATTTAATCAATTTTATTCTTTTATTGTCGGATAAAAAAAACGTAATAATTTATTGTTTTTATAGTATTCAAATTTTTTAATTTTTGTTTTAGAAAGTAAAAGTTTATATGAGTATATTTAAGATAATAGTTGTCATAATTTATGATTTGGAATAAAAAAAAAGCTCAAATTGCAAGTATAGGCAACATAAATAAAATACAATTTTTGTTAATAAATGTAAGTATGTAACATGAAAATTTTAAGTTGAGAGGTAATTATAAAATTTAATTTTGACAAAGAAGTAAATCTAAGGTTTTATTGAATTTTATTACATTTATTCTACAAAACACAACATTTCTTGATCTTATTCAATCTTAAAAAGCGAATTTCATATCATTGATTGACAAAAATAAAATTTCATTAGTCAAAAAGATTTATTGATATATTCATGATCAAAATCTATATTATAAGTGACGGAGGTAAAGTAAATTGTCAATAGGCTCTATCTAAAGACAAAAGTGGTTTATATTAACTTTCTTCATAATTTTTCCAAAAACAAATGGCATGGGCAATTCATTTCGTTGAGAATTTGAACATGAAATCCATTTGTTGACAAGAATCTCGTTTGGAATAAAGTCACCCTAATTAAGATCAACATCTTAAGTTGGTGTATGTTGAACACAGGTCTTCCTACCATGTTTAATCTTGACAAAAAAGAGTATTGATTTGGACTGCATTCAATCCCTAATTTGCGATGACGGATTAGAATCGGGTGAGCACCTATTCCTCTCTTGTTCGTTTTACGGAGTTGGGTTAACGACCGGTGGAAAATGGATTCTCCTCTCTTCACCAAACAAGGTGTTGATTTCTTCTACTCCGCTGAGGTAAGATATAATTTTAGATGATGCGAAAGTCCTTTCACTTATTTGGTAAGTTAAATGTCTTTTCCTCTTTAAGCTTTTAACTTTGTGATAGTAATTTTCTTGTAGCTCATTGCTAGTTAGCCTAGTTTTAATTGAATTTTCCTTGCCATTAAAAAATCATCCAATCTTATTAGAAAACTAATATTAAGTTTATTTTTATAAAGTGAATATAAATAAATTATGGTTTGCTTAATTGTGTTGGGTTTTTTTTATCAGTGTATAGAGTACTTTGTATGCAAAATTTTTAGATGTGTTGTATATTTCTCCTATGGATCAACTGTATGTGTGTAAAGTTTAGATTTTGTATCCTACTTTTAAGATTTTGATAATCCATTAGCATTTACCGACAGATTAGCTACATACATTCTAAAGTTGTACTTTTGTAATATCACTTAGTGATGTCTTAAATGTAATCTGTCGATATTGTTATTTTATTGACAAATTTTTTATGAAATTTTCTAAAAGTAGTTATAAAAAAGTACATGGATTGAATTATTCTAACAGATTACCAACAATATTTTGTGTCGATAATCGATTGGTAGTTTTTTTCAATTTACAAAGGAATATCTTTCACTAATAACAAATGGAATATGAACCACAAATTGATGGCTTAAAAGCCAACAACTGGTACGAGTTATGAGTTGACTTTACATGGAAGAAGGTCCTCAGAAGTCAGAACTCAAAACTCTTGATTTATGGTCTAAGTCATTTGGAATTACACGAATAAGGATACCGGGCTGCTTATCTTAAGCATACCATTATCAGTTCATCAGAACTTTAGTTATAGAGGACAAACATAAATACAACAGTTATTATACGACAAGTTATTCTACCGTACGTATTATCAACTGAGTTACATGTCAAAACTAGTGTCATAGTGTGACAATGGAAACAATTTTTGGATAATCCATATAAATTATTGTTATTAAATTTAAATATATTAAAGCTACAAGTGAGTTGTTAGGTGGGATCAAGAAAAATTTTATTGCTCAAATCAACAATTTTCTTAGGTGTCGGACCAAAATGTTGTATCCATTTATTTTTGGGACACACAACCGATGGATTTTGTTAAGAAAATGACAACTTTAAGGATGTTTATGACATGCGTTTTTATATCGCTAATCATCGAATTCGGTT
Organism: Centrapalus pauciflorus; assembly: GCA_020465985.1. NCBI lineage: Eukaryota > Viridiplantae > Streptophyta > Magnoliopsida > Asterales > Asteraceae > Centrapalus > Centrapalus pauciflorus. The sequence continues at coordinate 333,538 of JAANYP010000045.1, forward strand.
TAGAAAACGACACTATTATAATGAAAGTCGTTAGCTTTAAAACGTCTATTCATTTATTCCTCAAAACGTAGATATTGTCGACTCTTGTATTATGTGTTTCGTTAAGAAAATGATAGTTAATGAAGTTTATGTCACACGCATGTTAGCGGTTTCTTATTAATTTTCACAAGAATTAATTATTGGATTTTTTTAGAAAATAATAATGTCACATAAAGGTCATAAGCTTTATGACTATCTTCAACTATTAATTTGTCGAGAGAAATAAATTTTGTCGAGTCATATCAACAATATAATTTAACTACTTTTTTTGAAACATTTAATACGGTTTAATTACTTGATAATTAGAACTTGAGGTATATATTTATTCTATTTTAAATAGAGATGTGTTTTATATAATTCAAAAATCAAATATTTTATATATTCACTACATGCTTTCAATCTTTTATGTTAGAATCTATAATTAAGTTCACATTGTTACAGTCCAAACTTTGTACATATTCATTCTTTAACTATGAGTTATGCAATTTATCTTTTATATGTTGATTGTAAGATCAGTTGGTAGAGGCTCTATAAAAGGTGGATTACTTTTTTTTTTTTTTTTTTAACTCAAACTACTATTGACAGAGATGAATCGTTAAAACTAGGGTTTATTAGCTAGAAAATAATGGTACAATACAATGAAGGAAAGCATAATAGTTATCTCTATATATAAAACTAAAGGGATAATTGCGCAAAAAACTCTTAACTTGTCAGTTTTTTGTGATTAAAACCCCAAACTATTTTTTCGTTGCATAGAAAACCCCGAACTAACTAAAGATTTGTAAATCAAGGTTTTATCAATGGGTAACCGGTTATTAATCCTACGTGGACCGGTAAATAACCTACATGGAATAAATTTTAATTGTTGAAATCGGTTGTCAAGTATTACATATCATTTAAACTCCATTGATAATTTTTAATTGTAATTTTTAAACGTGATTACATCATCAACGAGTGTTTAAATGACTTGTAATACTTGGCAACCGGTTTCAACGATTAAAATTGTTCCAAGTAGGTTATTTGCTAGACACGTAGGATCACCGGTTACCCATTGATAGAACATTTATTTACTGATTTTTAGTTAGTTCATAGTTTTCTATGCAACAAAAAATGATTTGGGGTATTAATCACAAAAAACTGACAAATTTGAGGTTTTTTGCACGATTATCCCATAATTAAACATAAAATTTTAAAAGTCTGATAAGGCCCAATAACAAAAAAAGGTCCAAAGTCTATTTTTACGCTAATAACCACAATTAGGGATGAACAAAAGAATTCGTTTTACCCGAATCGAACCGGAACCGAATAGGACCGTTTCATTTCCGGTCCGGTTCTCGGTTCCTAAAATTCCTAAAATTTAGTTTTTGGTTCCATCAGGTTTGGTCCAGTTTGGTTTTCTTATTTTCTTTGTAAAAGTCGGAAAACAACTGAAACCTGACCGTTTCATATTCAAACCGGTTTTCGATTCTTGATTTTAAGCATTTTTGGTTTTTTGGGTAATTCAGTTTTAGATCGGTTCCAAAACTGAACTCATCCCTTACCCCAACCGTGATTTGGAAAATGTAATTATGTTACTAAATTAAGCAAAAAGTATATATGTTAAAAAGAAAGTCTTTGTCAATGAACCATTTTGCCATTTTGGTAGGGTCGGAATGGTTTTTATGGCAAAATAGTTGCTGGGACCCGAACCAACTGCCATTGATGAAGTGAAAGAAATTAAATAATTAAAGTTCACCAAACCATTGGAGACTGCATTTACTGCAATTCATATATACAATGATTCAAGAAGAATATGTTAACTTATTACTGCATTTTTATTGAATGGTACAACAAAAAATTGACCCTCAAAACCCAACATTTACTCTGACACAAAAAATCAGAAAAATTGATTGGTTATAACACATGTTACATGTAACATCTATCGGTTATTGCGGCGATTTAAGTTTACATAAAATCATGCTCGTATGAATTTATGTTGATATGGTTGGCTTATGATTCGGTAAATCAGTAATCAGGGTGTTCATCGATACACATGAACTATGTGACGTGTGATTTAGAGGAAGGATGATTGGGGCTAGATCCTAGATGTAGATTTAGAAGAAAATCAAGTACGTATGCAAAGTTGAGTTCAATATAGCATGATGAATTTCTTGAGTTGTAGAAACTGATTGTAACAAAAGATTTATTGTAAAATCTAGTCCGAAAGGAATTTTCTTATTTTGGATTCTGTTTTCTATAAATACTGATCCTGTAAAATCTAGTTTGATAGGATTTATTGGTGTTTTTCTTGTTATGTTTATGTCGTGTCTTTTGAAAATTAATGTCTATAAATAAGATAAATATACAAGAAAATGTATAGAAATTACCATGCTACAATTCAAGCATACCATCTATCTACAAACAACATACATAACATTATGGCGACGGACACACACACACACACACACACACACACCACACACACACACACACACACACACACACACACACACACACACACATATACAATATATATATATATATATATATATATAATATATAATATATATATACGCACACACAACATACACAACACACACACACACACACACACACACACACACACACACACACATATATATATATATATATATATATATATATATATATATATATATATATATATTCAATAGCAATTGGGTACCATATTAGACTGGTGTATCAAAGTATCATATTAAGTGAACATGTTCATTACGATAACATGTTAAATTTTATGTAAAAATGCAATATACACATGTTCGAATGTGCATTATTATGGTTCACATCAATTAATGTTCATTATGATAAATTATTTAATTTAATGCAAAATCGCAATATGCACATGTTGAGAGATGCAATATGCATGAACATGTGCATATTGCACTTTTGCATTAAATTAAACATTTCAACATTTTATCGTAATGAATATGAAAATGCTGTGAATTAATGAATAATAATGCAATTATCCAGACAAATATTGATCTCGTTATAATTATAGTTTTAACCACAATTAATAAAGAGACTAACTAGTGCAACTATGGACGTGGGTTATGCTCGGAGCAAACCATGAATATATACTTTGTTCTTATTGTTTGCTTTTACAATTTGTTGTTGTGTGTATTTCGTTTCTTTACAAAATTGATGTCTATAAATAACATACATATACAAAAAAATGTATAGAAATTACCTAGCTACAATTCAAACATAGCATTGTATTTACAAACAACAAGGTTGTTCCATAAATTTTTAAGGTCCCCGTTGAAAATGTGTAAATGGGCCATACACATAGTCACATACACATATACATAAATATACAAATGCGCGCGCGCACACACGCTTTTGTGTGTACATACATACTTTTTGTTTTTATTCTGTCCATAAGTTAAACAAATCAACTTGACTTTATTTACGTTGATAACTTATGAAATTAGGGGTTCTATGAAATTTTGGGTCCTGGGTGTGGTCGTTCCTTTTGGGCGCCCTCAGGGCCGGCCCTGACAAACAAAATACATAATATTATGTACTTATGTGCATGCCAAACATTTTAATTTGTCAAAATTTAAACTATAATATATGTTTCCTTAGGCTTAGTTGGTATTTGTGTAAATTGTGAGACATTTGATAATTGTTAGTCAGTTTAGGGCTCAAAAGCTTTGTGACTTGCTTTAGGGGCGGATTCAGAAATTTTTTGTTATCGGTGTCACTTTTTTAAACTAAGTATCAACTTATATTTTTGAAATATTTTCTAAGATGGACCGGGTCACCCAAAATGGATTGTCAACACAAAATTAACAAATAACAAGATTTTTCTAATTAAAAAATACATAGTACAATACCATTAAAATTTAAAAACAATTAGATTGGACCGATTGATTATTGCTGGAAGACTCGGATGATGATTGGAACTTTCTTTTCAAAAAATTGTCCATTAACCTAATATTTTTTAAGATTTAACAAATAAGTTTAACAATTGATCAAATAAATTTAAATAAAAAAACATTTAAAAAATAAGCAGTTGACAATTAATTTGTCCATTAACCCAAAAGATATTAAACATCCGGCCAGAAAGGTGGAGCAGGTGAAGGGATGAATGAATGAAGCGCACGTAGGAAGAAAGGGGCAATTAGGGATTTTAAGGTATAAACTACTTTTTTTGGGTTTTTTAAAAGTCTTTTGGGCTATTGGACTAGTAAAATAATACTTAATTGACCGGTTGTTTAAAGATTCTGTTGGGTTTCTTGAAAAAAAAATTTATGTTTAAAACTCAGTAATATTTCAATAATTTTGAGTAATAAAAAAACAAATATAACTTAGATATGTATATTATAAGGTCATAAATTTTTCATAGGTGTCACTCGGATTTTTTATACATACGTACTTCAGTATTTTGAAAATTTATCGGTGTCGAGTGACACCCCTCTTTATATAGTAAATCCGCCACTATTCCTAAATACATTGTTCTTTATTAGTACAAAACTTGCTCTTTTTATAATAAAGGGCTAAAGCCGTACAATAGCAAGATACTTTTTAAGGTATATCGCCTCATTGTTGGAACAGCCTTCAGATATGGCAAAGGGGTGCGGGATGATCCCGGGGCTACGAAAACTGCAGCCTTTCCTCGGGTTCGTAGAGTCGGGTTTCTTATAGTACGTTTACTTTTTATATTGTTAATATGATACCTTTACTTTTTTATGACCAGTTATTTCGTCTAGCTTTGCGCAGTTATGGGAGAATCGTCGGTACGAACGTGTTCACCGTTGGATCTGCGTGAAGTTTTAGGTATAGCTTCGCAACACATAGTTCTTCGATTTGAATGGTGGAGATTGTCATTGGAGTTTTCTATAGAGGTCTGTAGGTGTTTGAAGTTGGCTGTGCTGTGTGATTTCTCCTACCAGGTTATCACAAGTACGAGAGAGTGTATTTGATGCTTCATTATGGAAATTTGAACATTAATAGAAAGAGAAATTCCACTCTTAACAGGTATAGCCACTAACCGGCTACCAAATGTATCATATTGGTATGAAAAAATGTAGTACACATATCAAATTTGAACGATTCAGAAAGTACACGTGTAATATGAATAATTAAAATAGTACATGTACCATATCGATACATTTTAAAAAGTACACAACTATTCTACGGTTTTAACTCTATAATAAGTTTTGTGCTAATAATGTTATGATTAATGTATTTTGCTATAAACTAATGCTAATTTGTTGTAATTGCAAGTGTCGTTTTGTTTCAATTAAATAAATACTCTGCATTTAACAAATAATATATTATTACTTTCTTATGTTATGTACTATACTGAACCGGAACCGACACCATATGGTTTGATTTCCGGTTTTGGGTATATTGATTTTTCGGATCCCTTTTAATTCTGTTTGTGTTTGGTCCTGTTTGGTTTTATATTTTTTAATAACGAAGCTGAGAAATAAAATAAAACTTGAGATACGTATCGAGCCGGTTCCATATGGTTCTATTCTCCAATTTGATTTTACTGATTGTTTGGTTCTGATTCATTCGGTTTCTACACTTTACCTCATTCAACCATGATATGCAGGGCCGACCCTGGCTAGGGGCGGGCTGGGCCTCGGCCCAGGGCAACAAAACCAAAGGGGCAACAATCTTTTAGCCCAACTCATGTCACACTAGGTTCAGTTTTTAGCTCAAGCCCAATGACCAGCCATCTTAACTTTCGTGTGCGTGGAACTGAGGCGTCATCTCCCACGTCCCAGAGAGCCGGTGAACCGGAATCAAGGAAAAGGAAAACTCACAAGTGAAAGCGCCGAAGTAGTCAAGGCAGAGAGCCGAAGCGTCGTCTCCCATTTCCCATGTCCCAAAGCGTCGTCTCCCCCCTCCCAACGCATCGTCTCCCATCTCCCAAGCCCCAAAGCACCGAAGAGTCAAGGCAGGGGTCACGCAACAACCGTAGAAGATGGATAGGCGATCGCCAACCGCCGACCGGCCACTCACAGTCACCGCACACGAACGAACCATCTTTCTCTCCTATCATCTGTGTCAAGCTCTCAATCGGTCGACGGCGGACGGAGACGGCGCTACCGACGGTCAAACTCTCAATTGGAACAAGAGACATGCAGCGAAGACGGAAGACCCTCAAATGTGCAACTCATGGAGTTGCTTGGAGATCAGGTGCCTTTAATTAGCTAGCTTTTCTTTGGCCCCGCCTATAATCAATTATTTTTTGGATATACAATGCAAACTAAAGAAATTAACTATTTAATAATTAATTGTTGTGGGTTAAGCATGCTGATGGAAGTTCACAGGAAGCACCGAAGCACTACTACCTATCTAGAACGGCTGTGGGTCCACACCCTATCCCTACCATGGCTCTTGAATTTAATTCGGTGAATGTTGTCTCTTAGTTGAGTAAGAAGTTAAATATTTAATAATAACTGGTTTTTTATTCTTTAATTTTTAGGAGTTGAACATTGTCTCTTGATTGAGTAAGAAGAAGAAGAAAAGAATAGAAAGAATCAAATAAAAGACATTCAGGTGCCATCTTTTTCTATGCTTATAACTTCTTTACTTGTTTTATATTTTATTCTATTGTAGTCTATAATATTGATTAGCATGTTTCCACGTTCAGTCTTCGGGTGCTCAAAATAGAGAGAGAAAGAAAAGACAACAAGAACATGCACAATCTTTACATGGATCTTTAACTAAAATTCTAGATAAACATAAAAGAAATACCGAAGTGAATTGAAAATTATGAAAATCTTGATCATGAAGTTAAGCTTTTATTTGGATTTTCTATTTATTAATAATAATCGGTGTACGGGAGAAGCCGCCTAACTTGACTAGGTTCTAAACCCCTTTAAGTAATTGTATGTTCAAAATTCTAAAGGGCATTATTCATTTATCTCGCCCTGGGCATCATAATTTTCAGGACCGACCCTGATGATATGCCATTAAACCACTTCTCATTCAACCCATTACACATGAATTGATCATAAAGATTTCTAAACATTTTAATTAGTTTTCACACACCGGTGAACGTTAATGTTGCATTTATTTGATGAAAATTTCTAAAATTTTCATTTTACTTTAAAAGAAAAAATGAAACTTGTTTACTTAACAACCATTTTTTTAAATTTTCATTTCACTTTTCAAAATACCAATTTTTATAGTCTCTCTCTTACTTTTCTAATACTTACCCTATATTTCTTTATAATACCCGATATATTTCTTTCTCTTACTTTTCTATCACCTATCATATTTTTCTTATGCTATAATCACTAAGGGGGCGTTTGGTTCACAGAATCTGATGGAATTTGATGGAATTGGAATGAAAATTCAATTCCGATATGCTGCTTGGCAGTAAAAAGGAATGGAATGAAGATTCTTTTTTTTAAAAAAAAACACCAATTTTGAAGGAATCTATTTTCCTTGGATTAGTGCCATGGAATTTAAATTCCATTCCAAAGATTTTAACATTTCTTAAACCAAACCCTAGACTTCATCTTCACCGACCTCCATTTCTATTTTGACAGTTCCATTCCTTCCAAAATTCCATTCCTTGACAGATTCCATTCCAGGAATAAACATTCTGCGAACCAAACGCCGCCTAATAAAACTAAAATTTTATCATCTAAACAAGTTTTTAATTTTTATAGAAACCTTTGTTTTTCCCAAATATTTAACTAAACGCAACCTACGAATTTATAAACAATTTGTCATGATTCGATGAATGCTTTAAAATTGTAATATTAGAATATTTGATGCACATATGCCTGTATTCGTAACTGGCCCAAACCCAGCCCATTTATATACACGGTTTACGGATACGCAATAAAAAAAGTGTACAATTGAGTCACTGATTAATTTAATTTGTTGTACTGAACAACTAAGTGAAAATAGATGTTTGTTTGAAAAAATATAAAAGATAACAACGACTATAAATGACAAACAAAAAATTAACAAAATTCTCCCGAATCTAAAGATTTTTGGAAACCTTGTAACAATTAAGGTATGCAACAGTTTAAAACCAAAGCAAGAAGTGAAACAGTTGTGACATATATTACATTTTTTCAAACTTTACTAACCCTGGATGAACTAGAATGGAAAGTGATTACATAGGCCCAATTCTATAGAAGCCCGTCGACCCAAGGGGCCCAATTTGCCTTTGTAAGGGCTTTTGACCCGCCCTCAAATCCGAGGCTACCCGTTTGACTCGCGGGTGAGCCATGGGGCGACAGACCTGTGAGTCGCATGAGGATCTTGTCGGGAAAAAGGGCTGTGCAGAGGAGCGAGCAAAAGCGAGGCATCTTATTGGTTTGTCAGGGATCACAGAGGTGATCCTGCGCACGTTCTCCCCAACCAATAAGAGTCCCTCTAGGAAGCGCCTCGTCCTGGAGAGGGAAGGTATAAATAGGAGCAGGAACCACCTAGAAAAGAATAATGATAATCTCTCATCTCACTTATACTCTCTCTCAATACACATAGTCATGGCAGCTGACTTAGGCATCGAAGTGTCCTCACAGGGGTCCTCCCTGTGTTGACACTAACCGTAGCCTCCTGTTTTCCTTGTTTCAGGCGCTTGAATCCTTCCCAAGAACCCTTTAGAAACGTTATTAAGCTACTTATCGCCTTAACCCATTAGTATTGATTGTCAGACGACAAACAATTGGCGCCATCCGTGGGACACGACTGGTTGCGGTGATACTAGCTTCATTCTCAGAAGTTCAGAATGGATAAATTGGATGTAGCTGAAATAGGCCCTCAAGGCTCCCCAGGCGTGGAACAGCCTCCTCCTCAGGCGGATCTCCAGGCGCCCACAGGGGTAGCGGAGCCCTCCCTAGCAGTCGAGACACCCCTTCCCTCTTTAGCTTCTGATGTGGCCCCGCAGGTGATAAACCGTCAGTTCGTAACAGCAAACTTTGAGCAACTCCAAGCCCTCATGCAAGAACACTCTCGTTCTATTGAGGCGCCGCTCCCAGACAGGAATAATGAGGTGATGATGGAATACGAAGACGCAGACTCAGAGGAAATGGACGAACACATACATACCCAGGAGTTGGGTACGAGGGAAGGGCCGACTCATAGGACTCGAGAAGCCCAGGTGGCTAGGGCCAAGATGTCAGTGGGGTGCGAGGCCACCCTCCTTCCGCGAACTGTGACCAAGAAGACGATGCAGGGCGCTCGTACCTCCTTAACCACACCACCTACTCTGGTGTCTCGAACAGAGGGCCCTGTGCAAGGTAGAACTTCCGAAGCGTTGGGAAGTGCAAGAAGGAGGGAACGCGTAGAACCACCGCCTCAAGTCAGGTTCACGAGCCAAGGACGTAGGGGACTGAGAGAAGTGGTAATACCCACTAGAAGCAGGACCACTCAGGGCCAGGCCCGCAGGGAATTCTAGAAGGGACCTAACCCCCTTAACCTAGAGCCTCACTTCCAGGAGGTTGATATGGAAGATCCTTACCCGTTCGCGGAATGGATTGAAGATTACCCCCCTCCTCAAGGGTCTGAAACTACCCTCAAACGTAGGGGTGTACGATGGGACAGGGGATCCAGACGATAATTGGTGCCTGTTTGCAGGAGCCATGAAGATATCCAAATGGGTACTTCCAGTAGCATGTCATATGTTCTCAATGACACTTAAGGACACTGCTCGTCTGTAGTTGGAGTCATTGCCCCCAGGCGGTATCAATAGCCTCGATGAGTTAGGGACGAAATTTCGTTCCAACTTTATGCAACAGCAGTGGTATACGAAGACTCACTTAGAGCTTCACAACATCAAGCAAACTGAGGCGGAAAGATACAATTTGGAGAGTCAGCAGATTAGGGGTCTGGGGGACGATGCCAAGGTGTCTGGTTTTATACATGGGCTTAGACATCGACAATTCGTGTCTTGTCTCAAGATCTTCCAGCCTCCTACCAGGAGTGTTTGGAAAAGACTTACGCTTACATACGGTCTAAAGAGCTGTCCAGCCAAAATCAAACCCCTAGGAAGTCACATCAAGAAAGGAATCACAAGTCTTACCAAGGAAGGGAATCTGACGCCTCGTTCAGGGGTCGTCGTGACAGATAGGAGAAATACGCTTCATATGGTCGCAGGGAGGACATGTACAGGAGAAATTATGCTCTCCTGTCACTTACTAAGACACCTCGGGAAATCTTGGCAACAGAGGCGTTGGCCTCCTCGTTTAAGCCTCCGGCTCGCATGGAATTGGCCCAAAAATTGGATAGGGGTCAAGACGCTGTCGGGCGCCGGCGGCTGACTCAAGTTCCCCACAATCCCCGCGAAATGGTCGCCTGTTACACGGCTCACTAACTCTGCCTGGAGTGGTGGTCCCCAAAGAGAGAAACCAGACGGAATACAGCGAGTTTCATTAAGACAACGGGCACCACACCAACGACTGCATAGAATTGCGCAAGCGTATTGAAGGTGCGATTAAAATGGGGAAGCTCTCACACCTGGTGAGGAATATCAAGGGAAAATCACAGTCTAAGGAGCAAAGCCAAAAACGGCGATACGCCTGGCAGACGGACAAGGCACCTGATGGCTCGAAGCTAAAGGAGCCTGTTGCAGAAATCCTTATGGTACGGGTGGCTGGTGATGAAAGCCCCCTTAAGAAGAATAAGCCATCGGCCTTCAATGCCACGGAAATTAGTTTCCCTCCTGGGGGAATGACGTACTGTGGACCCGTGGTTAATAAGGCCATAATCGAAGATGTACGCGTCTGGAGAGTGTACTTGGATGGGGGAAGTGCATGCGATATCCTCTACGAGGACTGCTTTTTACGCATGCATGATGCTGTAAGGAAAAAATTACGACCAGCTTCAATTCCTTTGAAGGGGTTCTCAGGAGAGATATCTTGGCCGTTAGGGCAACTTCGCCCGCGAGTTTCCTTACGGCAAGGCCAGGTGGAAAGAGAGGAATGGGTAACCTTCCTTGTGGTACGTTCCAAGTCGTCATATAATGCTATTCTGGGATGCCCTTCGCTGGGGAAGTTGCAAGCCATTGTATCCACGGGGCACGGAATGATAAAGTTCCCTACCTCATGTGGCATCGCCACCATCTTGACAGAGCATCCGGAGCAAGCGGAAGAATGTTCACAAGTGCATAAAGCAATAAACACAAAGGCCGTGGATATAGGAGGGTTGCAGGCCACTACTGATGTGATTGTTAATCGAGATTACCCGGAGCAGATGGTGGCCATAGGTGTTAACCTGTCGGAAGATGTAAAGAATGAGGTCGAAGGTCTTTTAAAGAGAAATAAAGAGGTGTTCGCATGGACACCTGACGACATGACAGGAATTCCTCGGCAATTGGCAATGGGAGAGGGTAGAATAATCAAAACCACCCACTCCCTAAACATAGAGGCTCACGCAACCCCTGTTTGCCAAAAGAAGAGACCCCTGGCCCGTGAACGGGACCATGCGATATGTGAGGAGGTTACAAAGCTCGTAGCGGCTGGGATCCTAAGGGAAGTCAAATATCATACGTGGGTGGCGAACCCTGTTATGGTCAGTAAAACTGATGGTAGTTGGAGGATGTGCATTGACTTCAAGGATCTTAACAAGGCGTGCCCAAAGGATTGTTACCCCCTACCGGAAATCGACTGGAACCTAGCAGGTTTCCCAGACAAGTGTTTTCTTGATGCTTATAAGGGATACCACCAGAGACAGATGGATGAAACATACGAAGACAAAACTGCGTTTCACACTAGCCAAGGTATCTTTTGTTACACCAAGATGCCTTTCGATGTGAAAAACGCAGGAGCCACATACCAGCGTCTAGTGGACCAGGTGTTCAAGGGTCAAATCGGGCGGAACTTGGAAGTATACGTGGACAATATGGTGGTCAAGATCAGGACAAAGGAGACTCTCCTGAAAGATATAGAAGAGACGTTCCAAGCGTTAAGGAAGGTCAACATGAAACTCAACCCGAAGAAATGTACATTCTGGGTAGAGGAGGGCCATTTCCTAGGGCACTTGATCACCAGGGATGCCATCAAAGCTAATCCAAAAAAGGCTCTCGCTGTTGCAGACCTGGTGCCTCCCACTACTGTTAAGGAAGTCCAAAGCCTAAACGGCAAGCTAGCAGCACTGAGTCGCTTCTTATCCAAGGCGGCAGAAAGATCCTTACCGTTCTTTAAAACACTTAAGGGTACGTTGGAAAAGAGTGGTTTCAAATGGACAGCTGAAGCGGATAACGCCTTCAAAGAGATGAAAAGGATAATAACAGAGCTTCCCGCTATTACTGCACCCATTCCCGTAGAGGAGCTGGTCATGTACCTAGCTGCGTCTGATGAAACTATAAGTGTCGTCCTATTAGCCGAAAGGGAGAAGCGACAAATGTCGGTGTACTTCGTAAGCAGGACGTTGCAAGGACCTGAGCTAAATTACCCACCCTTGGAGAAACTATCTTTAGCCCTAGTCAATGCGGCTAGGAAGCTGAGGCGTTATTTCCAAGCACACACAGTGGTGGTGTTGACGGACCAGCCGATTAGGCAAGTTCTTCTGAAGCCAGAGATGTCGGGTCGCCTTGCAAAATGCGCGATTGAGCTGGGAGAACACAACATTGAGTTTCGACCAAGGTCCGTGTATAATGGGCAGGTTCTAGCTGATTTTCTGGCTGAAATGAACACTTCATCACCCACAGCAACAGTGGCGAAAGGCACGGACGCCTGGAGCTTGTATACGGACGGATCGTCTGGGTCGGAGGGCTCAGGGGCTGCCTGATTCTAACAGATCCTGAAGGAAAAGAACATACATATGCCCTTCGTTTTAATTTCACTGCTCTAACAACGAAGCCGAGTACGAAGCCTTACTAGCTGGCCTACGTATCGCTGCCTCCCTAGGGGTGACGGACCTGCAGGTACACATTGATCCCACTCATGTGGTCAAATGCATCGATGTATCAATTAGTAACTAATAAAAAATCCTTGCAGGTATATGTTGACTCCCAGCTGGTGGCAAATCAGATCAACGGGTCATTCGAAGCAAGGGATAAATCCATGATAGATTATTTGGCAGAAGCCAGACGCCATATGACAAGTTTTGCTAGCTGCAAAATATCTCAAATACCACGAGGTAAGAATAAGAAGGCGGACGTTTTAAGCAAATTGGCAACTTTAACTTTTGCTCATCTCACTAAAGAGGTTATAGTATAGTTACTTGAAGAAAGATCCATAGCGTCTAGGCCCATCATGGAAATCCAGGAAATAAGTCCCACCTGGATGACACCCATATACGAGTACCTACTAAGCGGCATGTTGCCTGCGGATGAGGGGGAATCAAGAAAGATTCGGATCAAAGCGCCTCGCTTTACCATCAAGGACGACGTCCTGTATTGTAGGTCATATCTGGCTCCTTGGTTTCGATGTGTAGGACCCACACAAGCTACCAACATTATCCAGGATATGCATGAAGGCTCGTGTGGCATTCATTCATGCAGAAGAGCGATAGTTGGAAAGATACTCTGCATGAGATATTACTGGCCTCATATGAAAAGAGATGTGGAGGAAGAGGTTAGAAAGTGTCCATCGTGCCAGATACACGCTCCCATGGTCAGATAACCGTAGCATGAGCTAGTCCCCATTACTTCGTCATGGCCATTCGCGAAATGGGGAATTGACATAGTAGGGCCGTTTCCTGAGGCACCTGGGAGAGTAAAATTCCTTTTGGCAGCGGTTGATTATTTCTCCAAGTGGGTGGAGTCAAAACCTCTAGCAACAATCTCTGGAAAGCACGTACGTAATTTTGTCTGGGAACACATTGTATGTTGCTTCAGTATTCCAAGAATAATGGTCAGCGACAACGGCAAACAGTTCGCTGAGGAACCATTCAAGTCCTGGTGTGAGGAGCTGAACATCGAACAGTGCTTCACTTCGGTGGCCCACCCGCAGGCTAACGGCCAGGAAGAGGTAGCTAACAGAGAGGTACTTAAAGGTTTAAAGGCACGCCTAGGCGCTTGTCGAACCGGATGGGTAGACGAACTCCATAACGTCTTATGGGGATTACGCACTACGCCTAAGGTCAGCACGGGTGAAACGCGTTTCTGTTTAGTGTATGGATCCGAGGCGGTGTTTCCCGCAGAAATCAGTGTTCCATCACCTAGGGTAATCACCTTCACTGAACAAGGTAACGAAGAGCAAAGGCGTCTGTATTTGGACTTGTTAATGGAGCAAAGGGAGTTAGCTCAGGTGAGACAAGCTGCCGTAAAGGCAAGGATGAAGAGGTATTATGACAGGAGGGTCAAGCATAAGACGCTACTACTAGGAGACCTGGTCCTACGCAGCAACGAGGCGAGTAGATCAGCTCCAACGGGTAAACTCTCAGCTAGGTGGGAAGGCCCGTACCGCGTGGCACAAACTCTGGGACGGGGAGCACACCTCCTGGAACATCTGGATGGGACGAAAATCCCAAGAACTTGGCACATCACGAACTTGAAAAAAATACTTCGTATAGTCAAGTGAGGCCCTGCGCCTAAGTTCACTTTTCTTTCCTTTTGATAGTTTTCAATCAATGCCGATGTCCATACTTAAGACCTGCTTTTGTGAAGTCAGGTGACATTGTAATGACTATCTATGCTTTATTAATGACATGAGGTTCGCATTTTATTTACCATTACACATTTAATGATCACGCATTACTCATGCAAAGTTTTAAATGGTGTTACGTCAAAGAAAAAAGGGGACGCCCGTAATGCGACTAAAACCTTTTGCTTTCACCTAATGTCCAACGAATATATTCGATAATGATCAGGCAAATTTGAAATACGACGATTTCAGTTGACTTATTACGAAACACTCGCACTGGCCAGGTAACAACACCAGGCGCAAAAAAAAAGAAGGTTGAGTTATCGCCTTCACAACATAAAAAGGTTGAGTTATCTCCTTTACAACATAAAAAAGGTTGAGTTATCGCCTTTACAACATGAAAAAGGTTGAGTTATCGACTTTTACAGCATAAAAAAAGTTGAGTTATCGCCTTATCAACATAGAAAAGGTTGAGTTGTCACCGCCTTGAAACACATTACCACCTCGCTAAACGTACATGCGAAGTATTGTTCAACTCTCATCAGTCAAGGTTATCACCTTGTCAAAACGGGATCATACATATTACTGAAAATACAGAGCATTCTAAAAGCAACCAACACATACCATTGTCTAAAAGGGAAAGGTTGTCAGGAATAACAATTTGTTCAAGGGGATGCCTAGCGCCACCACCCGCCAGTCGGGTGTACAAAGCAAATATCTTGTTTAAGAGGGGGTGCCACACACCACCACCCACATGCTGGGTGTACAAAAACCATAAATTGTTTTCAAATTGTAATAGTATTCACCGCCTATAAAACCAGGCGCAAACCAGATAGCAAAGCATTAGTGTAACTTACATATGAGTCGAAGCAGAGTTGGAGCCATGACCAACATCGGGATCAGCGGGGGTGAGAGCAAGTATATCTTCAACAGACCGGTTGGGATGAGCTTTTATATCCTCAATATAATCCAACGTCATGTTCTCCGCTGCAACAGCCAGCTCATTGAGACGTGCACGGGCTTGTGGATCGTATCTGAGTAGCAACTCCACCTTTACCCCCGCAATTAAATTGGAACGAACCTTCATGAGAGCTGAGTGTCGTCCATAACGAGCGGCTCGCTGAACGGCACCCCAGGGCTGAATGAATTGACGACTGTGCAATAGCTTGCTAACCACTTGAGGTATCACTTCGGAGGCAAACCTAGCCCTCTCTTCGGAAAGGCGACTAACGGTTTCTACCACCTCCTCTTTCACTCTTCTCAGGGCTTGTTCTTTAGTACCCAATTGGCTTACATGAAGGCTTAAAGCAACAGACTTCTTCTTTTCTTCCTCTACCTCGGCTTTCAACTTCTCAATCTCTAACTTTTGATCGTTAACCTGCTGTTCAAACCTGCTACTTGAGTTCTCATCTCCTCAACAGCAGTGATACGCACTTTCTCCCTTTCATCAACTTTGCGTAGCTCCTCCTGCGCCTTCATAAACCGGTGCTCAACAATAGTGACCCTGACTTTCACCTCTGGTTAAAAAGTATTAAAGTTCACCACAGCAGAACCTAGCGAGTCGAAAACAAGGGCATTACTTGAATGCTGAGCCATCTCAACATGAGAGGATGGCATACTATGATACAAAAAGTCCCATCAGCTCGCAAACGTTTCTAGCAAATCACCCCTTTTTATCTCCCACTCCGGCACATATAGCTCCTCGCGATTATAATCGCTCTTTTCACGCCTAAACGGAGCTAACGAGGTGGCCTCCCCGACTGTGGAGGGGGAGGGGGAGGTAGGGTGTAGAGAACATAGGGGGATTCAGAAAGAAGGACTGCTGGGATAGGCTGAGCGGTAGCTTGGGGAAAGTCGGACGAGGCCACCCCCTTACCCTTGGGAGAAGGCCGCTTCACGGAGATCTTGATCTTTTTCGACAGGACAACCTTGTCATCATCGTCAGGACTAGATACATGGATCGGAGAGTCGCTCCCTAAGGAAGTACCAGCTGCTTTTCTTTTCAAACGGGTGCGTGCGGAAGGACAGAAACTGGGATCTATCGGGGCTTGTTCAGAAGTGGCAACAATGCTATCCCCCTTACTCGAAGAGGAGCAGACGGAAAGATAGCCTAGAGGGGTTAGGGAGCCTTCAGGAGCCACCTGACCAGGTCTCAGGCTTTCCGTATCCGAACGGTTCACATTGACGACCTCAAATCCTTCCAGATCATCGGAAGATAGATATTCCAGTACACTCATAACTGCAACAAAACAAGAAAATGTTAGAAATAAAAAAAAAGAGGACGGATGGTCAGGCGGTTCAAAGTAGGAAAGAAGGACCTACCAATTCCCCCTTTCGATATTACAGGAAGAGTGTTAGGGTCACCCCAGCTGGGGTTCATTCCCAAGAGAGCAAGCATAGGGTTGGGATAAGTTCTCAATTTAAAGCTTTGGCGAGCAAGTGATGCAAGAAGATCAACGTCCAAGTCCCTGGCTTCAGGGGGACAAGTCAACGAGTGAGGGCGACCCCCTGCCCTCTATACTAACAAATCCCTATCACTAGGGGGAACAATGGTGTTTATCTATCCAAAAGAATGAACCACGCCATTCGCGCAGCCCCTGCGGAGGGTCAGTGAATACATCGGGTACCGGCGCTTTCCTTCTTTCAAAACTAAACCAATCCTTCAGGCAGGTCAACTTAAAGAAATACCGAAATAAAGGAATGGAAGGGACACCACCTAGGGCCTTGCAGGCTGCCTCAAAAACGGTGGTGCGTAACACAGCCCAGGGCGACATTTGCCCAGGGTGAGTTCCGTAATGTTTTAGTAAAGATAGATAAAAAGGGGAGAAAGGAAGACTGAGGTTGCCAACTGAAAATTGCTTGGTATACAAAGCCACTTTGCCTTCAGGAGGGCAAAGAGCCGTCGCTCGCCGGTGAGGAAGTTGAGGATGAAGTTCCATGGGGATGCCATTCTCAGCCAAGAATATTTTGAACTCAGAGTTTGAAAGAGTACACGATACCTTGTCAGCCGATGGTGCTGTACGCATAATGGTAAGAAGAGAAAAAAGGAATGAAGGAAAGTATGGCTAACCTGAGAAAAGAGGGTCATCGGAGAAAGGCTGAATAAACCACACAAAGACGATGGCAAAACTCCAAGAAAGAAATAAGGAAAGAAACAGACTTAAAACTTTGAAAAAAGGCTTAAAATTTGGGTTTAATGGGAGAAGTGGGACGAGAGGCGGAAATGTTGTGGACACGTGTCGTCCTCCTATCAATCCTGCCTATAACTGACAGAAGGACGTGACAGTTGGGGAACGCGCCACGCGCGCGTGGAACCTCTATTCATCATGATCTTCATTAATTGGCTATGACGTCATCTCTCGAAATCTCCCATCAGCAGTCACCCGTCAGGTCGCATTGAATGGACTTTTCATCCCATCCCAAGTTAGGCCAACAAAAGAATGTTAAAAGACCCGCAATTACTGGGGTCTATAGTTTAGCCATTACTTTCTGGGATACTCTATTTCACGACAATCAATCGCCTTGTCTTCAAATACTCCAAGTTCTAGGAGTTCCAATCACCTTGCCTCGGATATTCCAGGCGCTAAGAGGTCTTACTACCGTCTCGAACACTCCAGGTGTTAAATGATCCGCTCACCTTATTAGTAACCTTCTAAGAAAGTTACTGGTGAACCGCCTTGCAGTCTCAGGTCTGGCACAAAGTCTCTTGAAGTTCTAGCCAAAACTATACATTTTCACTAGAATTTGGGGGACTTGATTACATAGGCCCAATTCTATAGTAGCCAGTCGGCCCAAGGGGCCCAATTCGCCTTTTTAAGGGCTTTCGACCCGCCCTCAAATCAAAGGCTACCCGTTTGACCCGCGGGTGAGCCATGGGGCGACAAGCCTGTGAGTCGCAGGAGGATCTTGTCGAGAAAAAGGGCTTTGCAGAGGAGCCAACAAAAGCGAGGCATCTTATTGGTTTGTCAGGGATCACGGAGGTGATCCCACGCACGTTCTTCCCGACCAATAGGAGTCCCTCTAGGAAGCGCCTCGTCCTGGAGAGGGAAGGTATAAATAGGAGCAGGAACCACCTGGAAAAGAGTAATGATAATCTCTCATCTCACTTATACTCTCTCTCAATACACAATCCTTATCATGGCAGCTGACTTAGGCATCAAGGGTCCTCACAGGGGTCCTCCCTGTGTTGACACTAACCGTAGCCTCCTGTTTTCTTTGTTTCAGGTGCTTGAATCCTTCCCAAGAACCCTCTGGAAACGTTATTAAGATACTTATCGCCTTAACCCATTACTATTGATTGTCAGACGCCCAAACAGAAAGTTAAAAAATAATTAAGAACAAGAGACGAGTGGTTTGATACCAACTCGGTTCAGTTTGGTTTCAGTTTCACAGGCTTGTTTCGATTTCTACACAACCCAACAGAAGCTCATAAAATGAACAACCACGATCCCATATCTACACTTTCAACTGCAACATATGTAACAACCTAGCTTTTGACTTGACTTTAATTTCTGTTTTGATTCAATAATGTAACTTTATTACATTATTTGTATTGTAATTTTTAATTAAGTAATGAAAATATTTAATTAAGATAAATTAAATTAGTGATGATAAAATGAAGATAAATCTGTATTTAAATGAAAATCAGATGTGGAGGGACCAAATGCGTCAATATTCGAAAGTTTAGAAATAAAAGACCAAAAGTCTTTATTTCTTCATTTTCATCATCTTACAACACTCAAAACTCTCTCACTCTCACTCTAAAACTTGCTGGAAATCAAAGATTAGAAGAGGAATTTGTGAGATTAACTGAGATTATCAAGAATCAGAAGAATATTAAGGTAATACAATTAATTCTAAGTTTTTATTTTGTATTTTATGAGTTTAAAATGCATCAAATTCGGATTTAAAATCTGTAGAAATTATGTTGCATGTTTGAAATATTGGTAAGAAATTATATGTTGAAACTCATAAATGATTCAGAAACGAAAATCGTAGCTTAAATCATCCAAAATAATCAAAAATCTGAGTTTTTATAAATTTTCATGTTCTTGAGAAAAATTCAACATTTTGGACAAATCTGGATGATTTAAAGTGTTTAATATAGGGAAAACAGTGTAGAAACACCCCAAAATTGATAATATAACGTTGGATTTAATTGCATGTTAATATAAATTTAGTTTGGTGAATTTTTGGTAAAACCCGTATGGGTCGACCTGCAAACCTGCAAGTCGACTCGGCGAGTCGCCTATGTGACTCGGCGAGTCGCCAAGAACACCATGAATTTCTCTTAAAAATTTTTATAAGTGTTGGATCCGAATTTCTATTTAGATCCGAGTTCGGATATAATCCGAATTCGGTTTGACCCGAGTTCGGATATGATCCAAATCCGTTTTTGATCCAAGTTCGGATGGATAATCTCGGATCCATAGACTTTTCCGGATGCATACGAATTCGGCCAAAGATCCGAATTCGGACCTCCACTCGCCGAGTCGTCTTAACCGACTCGCCGAGTCGGTCCCAGATGGTGCGAATTCGGATGTAATTATTATTATCCGAAATTAAGGCTAATAAACTAACTTTTTAGATATGTTTTTATGACTTAACAAAAGATATAATTCAAAACCAATACTAAGTAATAATAAACGATATATGAGATGTTCAAATGCAAGATTTGGGCATAAAATACATTTGATAAGATTATGAGTTATCAGAATCAAGTTAATGAAATTCCAAGGATTGATAATGATATGTTATGATAAATTCTTGACAGATTCAGATAAATTCTGAACAAAGAGTTAAAGAATTAAAGATTTAAAGATTGAAAAGTGCAAAGCCAGAGTCCGGAAAGATTAAAGATAAATCCTGAGATAACTCAGGTGGTGGATTTTTAAATCTGCTAGATAAAGACCAAGAAATTGTGAGTTATAGATATTCAATTTTTCATGCTAGACTTCCGGTTGAGATATATTGTTGATGATAGATTATTTGACATTCATGAATGCTCAGCTGGATTGTGACCTGTGCACACCATGGTTCGGTGATGCCCTGTGGATTATGATAGCTATTTGACTTATCATTTCACATGACATTGTACTTACTATTCATTTCAGATATTGCTATGAGTTTACTGCTATCATGACTTCGATCACTTATGCTTTCATTATTACTCGCATCTTTGACATATTGATTCAGCTTGCATGATTAGCCTTGTCGGTCTATTGTTCTAGACCATGCTACTTCACCAGTTCTATTGAACTTGGTATAGACACTCCGATGTTCCCCCATGAAGACCGCTGGTAGCTAGCCCAGCATAAGTGGATAGCTTCCACTAAAAGCGTGAGCGTGGGCTGAACATCATCCAATTCTATGAATTCTATGTCTCAATCATGAGTGGCTGTAGCGGCAGTCCAGACATATCACGCTTTGACCCATGATCCGCTTGATTAATGCATGTAATCTGAAAATCTATATTCTCACTAAGCCATGCTTACAGTTGCTATTTGACCTTTTTACAGGAAAAGATAAAGGGAAGTCACCTGCCGGACCTAGTTCTTAGGTCTTACAAGATCAAGATTGAAGTTTTCTATAGACCACTACTCAACAAAACCCTTCGGTACTGATTGGCAGATGATAATTGTGGTGGTCTGGGTAGACTTGATTTGATTGTATGATGAGATGAATTAGATTAGTCTGTTACCCTTTATAAGTTTAATTTATAAATTGTAATCTGAACTAAAATTGTATTAAACTTATCCTAATGTTTGTACTTGTAATCTGAAATTCCGCAACTTAAATTACTCTATCTTAGTTATGATTGATATCGTGTTGCATGATGTGGGACCTAGACTCTGAGGACTGCCCCGTAAGGGAAAGTCTTCACAGGATGGTATCAGAGACCAAAGTTTGAGTGAATCAAGTATTACGTGAGTAATACTTGGTCTCAAACTGAAGCAATACATATGTATCAATCATCTAGGTGGTTTGAACTGAGATAGGATGTACAGACTGTTAGGAAGGGAAAAAGGGTACATAGATCTAAGTCTATAAACTGATAGTTAAATGATTTTAAATTTCAGTAAAGATGTCAGGATCAGGTGACATTCCCAACAATATGACCCCACAGCAAATGTTTGAAATGATGCAACAACTATTAGCTCAACATACTGGACAACAAAACAAGAATATGCAAGAACAGCTTCAGGCTAGAGATGAGGCCGAAGCAAAAAGACGCGCTGACAAAAAGAACAAAAGAAAAGATAAACAAATCCAGAATGATGAATCTGATTCTGATAACTCTACCCCAAATGTCCAAATTGAGCAGCCGAAAGGCTGTAAGTTCAAGGATTTTAAAGCCAGCGGTGCCCTTAACTTCGAGGATACAGTCAATCCAATTCAGACGATGGATTGGATCAGTCACACTGAAGAAATCTTCAGAATCTCCGATTGCTTGGAGTCAAAGAAAGTGAGTTATGCATCTGCTCTGTTCGTGGGTGCTGCCCGTGCCTGGTGGAAGACCCAGAGAAGTATTTATGGTGAGGAGGTCATCCAGACTCTAGAATGGGACCAGTTTCTTGAAATGTTCAACGCGAAATATTGTCCTGCTGATCAACAAGACAAAATGGAGGTTCAACTGATGCAGTTAACCCAAGGAACCAAGACTGTAGACGAGTACGAGCACGAATTCTCACGACTCTGTGGCTATTCCTCGTATCAGGTAGCTACTGAAGAAAGAAAGATGAACCGATTTCGTGGAGGGCTTAACCCGAGATATCGACACCCAATGAGCGCAATAAAGTATAATCTTATCTCGAAATGGTTGAAGCGGCAAGGCAGATTGAAAGGGGATATTTAGAGTACGGCGATCAACTCTACGCTCCATCAACGAACCCGACTTGTCCATCTCCCCCAAAGAAGCAAAGATTCGGCAGATTCTTCAAGCCAAATAAATCTCAGACTCAGCAACCCCAGCAGTCTCAACAGTACAGCTCGCCACAAAAAGCTCAAGCTTACTCGCTTACAAATGAACCACGGTTCTGCAAGAGGTGCAGAAAATCACATATGGGATTATGTAATCCAGACGACGTCACATGTTATGTGTGTAGCAGAATCGGACATAGTAGAGAAGAGTGCCCCCAGCGAGGTCTTGGTTGTGCTAAATGCGGAAAGCGTGGACACTTCATGTATCAGTGCCACAGTGGACAACGAGGTCAATCACAGTCATCGGCTGGAGGTTCTACAATGAAAAGCTCAGCTGCAACTCCAACTGTTAGGACCCGTGCCTTCCAAATAACGACGGAGGAAGCGAAAGAAACCCCAGATGTGGTTATCGGTACGTTTTTACTAAATTCAATACCTGCGCGTGTGTTATTCGATTCTGGTGCAAGCCGTTCATACATCTCGACTACTTTTGCGCAAAGATTATCTAAGATTCCTTCAAAGCTTCCTATTATACTTGATATAGAGACCGCCAGTAACAATTACGTTATGGCTGATTCCGTATACCGAAATTGCACATTACTTGTCAATCATGTTGTGTTCAACCTCGATCTTATCCCGATACCGTTAAAAAAGTTCGACGTCATCATCGGCATGGACTGGTTAACGAACAACGAGGCTACAATCGTCTGCAACCGCCGAATCATCCGAATCAAGACTTCAGACGGCCGAGTGTTAGAGATCAAAGGCGACAAGTGTAAAGGTGTTCATTGTTTTATATCGGTTGAGAAAGCGCGTAAGTATCTATCTAAGGGACACGAATCTTATCTTTGTTATGTCTCGTCTGAGACCACCTCGGACGTCAACAAGAAATCTGTATCTTATATTCCGATCGTCTGTGAGTTCCCAGACGTATTCCCTGATGACATTTCTGGAGTGCCACCGGAACGACAAGTTGAATTCGGGATTGACTTAGTTCCTGGTGCGGCTCCCATCGCTAAAGCCCCCTACAGACTTGCTCCTGCAGAAATGCAGGAAATGTCAAAACAACTGCAAGATCTGTTAGAGAAGGGATTTATCCGACCGAGTTCATCTCCGTGGGGTGCACCTGTCTTGTTCGTAAAGAAGAAAGACGAAACTCTCCGAATGTGCATCGACTATCGTGAGTTGAACAAAGTCACAATCAAAAATAAATATCCTCTGCCCAGAATCGATGATCTGTTTGATCAGCTACAAGGAGGCAGCTACTTCTCCAAAATCGACCTTCGTTCTGGGTATCATTAGCTGAAAGTTAAAGATGAGGATATTCCAAAGACAGCCTTCTGAACAAGATATGGTCATTACGAATTCCTCGTAATGCCTTTCGGTTTAACAAATGCACCAGCGGCATTCATGGATCTCATGAATCGCGTGTGCAGACCAATGCTGGATAAGTCAGTTATCGTATTCATAGACGATATTCTGATTTACTCCAAAACGGAGGTTGATCATGTTGTTCATCTACGTCAATTGCTAGAGTTATTGAGAAATGAAAGACTCTATGCAAAATTCTCAAAGTGCGAGTTTTGGCTCAGACAGGTAAAAATCTTACATTGTCTCGAGTTATTTCTTAAAGCGTTCGTTGTTTCAAAACTTGAATTCTACTTTGATTTCTTTATAGATTCAATTCCTTGGCCATGTTGTATCTGGCGAAGGCATCTCCGTTGATCCATCCAAAGTCGAGGCCGTTCAAAAATGGCAAACGCCTCGCAATGCCTCCGAAATCAGAAGTTTCCTTGGATTGGCCGGTTACTATCGGCGATTCATTAAGGACTTCTCGAAGATTGCTGTGCCCCTGACGATGCTAACACGAAAGAATACACCTTTCGTATGGGCCGATAAACAGCAAGAGGCGTTCGACATTCTGAAACAGAAGCTTATTCAAGCGCCGATCCTAGTCTTACCAGAGGGCAATGATGACTTCGTCGTTTATAGCGATGCATCTGGTACAGGTTTAGGTTGTGTCCTCATGCAAAGGGGAAAAGTCATTGCCTACGCTTCAAGGCAATTGAAGGATTACGAGAAAAGTGCACCAACTCATGATCTTGAGTTGGCTGCCGTTACCTTTGCATTAAAAATTTGGCGTCATTATCTTTATGGGACTCGGTGTCAGCTTTACACCGACCATAAAAGCCTTAAACATCTCTTTACTCAAAAGGATCTGAATATGAAACAACGTCGGTCCTTGGAGCTTATCAAGGACTATGATTGCGAGATCCTATATCATCCCGGCAAAGCCAATGTGGTCGCGGATGCATTGAGTAGAAAATTCTATCCGGAAAAGTGTTGCTATGCCCTGACTCCAATAGTATTCTCTTCTGATCTCATCGAAGACATTAAATCTGCTCAAGCTGAAGCATTGAGAGAAGAGAATCTCTGTTCTGAAAATCTCAAAGGGCAACTTTTATTTCTATCTATGAATCATTTGGGACTTCAATGTCTCAAGGGAAACCGAATCTGGATTCCTAAGTATGGTTCAATTCGCAACACTCTTTTATCTGAAGCCCATCAGTCCAAGTTATCCATTCATCCTGGCAGCTCAAAGATGTATTTCGATCTGAAAGCTGATTATTGGTGGCCAGGAATGAAGAAAGACATCGGTCAATTCGTTGAAAGCTGCATAGTATGTCAAATGGTTAAGGCAGAACACCAGAAGCCCTACGGGGATATGCAACCACTGCCAGTTCCTGAGTGGAAGTGGGAGCATATAACCATGGACTTTGTCACGAAATTGCCAAAGACCAAGAGACAACACGACTCCATCTGGGTAGTCGTGGATCGATTAACGAAGTCAGCACATTTCATACCGATGAAAGAGACATACTCTCTTGATAGATTGGCACAGATGTACATCACCGAGATTATTTCACGTCATGGTGTGCCAAAATCTATCGTCTCTGATCGTGATAGTCGTTTCACTTCGAGATTTTGGAAAGCACTGCAAGACGGGATGGGTACTCGAATCTCAATGAGTACAGCTTATCACTCTAATGCAGATGGCCAAAGTGAACGCACTATCCTAACTCTGGAAGATATGCTCCGTGCCTGCGTTCTTGATCTGGGTGGTAACTGGGATGACCACTTACCCTTGGTCGAATTCTCATACAACAACAGTTATCATTCCACGATTAAGATGGCTCCTTTTGAAGCTTTATACGGACGAAAGTGCAGAACTCCCACCTGTTGGCGCGAAACAGGTGAATCGCCTTTAGCAGGTCCTGCCCTTCTACAGTTGACTCATGATAAGATTTAACTTGTTAGAAGGAACATCCTTGAAGCTCAAAGCAGGCAGAAGTCGTATTACGATAATCATCACAGATCGATCAGTTTTGCAGTTAACGATTGGGTGATGCTGAAAGTATCTCCAATGAAGGATGTGGTCCAGTTCATAAAGAGGAACAAGCTAGCTCCGAGATTTATTGGTCCGTTCAAGATTGTTGAAAAGATAGGAAATCAATCTTATCGTCTTGAACTGCCAACTGACTTAGCTGGAATACATCCTGTATTCCATGTTAGTCATCTACGAAAGAGTCTAGCTGATGAAAGAGAGGTACAGATACCACACGTTAATGTGCAAATTGATGAGAAGCTTCGAGTGGTTGAAGAGCCAGAATGTATTCTAGACTCGAAGACCAAAAAGCTTCGAAATAAAGAGATACAGATGGTGCTCGTTCAGTGGAAACACCACAAGGGTTCGCATCAGTCTTGGGAATCCAGAGATGTTATGAAAGCTACCTATCCAAGTCTGTTCGAACATAGCTAACTTCGGGGACGAAGTTTGTGCGTGGTGGAGCCCATTCTGTAACAACCTAGCTTTTGACTTGACTTTAATTTCTGTTTTGATTCAATAATGTAACTTTATTACATTATTTGTATTGTAATTTTTAATTAAGTAATGAAAATATTTAATTAAGATAAATTAAATTAGTGATGATAAAATGAAGATAAATCTGTATTTAAATGAAAATCAGATGTGGAGGGACCAAATGCGTCTTAGAAATAAAAGACCAAAAGTCTTTATTTCTTCATTTTCATCATCTTACAACACTCAAAACTCTCTCACTCTCACTCTAAAACTTGCTGGAAATCAAAGATTAAAAGAGGAATTTGTGAGATTAACTGAGATTATCAAGAATCAGAAGAATATTAAGGTAATACAATTAATTCTAAGTTTTTATTTTGTATTTTAAGAGTTTAAAATGCATCAAATTCGGATTTAAAATCTGTAGAAATTATGTTGCATGTTTGAAATATTGGTAAGAAATCATATGTTGAAACTCATAAATGATTCAGAAACGAAAATCGTAGCTTAAATCATCCAAAATAATCAAAAATCTGAGTTTTTATAAATTTTCATGTTCTTGAGAAAAATTCAACATTTTGGACAAATCTGGATGATTTAAAGTGTTTAATATAGGGAAAACAGTGTAGAAACACCCCAAAATTGATAATATAACGTTGGATTTAATTGCATGTTAATATAAATTTAGTTTGGTGAATTTTTGGTAAAACCCGTATGGGTCGACCTGCAAACCTGCAAGTCGACTCGGCGAGTCGCCAAGAACACCATGAATTTATCTTAAAAATTTTTATAAGTGTTGGATCCGAATTTCTATTTAGATCCGAGTTCGGATATAATCCGACTTCGGTTTGACCCGAGTTCGGATATGATCCAAATCCGTTTTTGATCCGAGTTCAGATGGATAATCTCGGATCCATAGACTTTTCGGATGCATACGATTTCGGCCAAAGATCCGAATTTCGGACCTCCACTCGCCGAGTCGTCTTAACCGACTCGCCGAGTCGGTCCCAGATGGTGCGAATTCGGATGTAATTATTATGATCCGAAATTAAGGCTAATGAACTAACTTTTTAGATATGTTTTTATGACTTAACAAAAGATATAATTCAAAACCAATACTAAGTAATAATAAACGAAATATGAGATGTTCAAATGCAAGATTTGGGCATAAAATACATTTGATAAGATTATGAGTTATCAGAATCAAGTTAATGAAATTCCAAGGATTGATAATGATATGTTATGATAAATTCTGGACAGATTCAGATAAATTCTGAACAAAGAGTTAAAGAATTAAAGATTTAAAGATTGAAAAGTGCAAAGCCAGAGTCCGGAAAGATTAAAGATAAATCCTGAGATAACTCAGGTGGTGGATTTTAAATCTGCTAGATAAAGACCAAGAAATTGTGAGTTATAGATATTCAGTTTTTCATGCTAGACTTCCGGTTGAGATATATTGTTGATGATAGATTATTTGACATTCATGAATGCTCAGCTGGATTGTGACCTGTGCACACCATGGTTCGGTGATGCCCTGTGGATCATGATAGCTATTTGACTTATCATTTCACATGACATTATACTTACTATTCATTTCAGATATTGCTATGAGTTTACTGCTATCATGACTTCGATGACTTATGCTTTCAATATTACTCGCATCTTTGACATATTGATTCAGCTTGCATGATTAGCCTTGTCGGTATATTGTTCTAGACCATGCTACTTCACCAGTTCTATTGAACTTGGTATAGACACTCCGATGTTCCCCCATGAAGACCGCTGGTAGCTAGCCCAGCATAAGTGGATAGCTTCCACTAAAAGCGTGAGCGTGGGCTGAACATCATCCAATTCTATGAATTCTATGTCTCAATCATGAGTGGCTGTAGCGACAGTCCAGACATATCACGCTTTGACCCATGATCCGCTTGATTAATGCATGTAATCTGAAAATCTATATTCTCACTAAGCCATGCTTACAGTTGCTATTTGACCTTTTTACAGGAAAAGATAAAGGAAAGTCACCTGCCGGACCTAGTTCTTAGGTCTTACAAGATCAAGATTGAAGTTTTCTATAGACCACTACTCAACAAAACCCTTCGGTACTGATTGGCAGATGATAATGTGGTGGTCTGGGTAGACTTGATTTGATTGTATGATGACATGAATTAGATTAGTCTGTTACCCTTTATAAGTTTAATTTGAAAATTGTAATCTGAACTAAAATTGTATTAAACTTATCCTAATGTTTGTACTTGTAATCTGAAATTCCGCAACTTAAATTACTCTATCCTAGTTATGATTGATATCATGTTGCATGATGTGGGACCTAGAATCTGAGGACTGCCCCGTAAGGGAAGGTCTTCACAACATATACAAATGAATTTCAGTATAAGAAGATGATGATTATCGGCAGATAAGAAACAGAGAGGTTTAGCGATATATTTTAGCTTCAAACAAGTAGCAAAGAAAACACCAAACTATATTAATAAGCTGTAAAAATGCAGCATTCTTCAAGGCAGAAAATATAAGCCATTTTTGTCCAAATTAGGTCTTTAAAACACCCCAAGCAACCTATATAACATCAGCTACTAGCAATCTTTTTTCAGTTATATGTAGATAAATAAAAAAAATATGATGCCTTATGATGCAACTAGCAATCTTTTTCCCTTTTAACCAACAATAAAATAAGATATCCTTTTCGTACCCGATATTTAATAACAATCGCAGAGTGATTAATATAGCTTTAACTTGAAAAAAAAAGATATGATACATCCTTTTCATCTGGATTCATAACAAAATAAAATTGAAACAACACTTAGATTATGTTAGATAGAGAGCTTTTAAAAGTTTTTAGAAACTTTTACTTTAAAAAAAATTTATTAAGAACTAAGAAACATATTTCGAATGAAAAAATATAGAGCTTTCAGTTCCTAAAAATAGTTTTTTTTAATATAAAATGCTAGTAAAAGTAACTTTTGAAAGGTTATGGAGCTTTTGGTCAAATATAATTACTTTTATACCTTTCTATTGATTAAAAAATAATCAATGTTAATTAATATTAATATACTTTTATGTAATCTAACACTAAAAGCTACAAATACAACTAATTTTATCAAACACATTTATAAAACTAAAAGTTATAGCTTCCAAAAGCTCCACTCTACCTTTTAAAAAAAAATCCAAAACTACAGTTAGTTTTGTTAAACATACCCTTTTTGACAAAAGTTATCGTCAATTTCATTAAAAGACTAATTTTCGAATTAGAACAAATAATTTTAGAAAACAAGTATGAAGCTTTTCCTTATTCTGTGATTTTGAAAAGAGTTTATTATGAAAAAAAAACATGTTTTCATGTTTTTTGTATTTTCGTCCCTCCATATTATTTTTTTTCTATAAAAGTTCTCAAGTTAATGTCCAAATTTCACTAAACAAAAAATAAAAAAATAACTTGAAGATTTTTATTGGAAAAAAATAAATGGAGGGACGAAACGCAAAAAACATGAAAACATATTGAGTTTTTTTCATAATAAACCCTTTTAAAAGGGCAATGTTAAACGTACATCCCCTAAGTTACTAATCGTACACCTCCACTAATTAATTATATAAATATTCCTTAATGACATTATTTATTGCTTAATCTAGTGGGTCTCATCAAATAAAAAAATAAAAAAAAAAAAAAGAAAGTTGATTTGAACCTAAGTATAAAGCAATGATATAATTAATTAATTAGTTGGGGGTGTACGATTAGTAAAGTAGGGGTGTACATTTAATAACATTGTCCATTTTAAAAATTACCATGCATCACTGGTTTATGACAGGAATTGCTCAACTAAATAAACACCCGACAAATAATTTCATTATTTTGCTTAGAATTAAACTTTTATCACTATAATAATTCCACAATTAAAAATCAATACACTATTCTATGATCGCATGAAGCTAGAAATGGCAACAAACTAATTAATCTAACAAACATTATAATTTGTGATTAGATAAAATCAAGGGATGTTTGTGTAAAAAAATTTTTTAAGTTGGATTATTTTTGCGATTAAAATTAGGGTTATATGTCAAAAATAGCAATAACTTTTTGTAGTTTTACCGCTTATACCCACATTATTTATTTTTTATCATTAATAACAACAACTTTTGTATTTTTTTACCGATTATACCAACTTTTGACCTGGAAACCTGCTATAGCAGGTTACCATCCATTAATACCAACAACTTTTATCTTTTTACCAATAATAGCAACAACGTTTTATATTTTTACCAATAATAGCAACGACTTTTAACTTTTTACGAATAATAAAAACATATCAAATTAAATTTTCCTTTATCTTTAACTAATCATTACTTTAAAGAAACTAAACTTATGAAAATCGAAATACAATAAAATAACTTCATAAACCATTTTTTGTTTAAATTTTGTTAGAAATAAATCAAATGCTATGTGTGCCTATAAAAAAGATAAAAAAATATGTTTTCTATAGACATTAAAATACGAAGATTATTTTGATATGTCATATTTTCATGCATAGCCGGGTTTTATAGGTATGATATGGTCGACCATTTAAGTGTAACATGACAACGTGAAACTCAAATCATTTTGTATAAGATGTCATAGAAATATAATGAACACATTATGCTACATTTGTATTCTTTAATATTTGCATTATATATTTATTTGATAAATAAATGAATAATATTATAAATAATTATGATCTAATCATGGATAATTTTAGTTTTTATCAATTTGATAAATAAAATGGTAATATCAAAAAGTTGCATCCGTTTATTTTAGGAAAAATTATACAAAAAAATCATCAAAGTACAACAAATTTTCGATTAAGTCCCCATTTCATTTTTTATTTCTGATAAGTCCCTGAACGGATGCAACTTTTTGATATTACCATTTTATTTATCAAATTGATAAAAACTAATTATCCATGATTAGATCATAATTATTTATAATATTATTCATTTATTTATCAAATAAATAAATAACACAAATATTGTTGAACTAAGTATCCAAAAAAGAATACAAATGTAGCATAATGTGTTCATTATATTTCTATGACATCTTATACAAAATGATTTGAGTTTCACGTTGTCATGTTACACTTAAATGGTCGACCCTATCATACCTATAAAACCGGGCTATGCATGAAAATATGACATATTAAAATAATCTTCATATTTTAATGTCTATAGAAAACATATTTTTTTAGGCACACATTGCATTTGATTTATTTCTAACAAAATTTAAACAAAAAAATGGTTTATGAACTTATTTTATTGTATTTCGATTTTCATAAATTTAGTTTCTTTAAAGTAATGATTAGTTAAAGATAAAGGAAAATTAAATTGATATGTTTTTATTATTGGTAAAAAGTTAAAAGTCGTTGCTATTATTGATAAAAATGTAAAACGTTGTTGCTATTATTGGTAAAAAGATAAAAGTTGTTGGTATTAATGGGTGGTAACCTGCTATAGCAGGTTTCCAGATTAAAAGTTGGTATAATCGGTAAAAAATACAAAAGTTGTTGCTATTAATGATAAAAAATAAATAATGTGGGTATAAACGGTAAAACTGTAAAAAATTGTTGCTATTTTTGGCATATAACCCTTAAAATTATTAACCAATTTTCAGTGCACAAAAAATCTCAAAACGGTAAAATCTCATAGAATGGAGATATTTTCGGTTGTAACTGACTGAAAGTCATAGACCACCATCGACAAGTCATCAATGACCACATGAATTCATCAAAAAAATAAATTCCAACAAAAAAAACACATATTTGACAAAAAAAAATCAACAAGAATTATGGATTTGAATTATAAAACACAGACAAGTGAGTTCGCTGAAGAGAAAGTTCTTTGGAGACGAAAGGTTGGTCAGCAGATTACAACCAAATAAATCAGGTTGCAAGTCATTTAAAAAAAACTCATTTTGACAAGCTTTCGGAGACGAAAGGTTGGTCAACAGATTACAACCGGTTTATCAGGTTGCAAGTCATTTAAAAAAAAAAACTCATTTTGACAAGCTTTAGTCAGTTGGGGGTTTTGTGTGCAATAAAAAATGATTGTGAATTTTAATCACAAAAATAATCCAACTTGAAAGTTTTTTGCATATATTTATCTAAAATCAACTATTAAAACTTCATCTCATGATGTTAGGGATAATTGCGCAAAAAACCATCAACTTGTCAGCTTTTTGTGATTAAAACCCCAAACCATTTTTCGTTGCATAGAAAACCCCGAACTAATTAAAAATCAGTAAATCAAGGTTTTATCAATAAGTAACCCGTTGAAACCGGTTATTAATCCTACGTGGACCGTTAAATAACCTACGTGGAATAAATTTTAATTGTTGAAACCGGTTGCCAAGTATTAAACATCCTTTAAACCCCCGTTGATAAGTTTTAAGTGTGATATTTAAACGTGATTACATCATCAACGAGTGTTTAAATGATGTGTAATACTTGGCAACCGGTTTCAACAATTAAAATTTATTCCACGAAGGTTATTTATCGGTCAACGTAGGATTAATAACCGGTTTCAACCGGTTAACCATTGATAAAACCTTGATTTACTGAATTTTAGTTAGTTCGAGGTTTTCTATACAACAAAAAATGGTTTGGGGTTTTAATCACAAAAACCTGACAAGTTGAGAGTTTTTTGCGCAATTATTCCCATGATATTAATAATCCAAGTCTAACACAGATTTTGGTAATCTATGGCAACAATGGTTAATGTTTAGATGTGAAATAGTGGACATTCATGTCTATACAAGATACTTCGATGCCAAACATCTTGCACATTGCAAATTTGCGATATAAGCTTGAAACTAAATCATATCGTCATCACATAGAACAAAAATCTTGGTTAGGGAGATGAATCGATCTATAGTAAATGTCTTGAGATCAAAAATCCTGTCAAATGTTTTTTAAATATTTGTTAAACGATTTACTTTTTCTATGTTGGCTGTGGGAACAGTTGGGACAGAACCCAAAGGAAAGTATAGAAAACACCAAAACATCCTCTTTGATTTATAACTACTTATTATGTCTATTTAAAAGGAAATGAAAAACGACTAGGACTAGGAGTGGTCCATTTAATTACCCAACACCCCTTATAATAGTACTTGTTCTATATCGAAAGAATCATTTAAATAAATACAATGAATCTATAAATACTATAAACTAAATTGACATTTGTCATCTTCACATGATGTCAAGTGACATCTTCTACTAATGACAAATGTTAATTAGTATTTCAAGATTAAATTAAAAATTTTAAAATCAAATTACTTTTAAGATAAGATTATAATAGATACTTAAATAGTTAAATCTCACAAAATCACAACAAACAATAATTAAAAGATTTTTTTGATTAATAATTATAATAGTAAAAATAATACTAATAATAAACTTAAAATTTATTAATGATTAGTTTTTTTTTGTTTAAATGATTTATACATAAATTAATTATAATAAGATATGTATTAAATATCATTATTATTAAAAGTTTGAATATAATTTTTTAATTTTAATTTTATATAGTTTTAAGAAAACAAATTTATTAAAGTTATCCGTGTAATACACGAGTTAATAAACTAGTTGAAAATATATTTCTATATTAAAAGAATTGTTTAATCAAGAATAAAAGTTTGTCAAGATTTACAATCTTGACCTAAGAAATTCGGGAAAGAAAAACAATTTACTCGATATACTTTTAAGAATTCCTTTAGGGGCCGTTTGGTTCACTGGAATCCGAGGGAATTGGAGGGGAAAGGAATCCAATTCCAGTCAATTCATGTGTTTGGTTCAACACTAAAAAGGAATTAGATTCCATCAAAATTGAAATTTTCTAATGAATGAAGGAAAATAACATTCCTTCACACAATGGATGGAATTCAATTCCTTTTCAAAACAGAAAGTGGTTGATTACAAAAATACCCCTTACGTTTAACACACTACACTACACCATGTCTAGTCTTACCCCACCCACCCACCCTACCTACCGACCGACCCACCCTACCCTACCCCATCCCACCCACCTCTAACCCACCTACCCCAACCCTACCTTTGCTATCCAACCTACTCTTACCTACTACCCACCATATCTACCATTACCCACCTACGCACCCACCCACCCTACCTCATACCCACCCACCTCTAACCCACCCACCCCAACCCTACCTATGTTATCCAACCTACTCTTACCTACTACCCACCTATCCATCCCTCATCCATCATACATTACCCACCCCACCCCACCCCAACCGTACCTACGCTATCCAACCTACTTTTACCTACTACCGACCATACCTACCCATACCCACCCTACCCTACCCATCCCATCCACCTTTACCCACCTACCCATACCCTACTTACGCTATCCAACCTACTCTTACCTACTACCCACCATACCTACCCCTACCCACCTACGCATCCCTCATCTACCCTACCCACCCCATCTCACCCACCCACCCTACCCCTATCCATCTCATCTTATTCCTACCTTAGAGATTTATCCGCCTCTACCACCCATCCCATCCTACCCTACCAACGAATTATGAAGTTGGATTCCAATTTCATTTTTAGCCAACCAAACATGATTTGGATTCCAATTCCAATTCCTTGCAGATTCCAATTCCTTATCAGATTCCAATTCCTTCTAAAACATTCTGCGAACCAAACGCCACCTTAGATCATAGCATTGAAAGTGGATCGTTTGTAAGACTCTATATCAAACACTTTTTTTAACGACAAACTAACCTACTACTAAACTATTCATTTGTCCCAAGTGGGGACTTCAGAACTTACTTTTCTTTACCTAAACTTGAATTTGCCAACAACAAGAGTCGAACCCGTGACCTCTCACTTACATATCACCTTCATACCAAATGGGTTATATCAAACACTTGTGTGTGTGAGATGATCAATATCTATATTAGAGAGAAGTATTGTGTGTTAGGAATTCGATAGAATTGAAATTTAAAACATAGTTATAATATATTTGGTGGTGATGCATAGAAGACGGTTAGAATTAATTCATGTAGTTATAATATATCTCATTTTCATTTATAAAATTAAACAAAGCCAAAACGAAAAAGTAAACATTGACCAACAAGTCATATCGTTTAATCCTTTTGGGGCTTTTCTAGGAAAAATTACAAGATTGGTTATGTCGAACCAACAACCAAAAATAAATAATTTAAAATAACACTAAACAAACTAGATTTCAAATAAACAAAAAGATTTTAATATAAATTGCCAATTAATTAACAATCTATTATGTAATTGAAAAATTAATTCTTAATTTTTAAAGAAAATTAGTTTATTAATTAAAACGATTAGTTGGTGTGAACTATAATTGCTTGAGATAACCTTGTTGTAATTGAATCCCAATAATAAT
The DNA here is from genome assembly GCA_020465985.1 of Centrapalus pauciflorus. Lineage (NCBI taxonomy): Eukaryota > Viridiplantae > Streptophyta > Magnoliopsida > Asterales > Asteraceae > Centrapalus > Centrapalus pauciflorus. The sequence continues at coordinate 369,304 of JAANYP010000045.1, forward strand.
CAGCACACGTGCAAATGATTTCATCAGTATTCAAGACAAAAAGAATGATTTCACTCTATGATTGATGAACATTGAAAGAAGAAAAAATCAGAGAAAAGCCGTCTGCTGCTATTTCTTTCTGAATTGTGATTGTGTGTGTAAGAAACCCTAGGTGGGGTTTCCCTTACATCATTAAAATCAACTATCAAGGAATTACAAAATAGTCCCTCAACTTCTAAAATAAAAGAGAATTACAAATAAAAGGAAAGACTAGAAGTAAATTACATTGAAATAAAACTAATTAGTTATTACAAAATAAATTCCACAAGATCGAAATTTAATATCTAACAATCTCCCCCTTTTCGATCAATATGGACGATGACAGACTTCCTCTACATGTTCTCTGAGGCTAAGGACGCCTTCGAATTGTCGAGTCACTTGCCTAAGGTGTAGCCTGTCATTTAGAAGTTCTATTGCGCAGAGCATGTCTTGTATTTCTTTTGGTTTTCTTTTGAGTTCAGAGATTGGTTGAGCATCGTATTTTTGTAGTCGGTTGTTGAGATCTACTCTGACCAATCTGATTGTACCATCGGAATAGCAAGACAAGTCTTCAATGCGCATGAAGTTTTTATGCCCTTTCTGATTCAAAAAGATGATCCCCTGCTGTCCACCCTTCGAAACTTTATAAGCTGGAAAGTGATCTAGGAGGAAGATGTCTTGTTCTGGGGCCTTGAGTCCGACTTTTACCATGCAGCTCTCAATTGCCATTTGGAAATCTCTTAAGCACATGATAATAGATCGACGATTCATGCTTTTAGTTAGAGCGGCAACAGCAGTGACATGAGTTAATCATTTCTTGATCCTGTTCTTCAGTTTGTTGTGCAGAAACTCAATGTCATCTACGTTAACAAAATCCAGGTCATTCTCATGCAGAAACTGAACTTATCCATCTTCTCGGAGAACCTCGAATGCAGGAGTAAATACTCGAGCTCTCTTGTACATGTGGATATTGTTGATCTTGACAATCTTTGACTTAGACCAGTATTCAGATTTCAGTCTCTTTTCCTTAAGCATCATCCGATTGTATTCAACCTGTTCAGCCCGTGATGCATCAGACATAACCATTAAGAGATTTCTGTTGTATGACCCAAGTCTCTTTCTGAAAACCATCTTGACTCTTTCTTCAAGATAGGGATTCTGAAACTCCTCCGCAGGAAATTTCCTCAAAAAATCTTTCAAACCTTGAACCAGAGGTTCTTCTAGCTCGGCGGGAGGAGCTTCAAGTAATTTCAAAATGCGACCCCTACGGTCCTGCCTTAGTTCTTCTTTTAACTCTTCGGACAGAGACTGCACCCCACCCTTTGAGTACCATTTAACCCAATCTAGATTGTTTATATCGTGCCTTGGAGTTGCTTTAGGCCTAGTATCAAAGCAGTCCACGGTTCTGGGACCTGAAGACTCGGTAGCCTGGGTTTGGGTTTGGGCTTGAGGTTGAGATATTGTTTGGACTTGTGGGGTTTGTTGGACTTCTGGGTTTTCTGTTTGAGTGGTGGGGAGAGCTTTGATAGAAGAAAGAATTTCTTGCTGGGGTACGTGGGTTGGGGAATTTAGGAATTCAAACTAGGAGGATGATTTCTGAGGTGACTCAGGCTCAAGCTTGGGGGTTATCGAAGGATAGTCTTGGTCAGTATTGGAGTCTGTATCAGACATCAATATGACCTCAACTTTTCCAAAAATAGGCCATGGCTGAAAGTGGATCTAACGGTGTCGGGCCTTAAAAAATAGGGTCATATTCCATGATTTCCTGAGCCTCTGAACTCTTTTCCCCAAACCTTGCTTGTTCTGTTTCTGCTTCCGCTCCTACTCCCCCTACACTTAACATCTCGCCCTCAGACTGAACCCTTGGATGTTTCTCCCCATCATGATGATCAGGTCGTCCTGATCGTCATGTTTTCTTTTATTGGATTCCGCCCAAGGACGGCACTGAAGCTCAATTACCACAGACTCCAATCGATCAAATCGTCCATTTAACTGTTCTTGAACTTGAAGGATTAGGCATTTAAGAGCAACAATTTTTACGAATAGTGCGGCCATTTGAACTTGGACTAAATGGGTACCTGGTGGCTGTTCCTCAGATGCAACACCCTTACCCTTGAAAAAAGAGAACATGGCGGTGTTTCGCTCCTCGGAAGCTGCCTTATGGGCGTCCAGGTCAGCTCGGGAAACAAAACAAGCAGCACGTAAAGCCGCTGTTAGCATCTCGAGAGATATCTCTGGATGGCCTGATGTTGATGGCGTGGGTTCATTAACAACAGGTCTTCCTTCCATCATCTCTGGCTCCTCTGCGGGAAGCTCAGATCCGGAAGTGTGGGGAGCCGCCACGAAGGCGGCTTATTCATGAGTTGACGCCACGGAGGCGTCGTGCAATGTGATATGGGGTGTGGAGTGAGCTGTGGTAAAAGCAGGGTTGGTCACGGGGGGCGACATGTGACCTGATTCAACATCACCTCTCTCCGACTGAGAGGGTAATGGTGTATGAGTTGATTCCCCGTGGAATGAAATTGTTTCCCGTAGTGGGGAGACCGAGTGGATGGTTGGGGTTATTTCGACCACTTGACTTGTGGTCTTATAGTGGGTAGTCCGGCTTATTGGGCTTGGAACACCCTCAGATGCAGCACCCTCATTCCTTATTTGGACAGAGACGGTCCTTTCAGAGTCGACCGCCTCCTCCTGCTCACCTCTACTCCCTCCCTCACTATAGAAGTCTCCCTCTCACCAGTACCCAAATTATTTTCAATCACTGCCTCTACACCCTCAATCTCACTCATACGCTCTTCACCTTCGGACTGGTTAGGCTCAATCGGTCCTAACTGAGCCTCATCCGGATACGCTGCCCGAAAGTAATCCCTTACCCTTTTTGTCTGAGTGGCCTGGTGAAGCAATGACAGTGGAATGTCCATTACGGTAACAATTGTAGTGTCTGTTGGGATCTTTATTCGTTGAATGGAGGCCGTGTTGTAGACGTCAGCCTCCGAGCGTTCATGTATATCATCATCCAGGTCCATTGCATATTGAATAAACATTTGAAGGAACCGTTAGAATGGAATGAATTTACGTCCTCTTCTGGTTCCTTTTTCTGGTACTGCTCTCTTTAACTCATCGAAGATGAATGCCGCATAATCATAATGGCGATCAAAGGCAAAGGCGGCAAACATCGCAAGGACTTGAATGGAAGCAGAGTCATGGCCAGAGTGTTTGCCAGTGAAGCATTTGTTGATAATTTCAAATAGGACCCTCCAGTGGGACTGGAGATGCTTGGTCCGGAGATTTGATGGCCTGGTGAGTTGGCCATCATATCCTATGGTTAGGATTTCTTGAAGGGTTTGGATAGGAGGAGGAATGGGGGCAAAAACGTATTTAGTGATGGAAAAGTTTTCTGATGGAAGACGAAGAATGTGGCGAATGGCTTCTTCGGTGAGTTTGATTGGAACGGAATCGATTATTGTGGTGAAGTGAGGTTCGACATCATATATGAAGGTGAGATGATGCCAAAACTGTTGGAGGTAGATGATTGGTACAGAAATGGCTGTGGTTAGGGCGTAAAATATAGGGTGGCCTTTGAGAATATCAAATGTGATATCCTCGGCTTCATGGCATAGGGTAGAAAGATTGAGTTGCCAATTGTGAAGGGAAAACTCAACAAACTGGGTAGAAGGAAGAAGAGATTCTTCTGGTAGCTGTGCATTGTGATTGGGTAGCAGAGAATGCGGAAGGGTTAAAGATATTTGAGGATCCATGAGTCCTGTAAACATGCAACAATGTTAGTATATCAGAATTGAAGAATGAAGCATTGATACTAAGTCTGAAATAAGTGTGAATTTGAAACTGTCTATTTTGTTTAAAGCATCGGGTCTTTTATCAGTAGAATGTAAATTCTACTGAATAAAGTCCAAAGTCGATCGTTAAGAGACCAATGTTAGAATAGATATTTTCACTCAAACGCTTATCCGAACTCTAATAAATGGTGCATTGGACATGAAATATTTTTGATTTTTGATTTTTAGAAAAAAAATGCAAAAATGGAAAAATTAAAAAAAATCCTAAGTGTTGAATTTCGGATCGAAATTCGCATGAATGAGTGATCCGAATTCGGATTCATAGGAAATTCAGATGGGATGATCCGAATTTCTGGTGGGATAGAAATTCGGATGGAAATGATGCATGAAATAAAAAAAACTAAGTATGAGACAAAAGGTGAGGGACACGAAATTCGGATGGATCCGAATTTCGGATGATGAGAATGATGAATACTTAGAAAATACACACATAAATGAAAAATTCGGATGGGGACCAAATTCGAATGGGTCCGAATTCGGATGGTCCAAATTCTGGTGATGGTTAAAATGCTGAACACTTAAAAAATAAACATGAATGGTTAAATTCGGATGAGAACCGAATTTGGATGGACCGAGACAAAGGCTTAGTTGCAAAAAATATACAATTGATATTATATCGGTGTATCTGAATTTCGGGTGAACCGAAATTCGGGTGGCACATATAATATACTTGTAGATTTTCTAAGGTTCTGCCTATTGATCCATATTTCGGATGAATCCGAATTTCGGATGGGTCCATATTTGTGAACATTAAAACTGAAAAATTGCCTAAGTAGGATTCATCCGAATTTCGGATGGTCCGAGTTGAAGACTTAGTCAATTTTGCAGTTAATGTGTTCATGCACATGCAACGTGAACAGTTCTAAAAATGCTTAATAATGCAAGAAAATGCAGATTCAAATGCCAAAACATGTAAGAAACATTTTATTTAACTACACTAACTTAAAATGAGCAGATTAAACTACCTAAAATGCTAAAAACCGAATATAAAAACCCTTAAAAATTCGAAAATTAAAAACACAAAATAAGATGTTATAATCGAAAATAAAGCAAGAAAGTGTTTACCTGGAGGTGCAGATGCAATAAAATGCAAGAAGAATGAAGAAAATCGGCTGATTTTGGAGCTTGGATGCTTGACTATGGATGACAATGGCGGTGGAGTTCATTCGAGAGAGAAAGAAGGAGAAGAAGTAATTGCTTAATGAAGAAGTAACCGGATCCCGCCTATTTAAGTAGGCGGGTCGGGTCGGGCAAGCATAGATCCGCGCGTTTTATTTCAAAATGGGCCAGCCGGTTTTAAAAAATAAAGCAACATGGGCTTAAAAAAATTGTACCTAAAGACTAAAAAATAAAATAAAATAAAAGATTGAGCCCAATTAAAATTTTTTTTTTTTTTTTTGCATTTTCTGATTTAGATTAAATATGAATACAAAGATAAGATAGACTAACTAGATAAAATTAGGCTTAATTTAACAGAATTGGTAATTTAGACAAGGCAAAAATAAATTAAATTAAGAATAGGAACAAAGAAAAATATTTTTGTGATTTTCTTTAAAACTATTCTAAGAAATAAAATTATACTAAGACACAAACAAAATAAAATCTTTTTGACTTTTTGGTAAATTAACAAGCTAGTTAAAATCAAACATTAAAATCTTTTTGTGTTTTTTTGAAATATTATATAAAATAAAATTAAAATTAAAAACTAAATTAATATACTACATCCTGAAATTACTCCCCCTCAACTAAACACATATTTTTTCTGATCTAGACTCTAGAACCTTTTTACCCATTGAAATTCAGACAAACCTGGATATATTAGCGTCCCACTCAACTATGAACAATTTACGCAACAAATTCCAGGATCATCATTAAAAATATACTTAGATTAAGAAATATTGAATTTAATTTTGTAACACAGCCTTTAAATTTAAATAACAGATATTTTCTAAATAAAGGAATTTCAAACACGTATATTTGAAATAGAATTATTTTAGAAAATGTCTGAGATTTAACTAGAAGGTGGATTCAACATGCCGATATGTGATACTAAAAACTGAAAACGAGGTTCTTCTAAAGTCTTAGTAAAAATATCAGCTAGTTGATATTCTGTGCCTACAAAATACAATTCAATTGTTCCCTTTTCTACGTGATCTTTAATAAAATGATACGTGATGTCTATGTGTTTCGTCCGTGAGTGCTGCACGGGATTGCAAGAAATAGCAATTGCACTTCTGGAATCAATATAAATCGGGATAATGGTTAGTGAGAACCCATAATCATGTAACTGTGTTCTCATCCACAGCACTTGAGAGCAACAGCTTGCGGCTGCTACATACTCAGCTTCTGCTGTGGATGTGGAGACACAGTTCTTTTTCTTTTTGGAGGACCAACTCATCGGTCTGTCACCCAAAAACTGTATATAGACTGATGTGCTTTTCCTATCAACTATACAACCTGCAAAATCAGCATCTGAAAAAGGCAGTAAGATCAAAGTTGGTTGCCTTTGGATACCAGAGACCAAGATCGGGTGTACCCTTAAGATAACGAAAAATGCGTTTTACCGCAATTAGGTGTGATTCTTTTAGGTCGGCCTGAAAATGAGCACAAAGACAAGTTGAAAACATTATATTTGGTCTACTAGCCGTAAGATACAGTAAGGATCCAATCATTCCTCTGTAAGTTGTATTGTTGACACTTTTCCCGACAGGATTAGTGTCTAACTTACAGTTTGAAGCCATGAGAGTTGCGATACTCGTGCAAGAGTCTAACTTATACTTCTTGAGCATGTCAAGAGTATATTTTGACTGGTTCACAAAAATCCCATTTTTAAGTTGTTTGACTTGTAATCCGAGGAAAAAATTCAATTCCCCCATCACACTCATCTCAAACCTGGACTTCATTAGGGATGAAAAATCCTTACAAAAATTACAGTTAGTAGATCCAAATATAATATCGTCAACATATATTTGGACTAGCATTATGTGTCCACCACACCTTTGCTGAAACAGCAGAGATAAGAAAGTTAGAAAGACTGTCATACCATGCTCGAGGTGCTTGTTTCAAACCATAGAGGGCTTTGTATAGCACATAAACATGGTCTGGTTTATGTGCATCAACAAATCCTTCATTACAAAAAAGGGTCTTTAGCAACACATTCAGCGACATTTTTAGTGACTTTTTTTATGTCAGTGACATTTTTAGTGACGTCAAAGGAGGTGTCTCTGTTAGGAACAAAAAGGCCTCAGTCAAACCTGCTCTACATCTTAGGGGGAGATTTATAATCAAACCTGTTTGATGCACTTGAAGGTATAATTTAAGGCCTGTTTATGCCTTATTGAAACCTGAAAAGTGATTTGCAATATCAGCCAAAGCTGTTTACCCTGTTGCATTCGTTGCAACAAAGGCAGATTGTCCAAGCTGTTCTGTCTGATGAACAGGTTGGACATAAACTTTCTATGCTCCTCTGTACTGTTGAGCAGCTTGGACATATTCTAAGTGTTCTGTTCTTTGTGAACAGAACCTGTTCTTTGTGAGCATGCTAAACACTTTATGGAATATGTTTCCAAGTCCTCATGTATTGTTTTTTTGCTACAAGATTAGTTTACAAGTCGAAGACAAAGTGGAAAACAGTAACTGCAAAAGCCTGCCTACGCTGTTCTGTTACATGAAGACAAACGGATATCTGAAAAGGGTGACAGACCTTTTCTTATATCAAAATGGCCTTAACAAAAGAAGAAAGATGCAAAGTTGACATTCCTCTTTTGGTTAAAGCCTTATGCAACAGTGACAAAAAGAAAAAGACAAAGATTCTGCCACATGAAGACAAGTCTGCTTTATCAACATGTGCAGAAAAGGTGTTTTGTCTTTTTGGAAAGACATCCCACTTTCTCATTGTCCAATGAAGAAGCTTCACTGAGATTCTCAGTGAGACTATAAAAGGAAGCTTCTAAGGATTGTGAGATATCCGAGAGTGAGAAATCAGATCGTGCATTAAAGTGTGTTTTTCATGCATGCAAGTCTGCTTGAATATAACAGTACGTGTGTCTAAGCTGTTCATACTCAAGCTGTCCATCTGTGACTTGTAAAAACAGTGAGTTCATCTAAGTGAGTGTATTCATTTTATCTAGTCTGAGTGTGTCTTAGATTAGTTGAAACAACTGTTGTATCTGTCATCTCAGCTTGAACCTTTCCGCAGTCAAGCTTGTTTGTAATTAACATTTGTTAATAGTATACACAAACATTGAGAAAAGAGTGTTGAAAGTTTTATTAGCTGTATTCACCCCCCCTCTACAGCTTAGAACAATACTCTAGGGAAACCTTTTGGGACCTACAACTGGTATCAGAGCAGATAGAGTGTGTGTAAAGTCTAGATCTCTCATCCCCCCTACTTTCCCATGGACAACAGTGTTGCAAGTTCCTCCTCTTACTATGACAATGGTTCAATGGCCAAACCCCCCAAGTTCAATCATCAAAACTTCTCTGGTTGGAAGTGCAGAATGATGCTCTACTTAGAGAATCTGGATGTACAACTGCCAGAGATAGTAATGGAAGGTCCCTATGTGCCAACTTCTGTTACTACTATCACTCCTGCTGTTGAAGGAGCTGCCCCTGAAATCAGAACCTTTGAGAAGGCCAAAGCTCAATGGTCTGATGAAGACAAAAGATTAGTTGCTCTGGATGCAAAAGCCAGGAATAACCTGGTCATTTCTCTTCTTGATGATGTGTTCAAACAGGTTGAGAAGATGAAGACTGCAAAGGAGATGTGGGATACTTTGTGTACCGTCTATGATGGTCCCACAATCACACTGGATAACAGGATCAAGAATCTTGTTAGACAGTATGAACTCTTCTTTGCCAAACCAAAGGAGTCACTCACAGAAACCTACACCAGGTTTACTTCTCTTATCAATGATCTCAAAGCTGTTGGGATCACAAAGGACAGCCTGACTCTGGTGAACAAGTTCTTGGACATCCTTCCTGAAGAATGGAACTACTTTTCTACCATCTTGAGAAATTCAGGCACCATCAGAGGTATGGATCTTGTAAACTTATATGGATCCCTACTGAATGATGAGCAGTCAAGGCAACAGAAAAGAAATGCCTTGGAAATGTCTAAGAGAGGTTCTGCCTTAGTGGCCAGCGTGAGACAACCTGTTAGTCAGGTATGTGATGTGCTCACACAACCTGATCAACAGGCTGATGATGAAAGGGAAGAGATGTCTGAAGAGGAAGACAATGAAGATCTTGCTAAACTTGATGATGACCAAATGATTGCAATGCTTGTCAAAAAGTTCAACAAGAAAAGGTTTGTTAGAAGAATGCTGCAGGGGAACTCAAATGCTGTTAAAAAGAAGGCATTTGATAAATCTAAGGCTGAGTGCTTTAAATGTGGCAAGACTGGACACATAGCTGCTGACTGTGTGTAAAAAGCTGTTTGTCAGTCATCCAAACCATTCAAGACAAACAGGGACGATGGCTACAGGGTTAAGTACCTCATGGCCATGGTTAAGCTGCAAAAGTTGGAAAACTCAGTGGCTTCCAACAAACAAAAGGAACTCATGGCTGAGACATGTGATTGGGAGGAATCTGATTCATCTTCAGATGAAGAAGATAACAACTGCCTTATGGCCAACACTGATGTCCCATCAACTAGCAACTTCAAACAGGATCTGGCTGAACTGAAGCCTTCAGCAGCTTAGAGAACAGGAATCCCACAATGATGTACAAGGTACAAAACTTTATGGCTTACAGTTCTGGTGAAAAAGTAAAAATGTTTGAATACATGCTTGTTGATTTAAAAGCTGCTGTTGAGAAGCACAATGTCTTACTGTCTGAAATCTCTAAGCTTATGATCTTGACATAAAATCCAGTAAACTGGACAGTTTCCATAAGTTGGAAACTGAGCTTGATGAATTAAAACACATCAACTCCATTTTACTAGAAGAAAAGAGAGAGACAGATGTAAAACATGCAAAGCTTCAAAAGATAGTTGACTCTTGGTGCCAATCTGCACAAAAAGTCAGCTATTGCATTAGTCAACAGATCCCTGCACAAATCCAAGCCTATCTTGGAGGGGATCTTGACAAAGCAGCTTCTATTGTTGAGATAAATAATCTGAAAGATGACTTATCCACTCTTGGTGAGCTTCCTAGCACTTTCATTCAAAAAGTAAATGGTAAGCTAGTCTCAACAAACAGGTTTGTCAGGCCTCAAAATACTGACAGCTTGTGTGAAAAAGCTCCAAAAGCTGATGATGGAATATGTTCTCCATCGATTCAACCTGCTAAGTGATCTGCTGATTCACACAAGCAAAATAAAGGAAAACATGCTCAAACTGCAGCTGTGGACTCTAAACCTATTGACAAAACAGGCTCTGGGTCCAAAGCTGATGGTAAGAGACCTTTTAATCCTTTTGATGCTAATCATTTTGAGAAAAAGTTTTCAAAAGGTAAGCAGCCTGCTTTCAACAGGGGTAAGTCTCATGTTGAAAGCAAATCTGCTGTGGTTTCAAATAAGTTTTTAAATCATAGTGGAAAATTGGTTATAAATGAAGGTAAGTCTTTCAGAACCAAAAGCAGTGATCATGTTGATAGGCAACATCGATCACATCTCAGTAAGGGCAAAGGCAAAGCCATTACTAAACCTGAGAAATTTGGGAATAAGTTTCCCAAACCTGTGGAAGATCAAAAGCCAATCAAGCTTCCTATGTTTGATATCTGTCCTCCGAAAAAGAGGAAAGAAGAAACAGGCAAAGATGTTGCTATTGTGCCTTCCACCCAAACTGTTGATTCATCTAAAAATAGTAATAAGTTTGCTAAACCTGCTGATGGAATCAACAAAAATAATTCAGAATATGTTTCTGGAGGTTCTTCTTCCAAAAAGACTAAAAAGAGAAAATGCTATAAGTGTGGGAAGAAGACACATATGGCCAAAGACTGTCCTGAGACTAAGGACATGAGGCCTGTTGACTCTGCTAATTCCATCATTGCAAAAACAAGCAGTGTTGGAAGTAACATAGTCAATGAGGATGGTATTCAAGCTAATACCATCAAAATAGGAAATATTAGTGTGGATATCACTGGTCCATCAACAAAGGTTGATGAAGTAGGAGAACTCATCCCTATGATGAGTTCCCCTAAAAATAACTAATATTTTCTCATGACACTCTGCAGGACAAACAACAATCCCAGGTTTGGTACTTGGATAGTGGCTGCTCAGGACATATGAACGGTTGCAAGGACCTGCTAAGTGATCTCAGGACTGAAAAAGGGCCAAAAGTCACATTTGGTGACAATGTACAGGGATCCATAGAAGGGTGTGGAACTCTTCAAGCTGGTGCTGCAGTATTCAAAAGGGTAGTCTATGTGGTTGGGCTGAAACATAATCTTGTGAGCATAAGTTAACTGTGTGATGCTGGCTACAAGGTTAACTTTGATGAGCACCTGGGTTACATATTGGATCCCCAAGGCAAAATTGTGCTGTGTGCACAATGGAAGAAAGGTGTATATGTTGTGGATATGAAATCTGCTGATCCCACAACTGAAACTTGCTTTATCTCAAGAAGCAATGCAGACCTGAACTGGTTATGGCACAAAAGGCTATCACACCTGAACTTCAAGAATATCAACAAACTCTGTAAGAAAGAGTTGGTAACAGGTTTGCCTTTTATAACCTTTGTTAAGGATAAACTCTGCACAGCTTGTGAGAAAGGCAAGCAGAGAAAATCGTGTTTTAAATCTAAGCACAATTTCTCTATTGATACTCCTCTCTTCTTAATCCACATGGACTTGTTTGGACCAGTTAGTGTCCCAAGTCTAGAATGAAGAAGATACACTCTAGTAATGGTTGATGAGTTCTCCAGGTTTACATGGGTGATGTTTCTGAAGAGCAAAGGAGAGGCTGCTAGAGAAATCATTGGATTCATTAAAAAGATGGAAATGCTGAACTCTGCTCAAGTCAAGCAGCTTAGAAGTGATCATAGTACTGAATTCAGAAATAGTACTCTTGAAGACTTCTGTGAAGAAAGAGGGATCTCACAGAACTTTTCAGCAGTAAGAACTCCACAACAAAATGGAGTTGCTGAAAGGAGAAACAGATGACTCATTGAAGCTGCTAGAACCATGTTGTGTGCATCAGGTTCACCTTCATCATTCTGGGCTGAAGTTGTCAACACTGCTTGCTTCACCCAAAATAGATCCTTGGTGGTGAAAAGGTTCAACAAGACTCCTTATGAATTGCTTAAAGGGAGGAGGCCAAACATTAGCTACTTCCATGTGTTTGGATGTCCCTGCTTCATTCTGAATCAAAGGGACCAACTGGAAAAGTTTGAACCCAAAGCTGATGAAGGTGTGTTTGTTAGATATTCTGCTATCTCCAAAGCCTACAGAGTATACAACAACAAGACAAAGGTGATAGATGAATCTATCAATGTCACCTTTGAAGAGGCTAGGAGTGCCTCCACCAAAGCTGTTCCTGAATCAGTTTCAGGAGAATTCACCTTTGATGATCTTATGCATTCCATCAGTGAAGAAAAGGACTCAATAGCTTCCACTACATCCAGAGTGGAACCTGCTAATCATGATGGACATGATGATGATTATGTTGATACACTCTGTGTGAATAAGTGTACTGACATAATTAAAACTTCATGTCCTGGACCAATCAATGCCGATTTTCCTAGATCCTCTGCTGATGTTCAACAATGAAGAGTCATGTTCAACAAGTGAACAGGCTCAAGATATCAGTGTGTCTGAAAATCTTGAAAGCTGCTCAACAGGACCTGTTGAAGATACAAACAACTCAGGAGAATCCTCATTGAAGCAAGATCCTAAGTGGATCAGGTGTCACCCAAATGATCAAATAATTGGTGACATCAACAAAGGGGTGCAAACAAGATGGGACAGCTTATGAAACTTTTGTATGTTTTCTAGCTTTGTGTCCCTCATGGAGCCTAAGAAAGTGGATGAAGCACTTAAAGATGCCAATTGGATCACTGCCATGCAAGAAGAACTCAATCAGTTTGAGAGAAACAAAGTATGGAAGCTGGTCCCTGCTCCTAAAGGAAAAACAATAATTGGCACCAAATGGGTTTTCAGGAACAAGATGGACAAGCAAGGTCATGTCATCCGAAATAAGGCAAGACTAGTTGCTCAAGGCTACAGACAGGAGGAAGACATTGACTATGATGAAACATTTGCTCCTGTGGCTAGGTTAGAGGCAATTCGTTTGTTTCTAGCCTACGCTGCTCATAAGAGCATGAAGGTATTTCAAATGGATGTGAAGAGTGCATTTTTGAATGGTAAGCTGCAAAAAGAAGTATATGTCAAGCAGCCTCCAGGTTTTGAAAATGAACAACACCCAGGTTCTGTCTATAAGTTGGACAAAGCTCTCTATGGTCTCAAACAAGCCCCTAGAGCCTGGTATGACACTCTTACTGAATTCCTTATGAGCAATGGGTACTCCAGAGGTAAAGTGGATACCACACTGTTCATAAAGAAGGTGAAGTCTGATATTATGCTTGTTCAAATCTATGTGGATGACATAATATTTGGTTCTACTAATGAGCAGCTATGCAAGAATTTTTCATTACTCATGAAATCTAAGTATGAAATGAGTATGATGGGAGAACTAACTTTCTTTCTAGGATTACAGGTTAAACAAACCTCAACTGGAATTTTTATAAATCAAAGAAAGTACACTTTAGATCTATTGAAAAAGTTTAAATTTGATCAAAGTTCTCCTATTAAAACCCCAATGGCAACCAATGTAAAATTGGATGCTGATGCCAGTGGCAAAGCTGTTTCAGTAACAGCTTACAGAGGCATGATTGGGAGCTTGCTGTATTTAACTGCTAGTAGACCTGATATTATGTTTGCCACCTGTTTATGTGCTAGGTTTCAAGCTGATCCTAAAGAATCACATCTAGCTGCTGTAAAAAGAATCTTCAGATACCTTAAGGGTACACCAGGTTTGGGTCTTTGGTATCCCAAAGACTTAAGCCTTGAGCTAACAGGATATTCAGATTCTGATTTTGCAGGCTGCAGGCTAGACAAAAAAAGCACAAAAGTGGATACCACACTGTTCATAAAGAAGGTGAAGTCTGATATTATGCTTGTTAAAATTTATGTGGATGACATAATATTTGGTTCTACAAATGAGCAGTTATGCAAGAATTTTTCACTACTCATGAAATCTAAATATGAAACGAGTATGATGGGAGAACTTACTTTCTTTTTAGGGCTGCAGGTTAAACAAACCTCAAATGGTATTTTCATAAATCAAAGAAAGTATACTTTAGATCTTTTGAAAAAGTTTAAATTTGATCAAAGTTCTCCTATCAAAACCCCAATGGCAACCAATGTAAAGTTGGATGCAGATGCCAGTGGCAAAGCTATTTCAGTAATAGCTTACAGAGGCATGATTGGGAGCTTGTTGTATTTAACTGCTAGTAGACCTGATATTATGTTTGCCACCTGTTTATATGCTAGGTTTCAAGCTGATCCTAAAGAATCACATCTAGCTGCTGTAAAAAGAATCTTCAGATACCTTAAGGGTACACCAGGTTTGGGTCTTCGGTATCCTAAAGACTCAAGCCTTGAGCTAACAGGATATTTAGATTCTGATTTTGCAGGCTGCAGGCTAGACAGAAAAAGCACAACAGGTGGGTGTCAACTCCTTGGTGGTAAGTTGATAAGTTGGTGTAGCAAGAAGCAGAACTCAGTTTCCACTTCTACTGCTGAAGCTGAGTACATTGCTGCTGGAAGCTGCTGTGGGCAGATTCTGTGGATGCAGCATCAACTTGAAGACTATGGACTTGTATATAGGAAGACACCTATTCTGTGTGATAATACAAGTGCTATAGCTATCTCCAACAGTCCAGTATTTCATTCCAGAACAAAACATATAGAGGTCAGACATCACTTCATCAGGGATCACATCCAGAAAGGTAATGTGGAGGTAAGTTTTATTTCCACAGATGAACAGCTTGCAGACATTTTCACCAAGCCTCTTGATGAAAATAGATTAATTATCTTGTAAGCAAGATGGGCGTGTTAAATAAATGTGACTAAGTGTCATAAATGTTCTAAGTTGTTATATGTCTCACCTTGCTCAAGTTTCTCAGAATAGCTTAGACAGAACTGGTTATGTATGTTCTATACTTAGCCAATTTCTGAAAACTTGAACAGCTTGAGCGTATAACAGGTTTGACAATATCAGCTTTCATTTCAAACCTGGTCTGATGAACAAACCTCCAACCTATTCACTCTCTCAATCTGTCATACAAGACACTGTCTTGTAACCTGATCAGCTATTGAACACAACCTGTTCTTACATAGCTGAACAGGTTGAATAAACAGCCTGAAGAATGAACAACTTGTGATGACCCTGCTCATCACAAGTTTGACCAACAGCTTAGACCATCAGTTTTAATTACCTTTCTTCACAATTAAGTTACTTAATTTTTGTTTTTATTTAACTTAATTATTGCGAATAATGTGTGTTAACGTGTGTTAGTGACTAAAAAGGGCTCGAGTGGTCTGACAACCGTTCTGACATGGACAACCGTTCCGTTTTCCGTTAAGGAACTTTTCAAATCAACCGCCCAAAGGTTTCTCTCTCATACCCACTCACACTCGAATCCTATAAATACCCATATACTGTTTCATCTTCGTCTTCCTTACTGCTTCCATAACTTCCGATGAACCCTAACTTCGACTAAGTGTCCTGTGCTAATACTTCCACTACTTTCCAAATGGCTCACCAGAACAACCCCTTTCTTCCAGTTTTCGTTGGTAACGATGTGCACAAACACTCATCTGTTACCACGATGCTGACATTGAAACCTATCAACTACCTTGCAAACCTAACCATCCCAAAAAAATATGTGGGAAAGGATATGAAGACATGGTGGAGTTTCTGAAGGTTCACCCATTGAACTACGCAATGACTGCATCTCCTGGTGTCCTGTACCAGGAGATGGTATATGAATTTTGGTACACCTGTTCTTATGACCCTTCTACCAAAATCATCAGGGGAACCATACTCAATGGGACTCAGACCGTTCAGATTACCACAGGTCTGATCAGGGAAGTTCTTCGTCTTCCTGTGGCTGAAACTTATGATCAGCCACAGCCTGAAAATGACCAGATGGGGAATCTGCTACGTTTTTGTGGTGTAGCAGAACCCAAAGTTGGAGCTACACTATTTAGGAAGGATTTGTCTCCAACCTACAGTTTCTTGTTTGCCTCAGTGGTGATGTGCTTCAGCAGTAAAGTTGGTTCATTCGACCAACTCAGCCGTGATGAGATTCCAATAGTCCTACAGCTTGTGGATGGGACTACAATCAACATGGCAAGATGGATTTTCATGAACTTGAGGAACCTGGTGCAGCAGGAAACACGTCCAGCTGCTATTCGAAATCCAAGGTTTTTGAGTCTCATTTTCAAGCACATCTGTGGTGAGCAACTCTATAACTCTCAGCCTCTACTTCGTACTGCTGCATTCCCTGTAATAGGGAATAGAGTTTTCTACACTCCTGTACTCCCAAATGAACCTCCTTTGTCAACACCAATGAGGAGGTTGCTAGGAATGGTGGAAGGACCCTCTGCTGTGAGGGTGGATCTCCCAAGGGAAAATCCAAATCTAGGGTCAAATTTTTTAAAAAGACCCTGGAAACGACTGAAGCTGAGCCTGTCCGCAAGAAGGCTAAAACAGCCAAGTCCAAGTCTGCCCCATCAGCCTTTGTGGCTGAGGGGGAGCAGACTTCTCACCCTGGTTCATCTGTTGAACCTGAAGCCTTTGTGGCTAGTGCCTCTGTGGCACCTGAGACTATGGAACAGGCCAACCCACCTGTTTCTGACCCAGTCTCTCCACCAGTCCAAACAGATCCCCTCACCTCTTCTCCACTACAGCCATCCTCCACATTATCTCTCAGACTATATAGATGCAAAACCTTAGCCAAAAAGAAAACAACCAACCCATCTAGCCCCTCTGATCCCTCTCAACAGGGTTCAGTTGAAAAAGAAGCAACCCCTGCTGCTTCTCCTATTTTGGGAGAAGATTCAACACATTTGGAGCCGGCTTCACTCCAACAAGAGTCTACCTTAAGTCAGCCTAGGCCCTCTGGTTCCTCTCAACAGGAGCCAGTTGTATATATGGAGACTACCACATCCACTATTCCAGCTTCCCAACAGGCTGAGAATATTGAAAGACAGGAGTTCACTCCACTCCATACTGAGTCCACACAGTCTCCACCCTATACTTCTTCACACCTTGAGTCTGCACGAGGTGCTAAACCTGCTGGATTAGACCATCTTGTAGATCAGCCTCCAACTTCTGCTCCTCATGATACTGCTGTTGTACACCCAACAGCTGCTGAAGGACCAACATCCCAAGCTGATGAACCTCAGGGAACATACCATCCCTCTAGTGAGGCTGCACCTCATATGCGAACTCCGTCAACAGGTTTCACCACTGCTGACGTTGAAATGCACATTCCATCTCCCCATGATGAGGCATCTTTAGACCAAGGTGCTGCAGAAGGAACAACCCCTGGCCTTCATGAAGGTGCTACAACACAAGCAGCATCTGAAAGGCTCATAACCTCTACCCCTTCTCCTGATGAAGCAGATACAGCCACTGCTGAGGGACCCATTGACCCCTCCAAGCTGGGCCATATTACTTTTGCCCAGGCTATTGAATTTCTGTCCAGAGTCACCCTTCCTTCTCCATCACATCTCCAAACACCTTCCTCATCCTCATCTCATTCTTCCCCCTCTACACAATCCAAACAGTCTACCCATAGTCCCCCATCCCCCAAAGATCTTCCTTTGAAGGATCAGCTTTCTTTGCTGACCAACAAAGTTGGATCTTTGGAATATTCCATGACTTCCCTACCATCAATAATCTCAGACTCTGTGTCTGCCCAACTCCAAGGATTCTTTGATCTGTTCAAGAATTCCTTTCCAGTCACTCCACAACCTGACCAGTCCTCACAGCTGCTTGCACTCACTGCACAACTGCAAAACATCTCCACTTCACTCTCCTCTATTATTTTCCATCAACAGGACTCCGTGTCCTCCATGACAGCCATATCTCAACAGCTGTCAACTCTCCTCACTACTTGCGCTACTAGCCTTCTTGCTACATTGGCCAGCTTGAACTCTCTAGTTGTTTCTCTGTCCAATTCTGTGTCAGCAAATCTTGATGATGTGCAGGACTCTCTTGAGTTACATCTTGCACAACTTCAAAGTTTGCTGTTCATAGCTTCTGACAGAGAAAATCTAGTCAAGCTGTCCTCACTTGCTGATTCCCAATCCTCTTCTCTTCAATCCTGCCTTACCCAACTTGCAGAGGTTAAGGACAACCTGGCTTTCTTAGTGGTTGGCCCCAAACCTGCTGCTAAGCCTGCTGAATTTGTTTCTTCAGGCAGACCAGTTGTTAAAGGTGCTGGTCCATCTCCTTCAAAGGGGGAGAAGTTGTCTGCCTCAAAGACTATGTCTGAGGGGGAGGAATCTATTCTGGAGGACAGGCCAAGCAGAAGGAGGCATCTAATTTTGGAAGAAGAAGAAGAAGAGGAGGAGGAGGAAGAGATTCCTGAAGCTGTTCAAACTACAACAGCCAAAGGAAAGAAGAAAGAAGCTTTTCACCCTGACCATCAAAGAGCAACGCAGCTAAAGTTTGATAAGGCAAGGGCTAAGGAAATGGGTGTTTCTATGGAGAAATACTATGAGCTCAGAGATGAACAGCTCCAAGCTCTGGAAACACTAAGAAAGGAAGAAGCCTCAGCCAAAGCTGCCATATCTCTTGCATTCAAAGAGGCAAGCAAAATTAAAATGCCTTCTTTGGATGTGCAAAGAAAACTGCTTGAAGCTGCTAGAGAGTCAGCGGGTGAAAAGGAAGGTGGTAAGGAAAAGGATGCTCCGGTCTCTGTGACCAAATCCAAACAAGCATCATCTGCAAGAGCCCAGATACACTTTGACAACTTGGAAGGAAAAAGTTCTTTGATGTTGCTGATAGAAGAATTGCCAAAGAAGCTATTGTCAAAGCTGTGCCCATTTCAAGAAAAGGCAAAAAGTGGAAGCTACAAATAACCAGAAATGGGTGCAACAGGCCCAGAACTAGAATCATATGACTACACTGATGTTGCACAGATGGGGTACAGAGAATGGGTTGAGTTGGCAGTTGTCCTGAGCCAGTCTAAGTCTGAAACGGCTAAGACTATCAGGGCATATGTCAAAAAGCTGATGGAAAGAGTGAAAGACCTTGGCCTGATCTCAGAAGATTTAAGTAAGGGTGTCTCAGTGACTTACCCCAAAATAAAGGCCAAGAGGAACAAAAAGGATTCAGAGTTGGAGGAACTCCTGATCTTGATTAAACAAGGTGACTATGCAGTAGAGATCAAAGGAGTTGACCACAGCCTGCCCAAAGGAGTAGAATTTGAAGAAGGCAAGCTGATTGAAGAACCTGAGTTGGGGGCATTTTTTGTGATCCCCTGACAAAGAAGAAGTGCTTTCAGAGAGCATCAGACCTACACAAAGTTGGTCTCAAACAGCTTGAAGCATTCAGACTTGCATACTCCTTCAGGCAATCTGGGAAGTGGAGTGCAGCCATCTAGGATCAACTCAGAGGCTTCTATGAAAGAGGGGAGCTTGAACATCCCAATTTTATGTTCCTCAGAGTTGAAATACAAGATTTGGAGGAAACCAGGGATGAACTTGAAAGAATGTTTCAAAAAGGATTGCCACCACCACTGTTGTGAAGTCCACCTACTGTCTGAGTAGGTGAAGAATGGAAGCTGTCCATATGTTGGACAGGCTTGCCATTATCTGCTCCCATCATCAACAGTCCAAATTGTTGAATTTTCTTGTACATTAGTTGTACTTTGTTACATAAGTTGTAACTTTTATTTTCATTTTTAAATCAGTTGTAGTATACACTAGTACATCAGTTGTACTTTTGTAAAAACATATGTTGTTTATGTAATCAAAAATCAGTATATATAAACTAATCTTTTACTTTACGTTAATGTTGTAATTTCAATTTAGCAAGATGTATTGTAAAATGTATAGTGATTATTGATAAAATCAGCTCAGACTGATTATTGCAAATAGGGGAGATTGTTAGGCACAAAAAGGCCTCAGTCAAACCTGCTCTAAATCTTAGGGGGAGATTTTTAATCAAACCTGTTTGATGCACTTGAAGGTATAATTTAAGGCTTGTTTATGCCTTATTGAAACCTGAAAAGTGATTTGCAATATCAGCCAAAGCTGTTTTCCCTGTTGCATTCGTTGCAACAAAGGCAGATTGTCCAAGCTGTTCTGTCCGATGAACAGGCTGGACATAAACTGTCTACGCTGCTCTGTTCTGTTGAGCAGCAGAGCAGCTTGGACAGATTCTAAGTGTTTTGTTCTTTGTGAACAGGCTAAACACTTTATGGAATATGTTTCCAAGTCCTCATGTATTGTTTTTGGCTACAAGATCAATTTACAAGTCGAAGACAAAGTGGAAAACAGTAACTGCAAAAGCCTGCCTACGCTGTTCAGTTACATGAAGACAAACGGATATCTGAAAAGGGTGACATACCTTTTCTTATATCAAAATGTCCTTAACAAAAGAAGAAAGATGCAAAGTTGACATTCCTCTTTTGGTTAAAGCCTTATGCAACAGTGACAAAAAGAAAAAGACAAAGATTCTGCCACATGAAGACAAGTCTGCTTTATCAACATGTGTAGAAAAGGTGTTTTGTCTTTTTGGAAAGACATCCCACTTTCTCATTGTCCAATGAAGAAGCTTCACTGAGATTCTCAGTGAGAGTATAAATGGAAGCTTCTAAGGGTTGTAAGATATCCAAGAGTGAGAAATCAGATCGTGCATTAAAGTTTGTTTTTCATGCATGCAAGTCTGCTTGAATATAACAGTACGTGTGTCTAAGCTGTTCATACTCAAGCTGTCCATCTGTGTCTTATAAAAACAGTGAGTTCATCTAAGTGAGTGTATTCATTGTATTTAGTCTGAGTGTGTCTTAGATTAGTTGAAACAACTGTTGTATCTGTCATCTCAGCTTGAATCTTTCCGCAGTCAAGCTTGTGTGTAATTAACATTTGTTAATAGTATACACAAACATTGAGAAAAGAGTGTTGAAAGTTTTATTAGCTGTATTCACCCCCCCCCCCTCTACAACTTAGAACAATACTCTAGGAAAACCTTTTGGGACCTACAGTCTCTATAAAAGCATCGCAGAATTTAGTGACATCAAAATGCACGTCGTGAAAATTTTTGACACCTTTAGCGACTCTTGGTAAAAGTTTCGCTATCTAGAGTTATGTGATTAGTGGTGTTGTTGTTTGTGTCGCTGTTGTTGATTTATGTCACTAGTTGTGTTGTAATCTGTGTCACTGCTATCGAACGTTGTTACTAGTTGAATCACGAGTTGTGTTGCTATTTTTAAATGACGTCGCTACTTGAGTTATTGATTATGTCACTATTCTTCGACGATGTCGCTACTTAAGTAGCTATATGTGTTACTGTTAATGAAGATTGTTGCTAATGACATCGCTGTTTGTGTCACTATTTTTTAATAATGCTGCTAGTTGCGTTGCTATCTCTGTCGCTATTATTGAATGTTGTCGCTAGTTGCGTTTCTTCCGATGTTTGGAAAATGAAAGATTTAAACCCAACACCCATGTATCTCATATCATAAAAAGAGGTAAAACTTGCTAAACCTTTTCCAAATACTTTGGATTTTTAAAACCAATTCATTGTTTGGAATGATAAAACCTAGTCTCTTTGGGTATGTTTAAATGAATAGTTTGTTCAGTTTGACCCCGTTTTAGAAATTCATCATCTAGGGTCTTTATTCGTGAGTACAAACCTATTCTTTCTTCATCTATCAATTTTTTATTTTTCCAATCTGTCTATGTTTTCCATACTTACAGACTCTAAGCGTTTTGAAAGAACAGATATTTTTCTGATTTTAAAGAGTTCTTTTCATCAATGAGTTTATCCATACAAGATTCAAGGTACGTATTCCTATCCTCAACATCTACCTTTTCAATGAAAATCTTCTTTATCACCTCATGATTGTTTAACCATTTCTTTTCATATATGTCAGATGTTTCTTTTAAGGATTGTGCTAGATGTTCAGCCTTGACACACTTTTCCTTTTCTGCATTAAACCTAGCTTCTAGCTCAAGTATTTGTGTGTGCAAGTTAAATTCATTTTGTATAGATAAATTATTTACAGACTCATGAGTGTAAAAGGAATGTACCTCGTGTGCCTCTGAATCTGTTAGATATTTAATTTCGATCTTGTGGCTTTCTTTTGTAATAATTATTATTAGTTTATTTCCTTGTAATTCATTTCTAGACTTTGTTTAGTTGTTTCTTTATTTTACAAGTTGAGGGGGCATTTATATAATAGTTGGATAGTTGCTTTTATTCCAATGTAAAGGGAGACCCACCTAGGTTTTCCCACATTAGTCATACGAATTAGAGAAATAAGCCGCCGACTTTTAGCAATTATTCTCTGACATTCTTCATCTTTATTCCTTACAAATCATTGTGAAATTAATCTGTTTTGTCTTGAATATTGGTGAGATTATTCACGGGTGCTGATATTATACTGGGAAATCGATTATAACAAGTGGTATCAGAGCTCAGGAGGTGGATTTCAACTGATTATCATTCGGATTCTGTGCTGTTCTTCGTGTTCTTCATTCAAATCCCACGGTTTGATCATTTTTTCATCCTTGATCTTTCTGTTTTTCGTGTTTAATCATCCTATAATCATCTAGTATCCATCATATAGTGATTTCGAGCTATTTAGGTTCAATCATTACCTATTTTTGTCATTAAACATCGGCTTATTATCATAGAAAATTAGGGGTTTTGGTTCGCTTTTAGTCACATTTTTAAGAGATTTTTAGTTGTTTTTTGTGTGTTTTAAATACCTAAAAGTGTTTAAAATATTTTTCCAAACATTTAGAAATAATCTTTAGGTTAAAACTTCTTGTTTTAATTCTGTGGAAAATCATAACTGTTGAACTTCGGACCAATGGTCCAATTCGGATCAAAACTCAGCTCATTTCGGACCAAAATTTAACAAACTCCGGACCCAATTTCGGACACATCCGAACTTCGGACCATCCGAAATTCTGTTAAAGTATTTTTAAACACTTAAAATTACTTGTGCTGCATTTGACCATCCAAACATCGAATCCCATCCGAATTTGGTCATTTTAAGTTGCAATATTTTCAAAGTGTACATCCGAACTTACACTGTTCCGAGATCCGGTCCATCCGAATTTCGTTCCATCTGAGTTTGTTCCATCAGAATTCGGTCCATCACATTTTCCACTGTTCATCCGAATTTCCGAACATCCGAACTACACTGTTCATCCGAAGTCTACTTCACCCGGATTTTTCATATTCCATCTGAATTCGGACCAACCGAAACACTATTCATCCGAGTTACTGTTCATCCAAGTTCCAATTTCCACCTTCAAGATCTCATTATTTCTAATCAGCACTATTCACCATGTCCCGTGAGGCACTTGTTCTAGGATCTGAGAACAGACCACCTGTTCTCTATCCTGATGAATATGAGCAGTGGAAGTCCAGATTAATTAAATTCGTCGGTATGCAGCCCAATGGAAACCTAATGCTCCAATCCATTACCGAAGGCCCTGTCATCTATTATCGGGAAATACCTGCCAGGCTCAAAGCCGACCCACCAGTTCTAGCGTCTAAAGTGGAACGTGAACATGCAAATGAGGCTGAGAGGGATAGACAGCATGTAGACAAATGGGTGGAGTATCTCATCTATCAAGCCCTTCCCACTGATATTCTTGTTGGGGTGGACAGCAAGATGTCTGCCAAGGAAATGTGGGATGAACTGGAGGTTAAAATGCTGGGGGCTGATTTAGAAGACAGAGTTAAGATTGAGGAGGCAAAGGCTAAATTCACTGAGTTTAGAGCCAAAGACGGGGAGTCTCTACAGGGTACGTTTACCAGATTTTGTGTAGTTCTAAACGAATTGAACAAACTGCACATCAAGAAAGATAAGGATGACATCAACATCCAATTCTTTGCTTCCCTAGCCCCTGAATGGCAAGTTGCATGCCATGGCACTAGATGAGTCTTAGACATTCCAAGTGTGTCTATTAATGTGGTATTCAAGGAACTGAAAAAGTATCAGGGATATGTCGATCACCAAACGCAAATGGCTAATCAGTTAGCAAACCTGTTACTCTCTGGTAACACGGGCATCAAACCAGCTGACTCTCTGGCCCTTATCTCAAACAAGAACCTATCTCCTGCACCCTATGCTCAAGGTTCTTCATCATCTCAGTGCAGATATGTTTCACCTCCGCATGAGCCTTACGATGAAGAAGAGGCAACGATTCATGAACAGATTTCCTTATGGTCTAACCGTCTTCAACAAAGACGTTTTTCTAACAAGACCACCAACCAGCTTCGCAATGATACCGACCCGCGGAGGTATATAATTCTGATGATCGAAGGGATGACAGGAGAGATGAGAGGAGGGATGACTACCGAAGAGATGATAGGAGGGATGACTATAGAAGAGATGATAGAGACGACCGGAGATACGATGACCGGAGGGACTATCGAGATAAACACTGTTATGAAAGGCGTGACGATCGAAGGGACGATCAAAGAGAGGATAGGCAAGACTACAATCATAGGGATGATAGGAGGGATGAGAGGAGAGACGATCGCAGGGACTATGATCATAGAGACAACAGGAGAGACGACAGCCACGAACCTCGTAGAGCTGACAAGAGGCCGGTTGAAAGGAGAGATGAAAGGCCCAGAGCTGATGAGCCAAAAGGGAATGATGAAGGTCTGTGCTATAAATGTGGAAAACCGGGCCACTTTGCTCGGGAATGCAAAAACCAGTTTGAAAGAGACGTTGGATATTATGAGCGGAAGCTGGAGGCCGCTAAGAAGAGATCTGATGCCATGGCTCTGGTTGCCCAAGAGGATTATTGGGACGATGCAGATTCTGACGAAGAGGACGACAAAGGAAAGAATTGCTACATGGCGGATCGTATTGGACTGGCTAACTATGCTACAACGTCAGATTCAGAATCAGACACGGCTGCTGAGGGGGAGACACAACAAGATCCACCATCATGTCTGATGGCCAGGTCCGAGGATCCTGAAAGTTCCACGTTAGATTCTGAGGTACATGAGGTACATTCTTTCTACATTCCAAAGCATGTAAATAATATATCTGTACAAAATGAATGTAACTTGCACACACAAGTACTTGATCTAGAAGCTAGATTAAATGTAGAAATGGAAAAGTATGTCAAGGCTGAACTTCTAGCCCAACCCTTAAAAGAATCATCCGAGTTATATCAAAAGAAGTGGTTACCTAATCATGACGTGATAAAACAGATGCTAATTGAAAAGGTAGATGTTCAGGATTGGAATACGTGTCTTGAATCTTGTATGGATAGACTATCAAATGAAAAGAACTCTTTAAAATCAGAAAAATCTGTTCTTTCAAAACAATTAGAGACTGTAAGTATGGAAAACAAAGATAGTTTAGAAAAATATAAAATGATAAAAGAAGAGAGAGTAGGTTTGTACTTTCGCATAAAGACCCTAGATGATTGTTAGGCACAAAAAGGCCTCAGTCAAACCTGCTATACATCTTAGAGGGAGATTTTCAATCAAACCTATTTGATGCACTTGAAGGTATAATTTAAGGCCTGTTAATTCCTTATTGAAACATGAAAAGTGATTTGCAATATAAGTCAAAGTTGTTTACCCTGTTACATTCGTTGCAACAAAGGTAGATTGTCCAAGCTGTTCTGTTTGCTGAATAGGCTGGACATAAACTGTCTACGCTGCTCTATTCTGTTAAGCAGCTTGGACAGATTCTAAGTGTTTTGTTCTTTGTGAACATGCTAAAAACTTCATGGAATATGTTTCCAAGTCCTCATGTATTGTTTTGGACAACAAGATCAGTTTACAAGTCGAAGACAAAGTGGAAAACAGAAGATGCCAAAGCTGTGTACGCTGTTCTGTTACATGAAGACAAAGAAGATATTTGAAATGGGTGACAGACCATTTCTTATATCAAAATGGCCTTAACAAAAGAAGAAAGATGCAAAGTTGACATTCCTCTTTTGGTTAAAGCCTTATGCAACATAGACAAAAAGGAAAAGACAAAGATTCAGCCACATGAAGACAAGTTTGCTTTATCAGAATGTGCAGAAAAGTTGTTTTGTCTTTTTGGAAAGACATCCCACTATCTCATCATCCAATGAAGAAGCTTCACTGAGATTCTCAGCGAGAGTATAAAAGGAAGCTTCTAAGGATTGTGAGAAAACCAAGAGTGAGAAATTCAGATCGTGCATTGAAGTGTGTTTTTCCATGCATGCAAGTCTGCTTGATAAAAACAGTAACGTGTGTCCAAGCTGTTCTTATTCAAGCTGTTCATTTGTGTCTTGTAAAACAGTGAGTTCATCGTTGTGAGTGTTTTCATTGTAGTGTGTCCTAGACTAGTTAAAACATCTGTTGTATCTGTCATCTCAGCTTGAACCTTTCCGCAGTCAAGCTCTTGTAATTAACACTTGGTAATAATATACACAAACATTGAGAAAAGAGTGTTGAGTTTTAATTTGCTGTATTCACCCCCATCTACAGCTTAGAACAATACACTAGAGAAACCTTTTGAGACATACAACTGGTATAAGAGCAGATAGAGTGTGTGTTAACTCTAGATCTCTCATTCTCCCTACTTTCCCATGGACAACAGTGCTGCCAGCTCCTCTTCTTACTATGACAATGTTTCTATGGCCAAACCCCCCAAATTCAATCATCAAAACTTCTTTGGTTGGAAGTGCAGAATGATGCTCTACTTAGAGAATCTGTATGTACAACTGCCAGAGATAGTAATGGAAGGTCCTTATGTGCCAACCTTTGTTACTACTATCACTCATGCTGTTGAAGGAGCTGCCCTTGAGATCAGAACCTTTGAGAATGCCAAAGCTCAATGGTCTGATGAAGACAAAAAGCTGGTTGCTCTTGATGCAAAATCCAGGAATAACCTGGTCATTTCTCTTCCTGATGATGTGTTCAAATAGGTTGAGAAAATGAAGACTGCAAAGGAGATGTGGGATACTTTGTGTATCGTCTATGATGGTCCGAGTATCACACTCGATGACAGGATTAACAACCTTGTTAGACAGTATGAACTATTCTTTGTAAAACCAAAGGAGTCTCTCACAGAATCCAATACCAGGTTCACTGCTCTTATCAATGATCACAAAGCTGTTGGGATCACAAAGGACAGATTGACTCTGATGAACATGTTCTTGGACATCCTGCCTGAAGAATGGAACTATTTTTCTACTATCTTAAGAAATTCAGGCACCATCAAAGGTATGGATCTTTTAAATCTGTATGAATCCTTACTGAATGAAGAGCAGTCAAGGCAACATAAAAGAAATGCCTTGGAAATGTCTAAGAGAGGTGCTTCCTTAGTGGCCAGCGTGAGACAACCTGTTGGTCAGGTATGTGATGTGTTCACACAACCTGATCAACAAGCTGATGATGAAAAGGAAGAGATGTCTGAAGAGGAAGACTGTGAAGATCTTGCTGAACTAGATCATGAGCAGATGATTGCAATGCTTGTCAAAAAGTTCAACAAGAAGAGGTTTGGTGGAAGAATGCTGCAGAAGAAGTCAGGTGCCATAAAAAAGAAGGCATTTGATAAAACTAAGGCTGAGTGCTTTAAATGTGGCAAAACTGGCCATATAGTTGCTGACTGTGTGTCTAAAGTTGGTGGTAAGTCATCCAAACCATACTAGACAAACAGGGACGATGGCTACAGGGTTAAGTACCTAATGGCCATGGCTAAGCTGATGAAGTTGGAAGACTCAGTGGCTTCCAACAAGAAAAAGGGACTAATGGCTGAGACATGTGATTGGGAAGAATCTGACTTATCTTCAGATGAAGAAGATGACAACTGTCTGATGGCCAACACTAATGTCCCATCAACAAGCAAATTCAAACAAGACATGGCTGAAGCTGAAGCCTTCAGCAACTTAGAGAACTGGAATCCAACAATGATGTACAAGGTACAAAACTTTATGGCTTACAGTTCTGATGAAAAAATCAAAATGTTTGAATATATGCTTGTTGATTTAAAAGCTGCTATTGAGAAGCACAATGTTTTGTTGTCTGAAATCTCCAAGCTAAAAAATGATTTTGAAATAAAAACTAGTAAACAGGACAGCTTCCATAAGTTGGAAACTGAACTTGATGAATTAAAACACATCAATTCCATTTTATTAGAAGAAAAGAGAGAAACAGACATATAACATGCAAAGCTTCAAAAGATTGTTGACTCTTGGTGCCAATTTGCACAAAAAGTTATCCATTGTATCAGTTAACAAATCCCTGCTCAAATCCAAGCCTATCTTGGAGGGGATCTTGACAAAGCAGCTTCAAATGTTGAGATAAATAATCTGAAAAATGAATTATCTACTCTTCGTGAGCTTCCTAGCACATTCATCCAGAAAGTGAATGGTAAGCTAGTCTCAACAAATAGGTTTGTCAGGCCTCAAAATACTGACAACTTGTGTGAAAAAGCTCCAAAAGCTGATGATGGAATATGTTCTCCATCAAATCAGTCTGCTAAGTGTTCAGCTGGTTCACACAAGCAAAAGAAAGGAAAACAAGCTCAAGCTGCAACTGTGGACTCTAGACCTGTTGACAAGACAGGCTCTGGGTCTAAAGCTGATGGTAAGAGACCTGTTAATCCTTTTGATGCTGACCATTTTGAGAAAAAGTTTGCAAAAGGTAAGCAGCCTGCTTTCAACAGAGGTAAGTCTCATGTTGAAAGTAATTCTGCTATGGTTTCAAATAAGTTTTAAATCATAGTGGAAAATTGGTTATACATGAAGGTAAGTCTTTCAAAACCAAAAGCAGTGATTATGTTGATAGGCAACATCCATCACATCTCAGTAAGGGCAAAGGCAAAGCCATTGCTCAACCTGAGAAATTTGGGAATAAGTTCACCAAACCTGTGGAAGGTCAAAGGCCAATCAAACTTCCTGTATTTGATACCTATCCTCCTAAAAATAGGAAAGAAGATACAGGCAAAGATGTTGCCATTATGCCTTCCACTCAAACTGTTGATTCTCTAAAAACAGTAATAAGTTTGCTAAACCTGCTAAAAGGATCAACAGAAATAATTCAGAATATGTTTCTGGAAGCTCTTCTTCCAAAAAGGCTAAAAAGAGAAAATGCTATAAGTGTGGGAAGAAGACACATATGGCCAAAGATTGTCCTGAAACTGAGGACATGAGGCCTGTTGACTCTACTAGTTCCATCATTGCAAAAACAAGCAGTGTTGGAAGTAACATAGTCAGTGAGGATAGTATCCAAGCTGAGACAATCCAAATAGAGAATATTAGTGTGGATATCACTGGTCCATCAACAAATGTTGATGAAGTAGGAGAACTCATCCCTATGATGAGTTCCCCTAAAAATAACTAATATTTATCCATGACGCTCTACAGGACAAACAACCATCCCAGGGTTGGTACATGGACAGTGGGTGCTCAGGACATATGACAGGTTTTAAGACCTGCAGAGTGATCTCAGGCCTGAAAAAGGGCCAAAAGTCACCTTTGGTGACAACATACAGGGATCCACAGAAGGGTATGGGACTCTTCAAGCTGGTGCTGCTGTATTCAAAAGGGTAGCCTATGTGTCTGGGCTAAAACATAATCTTGTAAGCATAAGTCAACTGTGTGATGCTGGCTACAAGGTTAACTTTGATGAGCACCTAGGTTACATACTGGATCCCCAGGGCAAAGTTGTGCTGTGTGCACAACGGAAGAATGGTGTATATGTTGTGGACATGAAATCTGCTGATCCCACAACTGAAACCTACTTTATCTCAAGAAGCAATGCAGACTTGAACTAGTTATGGCACAAAATTCTTTCACACCTGAACTTCAAAATATCAACAAACTCTATAAGAAAGAGTTGGTAACAGGTTTGCCTTCTATAACCTTTGTTAAGGATAAACTCTGCACAACTTGTGAGAAAGGCAAGCAGAGAAAAACATCTTTTAAATCTAAGCACAATTTCTCTATTGATACTTCTCTCTTCTTAATCCACATGGACTTGTTTGGACCTGTCAGTGTCCCAAGTCTAGGAGGTAGAAGATACACTCTAGTAATGGTTGATGAGTTCTCCAGGTTGACATCGGTGATCTTTCTGAAGAACAAAGGAGAGGCTGCTAGAGAAATCATTGGATTTATCAATAAGATGGAAATGATGAACTCTGCTCAAGGGAAGCAGCTTAGAAGGGATCTCACAGAACTTTTCAGCAGTAAGAACTCCTCAACAAAATGGAGTTGCTGAAAGGAGAAATAGAACTCTCATTGAAGCTGCTAGAACCATGCTGTGTGCAACAGGTTTACCTTCATCATTGTGGGCTGAAGCTGTCAATACTACTTGCTTCACTCAAAACAGATCCTTGGTGGTGAAAAGGTTCAACAAGACTCCCTATGAGTTAATCAAAGGGAGAAGGCCGAATATTAGCTATTTCCATCTGTTTGGATGTCCCTGCTTCATTCTGAATCAAAGGGATCAGTTGGCAAAATTTGAACCCAAAGCTGATGAAGGTGTGTTTGTTGGATATTCTACTATCTCTAAAGCCTACAGAGTATTCAACAACAAAAGAAAGGTGATAGATGAATCTATAAATGTCACCTTTGAAGAGTCAAGGAGTGCTTCTACCGAAGCTGTTCCTGAATCAGTTTTAGGAGAGTTCAGCTTCGATGATCTCATGCATTCCATTCATGAAGAAAAGGACTCTAAAGCTTCCAATACATCTAGAGTGGAACTTGTTAATCATGATGGACATGATGATGACTATGTTGATACACCCTTTGTGAATAAGTGTACTGACATAATTACAACATCATGTTCTGAACCAATCAATGCTGATTTTCCTGGATCCTCTGCTGATGTGTTCAACAATGGAGAGTCATGCTCAACAAGTGAACAGGCTCAAGATATTAGTGTATCTGAAAATCTTGAAAGATGCTCAACAGGACCTGTTAAGATGCAAATAACTCAGGAGAATCTTCATTGAGCCAAGATCCTATGTGGATCAGGTGTCACCCAAATGATCAAATAATTGGTGACATCAACAAAGGGATGCAAACAAGGTGGGACAGCTTATGAAACTTTTGTATGTTTTCTAGTTTTGTGTCCCTGATGGAGCCTAAGAAAGTGGATGAAACACTAAAAGATGCCAATTGGATCACTGCCATGCAAGAAGAGTCAATCAGTTTGAGAGAAACGAAGTATGGAAGCTGGTCCCTGCTCCTAAAGGAAAAACAATAATTGGCACTAAATGGGTTTTTAGGAACAAAATTATTAGAAATAAGGCAAGACTGGTTGCTCAAGGCTACAGACAGGAAGAAGGCTATGACTAAGATGAAACATTTGCTCCTATGGCCAGGTTAGAAGCAATTCGTTTGTTTCTAGCCTATGCTGCTCACAAGAGTATGAAGGTATTTCAAATGAATGTAAAGAGTGCATTTTTGAATAAAAAGCTGCAAGAAGAAGTGTATGTCAAGCAACCTCCACATTTTGAAAATGAACATCATCCAGGTTTTGTCTATAAGTTGGACAAAGCCCTCTATGGTCTAAAACAAGCCCCTAGAGCTTGGTATGACACTCTAACTGGTTTCCTTTTGAGCAATGGTTATTCCAGCGGTAAAGTGGATACCACACTGTTCATAAAGAAGGTGAAGTCTGATATTATGCTTGTTCAAATTTATGTGGATGGCATAATATTTGGCTCTACTAATGAGCAGTTATGCAAGAATTTTTCACTACTCATGAAATCAAAATATGAAATGAGTATGATGGGAGAACTTACTTTCTTTTTAGATTTACAGGTTAAACAAACCTCAAATGGAATTTTCATAAATCAAAGAAAGTACACTTTAGATCTCCTGAAAAAGTTTAAATTTGATCAAAGTTCTCCTATCAAAACCCCAATGGCAACCAGTGTAAATTTGGATGCTAATGCGAGTGGCAAAGCTGTTTCTGTAACAGCTTATAGAGGTATGATTGGGAGCTTGCTATATTTAACTGCTAGTAGACCAGATATCATGTTTGCTACCTGTTTATGTGCTAGGTTTCAAGCTGATCCTAAGGAATCACATCTAGCTGTTGTAAAAAGAACCTTCAGATGCCTTAAGGGTACATCAGGTTTAGGTCTTTGGTATCCCAAAGACTCATGTCTTGAGCTAACAAGTTATTCAGATTCTGATTTTGCAGGATGCAGGCTAGACAGGAAAAACACTACAGGTGGATGTCAACTCCTTGGTGGAAAGTTGATCAGTTGGTGTAGCAAGAAGCAGAACTCATTTTCTACTTATACTGCTGAAGCTGAGTATATTGCTGCTGGAAGCTGCTGTGGGCAGATTCTATGGATGCAGCATCAGCTTGAAGACTATGGACTTGTATATAGGAAGACTCCTATTATGTGTGATAATACAAGTGCTATAGCCATCTCTAACAATCCAGTATTTCATTCCAGAACAAAACATATAGAGGTCAGACATCACTTCATCAGGGATCACATCCAGAAAGGTAATATGGAGGTAAGCTTTATTTCCACTAATGAACAGCTTGCAAACATTTTCACTAAGCCTCTTGATGAAAACATGTTCAATTATCTTGTAAGCAAGCTGGGCGTGTTAAATAAAAGTGACTAAGTGTCCTTAATGTTCTAAGGTATTATATGTCTCACACTGCTCAAGTTTCTCAGAACAACTTAGACAGAATAGGCTATGCATGTTCTACACTTAGCCAATTTCTGAAAACTTGAACAGCTTGAGCGTATTACAGGTTTGACACCATCAGTTTTCACTTCAAACCTAGTCTTTTGATCAAACCTCCAACCTGCTCACTCTCTCAATCTGTCATACAAGACATTGTCTTATGACCTGGTCAGCTATTGAACACAACCTGTTCTTGCATAGCTGCACAGGTTAAATGAACAGCTTGAAGAATGAACAGTCTGTGATGAAACCTGCTCATCACAGGTTTGACCATCAGCTTAGAACATCAGTTTTAACTTGTGTTAGTGTATTTGTGGTCTGACAGGTTTGACCATCAGCTTAGAACATCAGTTTTAACTTGTGTTTGACCATCAGCTTAATTTCTGTATTTGTTTAACTTAATTATCCATAGATAATGTGTGTTAACGTGTGTTAGTGAATATAAAGGTTCAAGTGGTCTGACAACCGTTATGACATGGGCAACCGTTCCGTTTTCCGTTAAAGAACATTTCAAATCAACCGCCCAAATCTTTCTCTCTCCTACTCACTCACATACGAATCCTATATATACCTCCTCTACTGTTTCATTTTCTTCTTTCTCTATTGCTACCCTAACTCCCAAAGAACCCTAAAACTCGACTAAGTTTCCAGAACTCTTCTTTCCACTACTCCAAAATGGCTCATCAAAACAACCCTTTGCTCCCAGTACTCGTTGGTAAGGATGTTCATAAACATCCTTCTATTACCATGATGCTAACACTAAAACCCACAAACTACATAGCAAACCGAACCATTCCCAAAAACTATATGGGGAAAGGTTATGAAAATATGGTGGAGTTACTAAAGGTTCACCCTCTACACTACGGCATGACTCCATCTCCTGGTGTCCTGTACCAGGAGATGGTGTATGAATTTTGGTAAACCTGTGCCTATGACCCAGCAACCAAGATCATCAGGGGAACAATTCTTAATTGGACTCAGACCATTGAGATCACTACTGGTCTTATCAGGGAAGTACTTCATCTCCCTGTGGCTGAAACGTATGACCAGCCACAGCCTAAAAATGACCAAATGGGAAACTTGCTACGCTTCTGTGGTGTAGCAGAAGACAAAATTGGAGCCACACTGTTCAGAAAGGATCTCTCACCTACCTACAGCTTCTTGTTTGCTTCTGTGGTAATGTGCTTCAGTAGCAAAGTTGGTTCCTTTGACCAACTCAGCCGTGATGAAATCCCAATAATCCTACAACTTGTAGGTGGGACTACTATGAACATGGCTCGATGGATTTTCATAATTTGAGGAACCTGGTGTAGCAGGAAACACGTCCAGCTGCTGTTAGATACCTATGGTTTCTGAGCTTCATCTTCAAGCATCTCTGTGGTGAGAATCTTTATAACTCTCAGCCTATGTTACTTACTGCTGCATTCCCAGTGATTGGGAATAGAGTTTTCTACACCCATGTACTTCCAAATGAGCCTCCTCTTTCTACACCAATGAGGAGGTTGCTTGGTATGGTGGAAGGACCCTCTACAGTGAGGGTGGATCCAGTGACAGCTCCAAAGAGAAAATCCAAATCCAGGCCCAAAGTTGTAAAAAGGGCTCTGGAATCGACGCAAGCTGAGCCTGTCCGCAAGAAGGCAAAAACAGCTAAGTCTAAGTCTGCCCCTTCAGCCTCTGTGGCTGAGGGGGAGCAGACTCCTCACCCTGTTTCATCTGTTGAACATGAAGCCTTTGTGGCTGGTGCCTCTGTGGCACCTGAGACTGTGGAACAGGTTAACCCACCTGTTTCTGACCCAGTCTCACCACCAGTCCAAACACAACTCCCTGCTACTTCTCTTCAATCCCCAACAATGTCACAATTCTCAAGGAGAAAATCATTAGCTAGAAAGAAACCACCTACCCACACTAGCCCCTCTGGCTCCTCTCAACAGGAGTCAGTTGACAAAGAAGCATCCCAAGCTGCCTCTCCTATTTTGGGAGAAGGTCCAACATCATTGGAGCAAGCTTCACTCTAGCCTGAGTCTACCCAAATTCAGCCTAGACCCTCTGGTTCCTCCCAACAGGAACCAGTTGTACATATGGAGACTACCACATAAACTATCCCAACCTCCGAACAGGCTGAGGATATTGAAAGACAAGAGTTCACTCCACTCCAAACTGAGTCCACACATTCTCTACCTCATACTTCTCTAACACCACCTGAGTCTGCACGTGGTGTGAAACCTGCTGGATTAGACCATCCAGTAGATCAGCCTCAAACTTCTGCTCCTAGTGATGCAACTACTATACACCCAGCACCTGCTGAAGGACCATCATCCTAAGCTGATGAACCACAGGTAACAGACCATCCCTCTGGTGAGGCTGCACCTCAAATGCAAATTCCATCAGCAGGTTTCACCACTGCTGATGTTGAAATACACATCCCATCTCCCCATGATGAGGCACCTCTAAACCAAGGTGCTGCTGAGGGAACCTCCCCAAGCTTTGATGAGGGTGCTGCAAAACAAGCAGTATCTGAAAGGCCATCATCTTCTACCCCTTTTCCTGATGAAGCAGCTACAACCACTGCTGAAGGATCCATTGACCCTTCCAAGCTGGGATATTACTTATGCCCAAGCTATGGAACTTCTTTCAAAAGTCACCATACCTTCTCCATCACATCCTCAAACACCTGCCTCATCCTCATCCCATTCTCATTTCTCACCATCTACATAATCCAAACCGTCCACCCATACTCCTCCATCCCCCAAAGATCTTCCTTTGAAGGATCAACTTTCTTTGCTGACCAACAAAGTTGGTTCTTTGGAAAATTCCATGACCTCCCTACCATCATTAATCTCAGACTCTGTGTCTGCACAGCTCAAAGAATTCTTTGGTTTGTTCAAGAATTCCTTTCCAACCCCTCCTCAAGCTGATCAGTCCTCACAGCTACTTGCACTCACTGCACAGCTGCAAAATATCTCTACTACTCTCTCCTCTATCCTTCCTAATGAACAGGACTCTGTGTCCTCCATGACAGCTATCTCCCAACAGCTGTCCACTCTCCTCACCACTTGCACTACTACCCTTCCCACTACATTGGCCAGCTTAAACATTCTCATTGTCTCTCTACCCAATTCAGTGTCAGCAAACCTTGATGATGTGTAAGATTCTCTTGAATTACATCTTGCCCAGCTTCAAAGCTTCTTGTTCACCGCTTCTGACAGAGAAAACCTATCAAAGTTGTCCTCCATTGCTGATTCTCAATCTACCTCTCTTCAGACCTGCCTTACCCAGCTTGCAGAGGTTAAGGACAATCTGGCTTTCTTAGTGCATAGCCTGGTTGGCCCTAAGCCTGCTGCCAAAACTGCTGCTAAGCCTGCTGAATTTGTTTCTCCAGGCAGACCACATGTTGAAGGCTATGTGCCATCTCCTTCAAAGGGGGAGAAGTTATCTGCCTTAAAGACCATGTATAAGGGGGAGAAATCTTCTTCTCCTTCTAAGGAGAAATCAGCATCTGCTAGTCAAGCAGCAAATGTATTCCAAACAGGTTCCACCGAGGATGTCTCTCATCACACTTAAGCTGCTCAGCCTACTCAGGCTGGATCTCCAAACCTTGCACAATCTAAGGGGGAGGAATCCATTCCTGGGGACAGGCCAAGCAGAAGGAGACATCTGATATTGGCTCAAGAAGAAGAGGAAGAGGTTCCCGAAGCTGTTCAAACTACAACAGCTAAAGGAAAGAAGAAAGCATTTATAGACCTTGACTACCTAAAAGCTGCACAGCTGAAGTTTGACAAGGCAAGAGCTAAAGAAATGAGTGTCTCTATGGAGAAATACTATGAATACAGAGATGAACAACTCCAAGCCCTTGAAAGACTAAAGAAAGAAGAAGTCTCTGCCAAAGCTGCAAGATCCTTTGCATTGAAGGAGGCAAGTAAAATTAAAATGCCTTCTTTGGATGTCCAAAGAAAATTGCTTGAGGCTTCTAGGGAGTCAGTGGTTGAAAAGGAAGGTGAAGAGGAACAGGGTGCTTAGGTCTCAATGACTAAATCCAAGCAAACATCCTCCTCTGCAAGAGCCCAAATTCATTTTGACAACATGGCAAGGAAAAAGTTCTTTGATGTTGCTGACAGAAGACTTGCCAGGGAACCAATTGTCAAAGTTGTTCACATTTCGAGAAAAGGCAAACAGTGGAAGTTACAAATAACCAGAATGGGTGCTGAAGGTCTAGAACTGGAGGCATATGAACACACTGATGTTGCACAAATGGGTTTAAGAGAATGGGTGGAGTTGGCAGTTGCCCTGAGCTAGTCTAAGTCTGAAGCAGCCAAGACTATCAGGGCATACGTCAAAAAGTTGATGGAGAGAGTGAAGGATCTTGGCCTGATCACAGAAGAACAGATCAAGGGTACCTCAGTGGCTACACCCAAGATAAAGGCAAAGAGAAGAAGAAAGGATACAGAGCTGAAGGAACTCCTGATAATGATAGAGAAAGGTGATATGGCCGTGGAAATCATAGGAGTAGACCACAGTCTGCCTAAGGGAGTGGAATTTGAAGAAAATAAGCTAATTGAAGAACCTGAGCTGGGGGTATTTTTTGTAGATCCCCTTTCAAAGAAAAGGTGCTTCCCAAGGGCATCAGACTTGCGCAAGGTTGGGCTCAAACAGCTTATTGCCTTCAGACTGGCTAACACCTTTAGGCAATCTATAAAGTGGAGAGCAGCCATCTGGGATCAGCTCAGAGGCTTTTATGAAAGAGGGGAGCTTCAACATCCTAGCTTCATGTTTCTAAGAGTTGAAATGGAAGAAGCCAGGGAACAACTTGAAGAATTGTTTGAAGAAGGAGTGCCACCACAGCCTTGAAGTCCATCTACTATCTGAGTAGATGAAGACTGGAAGCTGTCCATCAGTTGGGCAGGCTTACCATTACTTGCTCCCATCATCAACAGTCCAACTTGTTGAATTTCTATGTACATTAGTTGTACTTTGTTACATTAGTTGTAACTTTTATTTTACATCACTTGTAATATGCATTAGTACATCAATTGTACTCCTGTAAAAACATGTGTTGTTTATGTAATCAAAATCAGTATATATATAAACTGATCTTTTACTTTACCTTGATGTTGTAACTTCAATTCAGCAAAATGTGTTGTAAAAATATATAGTGATTATTGATAAAATCAGCTTGGACTGATTATTGCAAATAGGGGGAGATTGTTAGGCACAAAAAGACCTTAGTCAAACCTGCTATACATCTTAGGGGGAGATTTTCAATCAAACCTGTTTGATGCACTTGAAGGTATAATTTAAGGCCTGTTAATGCCTTATTAAAACCTGAAAAGTGATTTGCAATATAAGTCAAAGCTGTTTACCCTGTTGCATTCGTTGCAACAAAGGCAGATTGTCCAAGCTGTTCTATCTGCTGAACAGGCTGGACATAAAATGTCTACGCTGCTCTATTCTGTTGAGCAGCTTGGACAGATTCTAAGTGTTCTGTTCTTTGTGAACAAGCTAAACACTTCATGGAATATGTTTCCAAGTCCTCAAGTATTGTTTTGGACTACAAGATCAGTTTACAAGTCGAACAAAAAGTGGAAAACAGAAGATGCCAAAGCTGCATATGCTGTTCTGTTACATGAAGATAAAGAAGATATTTGAAATGGGTGATAGACAATTTCTTATATGAAAATGGCCTTAACAAAAGAAGAAAGATGCAAAGTTGACATTCTTCTTTGGTTAAAGCCTTATGCAACAGAGACAAAAGGAAAAGACAAAGATTCTGCCACATGAAGACAAGTCTGCTTTATCAGAATGTGCAGAAAAGTTGTTTTGTCTTTTTGGAAAGATATCCCACTATCTCATCATCCAATGAAGAAGCTTCACTGAGATTCTCAGTGAGAGTATAAAAGGAAGCTTTTAAGGATTGTGAGAAAACCAAGAGTGAGAAATTCAGATCGTGCATTAAAGTGTGTTTTTCCATGCATGCAAGTCTGCTTGATTAAAACAGTAACGTGTGTCCAAGCTGTTCTTATTCAAGCTGTCCATTTGTGTCTTGTAAAACAGTGAGTTCATCTTTGTGAGTGTTTTCATTGTATCTAGTCTGAGTGTGTCCTAGACTAGTTAAAACATCTGTTGTATCTATCATCTCAGCTTGAACCTTTCCGCAGTCAAGCTTGCTTGTAATTAACACTTGTTAATAATATACACAAACATAGAGAAAAGAGTGTTATGTTTTAATTTGCTGTATTCACCCCCCCCCCCCCCTCTACAGCTTAGAACGATACACCAGAGAAACCTTTTGGGACCTACAATGATGAATTTCTAAAAAGGGGTCAAACAGAACAAACTATTCATTTAAACCAACCCGAAGAAACTAGGTTTTAGCATTCCAAACAAGGAATTGGTTTAAAAATCCTAAATATTTGGAAAAGGTTAAATAAGTTTGTCCTATTTTATATGACATGAGTTATATGGGTGCTGGGTTGAAATATTTCGTTTACCAATCATCAGAAGAAATTTTAACCCAAGAGGATGAGAAACGAAATGAAAATAAAGAAAAAGAAACATCTTTAAATATGAAGAGCTAAACGAGAGTTATCCTTATAGAGTACCTACTCTAGAGGAAGATTTCTTGTCTAGTTATTTAGAGGCTGAAATGAAAGCAGAACCAATCAAACCAATCCCTCATCTTTATATTCCTACAAAAGTTGTAACATCCTCAGATTTTAATTAGTGTGATTGAGGTTTAATTAGTTAAAATGTTGAATTATGTAAGTTAAGTTGGTACTGATTTTGGATAAATTATAAAGTTGGTTGTTTTATTTAGCAATTAAAAATTTCAATTTAATTAAGTAAATAAATTTACTAAAGATTGTTGAGGAAAATAAAATAAAGATAGAATTCTTTATTTTATAAAAATCAATATTTTATGGAACCGGATAAGTAAAAGGGTGAAATGTGCCAAGTGATGAAAGGTGAGAATAAAAGGCTAAAAAGCCTTTCATTTCATATAAACCACTCTCTCACTAGAACTCTCCCTCTCTCTCGGCTCTCTCTCTATAGAAAAAAATTCGAATTTAATCAAAGTTTGGATTTTGAAGCTGAAAATTGGAAAGAAGATTGCATTCAAGGATTTATCAACACTGCAATTGAAGATTTGAGGTAATATCTCTTTAAATTCGAATTTGGGAACATTTTGGGTTTGATTTTTTAATGAATTTCGAATTTACAAATTTGAGTGGCAAATGTGAATGCATGTGTTAAATGATTATGGATTAGTTTAAATCTAGTATATATGAAGCTACATATTAAATTTTAGCTCCTGATTCAAAGTATAAGTATGATTGTTGGGATTTTTAGTATGGGTTATGTATATATGTTCGAAGGATGGACAAAAACGGTCAAAAAGGACCTGAATTGGTACAAAAATACGATAATATTAGTGTTAAAATGATGGGAATGAGTGTTTTTTTTAAGTTGGCAAAAATTTATATCATAGCAGGAAATAAGTAATAAAAATGACTCAGATTTAAAATCTGGAAAATATTTAAAAACAAGAACAAATTCGAATGGTCCAAGGTTCGGATATGTTGAACTTATGATGATTCGAATTTAGTATGATTCGAATTTAGTATGTTTCGAATTTAGTATGTTTCGAATTTAGTATGTTTCGAACTTGATCATGGTCCGAAGTTCGGGCGTCCAAAACAGAAAAATAAATTCTAAGTGTTGGAATTCGGATGGGGTCCGAATTCGGATGTGGTCCGAACTTGACTTAAGGATTCGAACTTAACTAGGAAATTCGAATTTGTCTTGGTTCGAATCTAAGATAGATTCGAAATTAAAAGTGGTTCGAATTTACCATAGGTTCGAACTTACCATGGTTCGAATTTGACAAATGGTCCGAATTTGATGTTGTCCGAATTTGAGGGAACCGAATTGAATTGGTGTCCGAATTCGGGTGGGATCCGAATTCGGACATGGATCCGAAATTTGGGTCAATTATTTCAAAAACTTATAAAATTTGGTTTTATGAAATTAAAACAGTTATTGACACGATGTGTTGTTACAACTGACTTACAGGTCCCTTGTGGTGTTGTTTAACCCACAGTGGGGTACTTTGTGGATCCGGTTGAAATTCCGAGGAGAAATAATTATTGGTTAAAGTTTAATTACGCACCCACTATGAGTACAGTAGATTTCGCATGTTTATATCTGTTTTATGATAGCTTTTGCCTGCTGAGACGTGTTGCTTCAATTGTTATTTGGAACTCTACTAACTCGCGTAGATTTAGATGCACATTCATATTTGTTGCATGTCCGTTCGTTTGTTGTGCATCTAGTGATGGACCGGTGGGTCGCATCAATTACTCGGATGTTACTGCGCTATATGACCTGGAGCTGATCCCTCCGAGGTTCTGGTAGGCAGTATGTCATCCCCGATCGTACGTTTATCTCAGATGGTATGGTATCAGAGCAGTAGTTTGAGATTCAAGTATCCGTGAGGTCTTGGTCTCAAACATTAAGTGATGATATGTAGTGATTTTAAGTAATGATCTGAACTAAGATAGGTTACGATCTAGAAGTCATAGGAAATTGACTTTCATACGGGGCAATGGGTGGTGTCTATAAATTAATGACATGTTACTAAACAAGTTATATGTTTATTATTTCAGAACATGTCTGTAGGAGGAATGACACCTGAAGAAACAAGGGAGATGATGCTAGCCATGATGGCTGAGCAGAACAAGATGATTCAAGATCAGTTAGAAGGGAGGATAAGAGAAAGAACAAGGAAAAGGAAGGGGGCAACAATGAGGAACAAGATGACAATACTGGGTCGTCTAACAAGCCCAAAGGTTGTTTGTTAAAGGATTTCAAGGGAAATGGTGCGGTGGAGTTTAATAGACTGGGAGGCACTGTTGCCGCACTCGAATGGATAAAGGCAACCGAATGGACATTCCGAATCAGCGACTGTGCTGAGAAGGACATGGTTCGGTATGCTACTGCGATGTTCACTAACGACGCAAGCATGTGGTGGAATTCCATGGTTAACGCTTTAACCTTGGAGAAAGTGGCTGTGATGACTTGGGCTGAGTTTACAGAGTTATTCACTCAGCAATACTGTCCAGTTGATGAGCGCCGAAGACTGGAGGCTAAGTTCATGTCGTTGATGCAGGGGACTAAGACTGTGTCCCAATATGCTGTGGAATTCACGAGGCTGAGTCTGTTTGCGCCTCATCAAGTTGATACTGAAGAAAGGAAGGTGACCAGGTTCGAAGCTGGTCTGGATATTGAGATTAGGAGGGTCGTGAGCAACGTCCGTTACCCTACATTTGCTGGTTTACTTGAGGCTGCCAGAAATGTAGAACAGATTCTGATTATGTCGGGTTACTCGATTGGGTCCGCTGCTGCTTCCACCAACCCAACACAGCCGTCACCGCCGAAGCGCCAGCGTGAGGGAGGATACTCGGGATCTTCTCGATCGTCGCAGTACTCGCCTCAACAGTCATATCACCGACAGTCTGGTTATTCTGGTCGTGCTCGTGCCTATTCCATCAACACTGAGCTGCAATATTGCAATAAGTGTCATCTGGAACACTTTGGCAAGTGTACGAATGGACGCGCTTGCTTTTGCTGTGGAGAATTGGGCCATTTTCAGAGCGAGTGCCCACGAAAAGCTGATGCTTGCTATAAGTGTGGGGTATGGGGACACTATAGTAGGAACTGTAGGAAGAATGCTCCAGCAGCTGCTGCTCTATCATCGACCAGATCATCTGGAGGATCTAGTGGTGGTTCAGTCAACCGCCGGAACCAGCCACAAAGGGCAACGGCTCGTGCTTTTCAGATTACGACAGAGGAAGCTAGGGAAAACCCGGAGGTGGTCACGTGTACGTTTATTGTAAATTCCGTTCCTGCATGAGTTCTTTTTGATTCGGGTGCCAACCGCTCTTTCGTGTCTACTGTTTTTGCACAACGACTTGCCATGCCACTGTCTAGATTATCTGCTATACTTGACATAGAAACTGCTAGCAACACTCTAGTCAAAGTAGATCACGTATACCGTAACTGCACTTTAGTAATTGAAGATGTAGTCTTCAATTTGGACCTGATTCCGATCGAATTCAGCGAGTTTGACGTGATAGTCGGGATGGACTGGTTGATTGAAAATGAAGCCCACTTAGTTTGTAAGAATCGTATGATAAAGATAACTACTCCGGAGGGGCGTGAGATATGTATATATGGGGATAGGAGAAGCGGGGATCTGTGTTTGCTGACTATTGCAAAAGCCCGAAAGCTTGTTGCAAAGGGGTGTGACGCTTACTTAGCATATGCGATTGATGCTAAGGCTGAGAAGAGGACTTTGGCCGATGTGCCTGTTGTTTCACAATTCCCGAATGTGTTTCCGGAAGACTTGTCTAGCGTGGCGCCTGAGAGACAAGTGGAATTTAGAATTGACTTGATCCCTGGAGCCGCACCGGTAGCTCGTTCTCCTTATCGTCTTGCTCCTACCGAGATGCAAGAGATGATGAAACAACTTCAAGAGT
Organism: Centrapalus pauciflorus; assembly: GCA_020465985.1. Taxonomy (NCBI): domain Eukaryota; kingdom Viridiplantae; phylum Streptophyta; class Magnoliopsida; order Asterales; family Asteraceae; genus Centrapalus; species Centrapalus pauciflorus. The sequence continues at coordinate 412,573 of JAANYP010000045.1, forward strand.
TGTTGGACAAGGGCTTCATTCGACCGAGTTCATCACCGTGGGGAGCTCCGGTACTATTTGTTAAGAAGAAGGATGGCACGATGAGAATGTGCATTGACTACCGGGAGCTGAATAAGTTGACAATCAAGAACAAGTATCCACTGCCGATGATAGATGACTTATTTGATCAACTACATGGGGCTAGTGTGTTCTCCAAGATTGATTTGAGGTCGGGGTACCATCAGTTGAAGGTACGAGAAGAGGATGTGCCTAAGACAGCATTTAGGACACGTTATAGGCATTATGAGTTCTTGGTTATGACTTTCGGGTTAACCAATGCCCCGGCTGTCTTTATGGATTTGATGAATAGAGTATGCAGACCGATGTTGGACAAGTCTGTAATCGTGTTCCTTGATGACATTCTGGTGTACTCTAAGTCTGAGGCCGAACACGCTGATCACCTAAAGGAGTTATTGGAGTTGTTAAGAAAGGAAAGGTTGTATGCCAAATTCTCAAAGTGTGAGTTTTGGCTACAACAGATACAGTTTCTAGGGCATGTGATTTCAGGGGCTGGGATTTCTGTAGATCCAGCCAAAGTCGAAGCCATAAAGAATTGGGAGCCGCCTTGTTCAGCTACAGAAGTTAGGAGTTTTCTTGGACTGGCGGACTACTATAGGAGGTTTATAAAGGACTTTTCAAAGATTGCAGTTCCTTTAACTGCATTGACAAAGAAGAATGCACCTTTTGTTTGGGAAACCGTGCAGCAAGAGGCGTTTGATATTTTGAAGAAGACGCTAAGTGAAGTGCCAATACTTGCCCTACCAGATGGTAATGAGGACTTTGTAGTATACACGGATGCCTCGAGATTGGGATTAGGTGCTGTAGTGATGCAGCGTGGAAAGGTAATCGCTTATGCCACGAGACAGCTTAAGCAACACGAAAAGAACTATTCAACTCATGACTTGGAGTTGACCGCCGTTACATTTGCACTGAAATTGTGGAGACACTATCTGTATGGAACTAAGTGTAAGTTATACACGGACCATAAGAGTTTAAAATACATTTTCAGTCAGAAGGAACTTAATATGAGACAACGTAGGTCTATGGAGCTTATTAAAGACTACGATTGTGAGATACTTTATCATCCTGGTAAGGCTAACGTAGTAGCCGATGCTTTGAGTCGCAAAGCTTATGCTAAGGATTGCTGTTATATGATGACGTCCACTATGTTAAGTTCCACGATCATTGATGATGTCAAAGCCGCCCAAGTGGAAGCTTTAAAGGAAGAGAATGTAGGTGCTGAGGATATTAGAGTACAGATTAAGACTATGGAAACAAGTGAGTCGGGATTGAAAGGTGTGTACGGAAGGATCTGGGTGCCGAAGTATGGTGGTATGAGAAATGTGATATTGAAGAAGCACATCAATCAAAATTTTATGTACATCCCGGGAGCACAAATATGTACAATGAATTAAAGGCAGACTTTTGGTGGCCGGGATTGAAGAATGATATAGGCCAGTACGTTGAACGATGTAGGACTTGCCGGCTTGTGAAAGCCGAACACCAGCAACCATATGGCAGTCTGCAACCGCTTCCCATTCCGGAATGGAAGTGGGAGCACATAACTATGGACTTTGTTACTAAGTTGCCGAAGACTAGGCGTCAACACGATGCTGTTTGGGTGATAGTTGATAGGTTAACTAAATCGGCACACTTTATACCGGTTAGAGAAAACTATTCATTAGAAAAGTTGGCTCACATTTACATGGACGAGATCGTTGCTAGACATGGAGTGCCTAAGTCAATTGTATCGGATCGGGATAGCCGATTTACTTCGAACTTCTGGTCGGCTTTGCAAGAGGGATTGGGTACGAGGATTGCTATGAGTACAGCTTACCGTCCGCAAACCGATGGTCAAAGTGAAAGAACCATCCTAACTCTTGAAGATATGATGCGGTCGTGTGTATTGGATCTCGGTGGTAATTGGGACGATCATTTGCCATTGATAGAGTTCTCGTACAACAACAGTTATCACACGACAATCAAGAAGGCGCCGTTTGAGGCTTTATATGGGATAAGGTGTAGGACTCCTACGTGTTGGAGAGAAACTGGAGAAACGCCGATTGCTGGGCCGGCATTGTTACAGGAGACAAACGAGAAGATACAGCTGATTAGGCAGAATATGAAAGCGGCCCAGGATCGTCAGAAAAGTTATTACGATAGAAGGCACAAACCAATCAATTTTGAGGTGAATGATTGGGTTTATTTGAAAGTGTCACTTATGAGAGGTGTTACACGATTTGTGAAAAGAGGAAAGTTGGCTCCGAGATTTGTCGGACCCTTCAAGATAACCGAGAAAGTAGGAAACCAGTCTTACCGTTTGGAGTTTCCTGAAGAGAGGTCAGGCATACACCCTGTGTTTCATGTTAGGAAGTCTGCTGCCGGACCTTCTAGTTAAGTTGTGTGAAGTTCTTGAAAGATTTCTACTACTCAATCGGTAATTATGTTTTGGGGATAGTGTTGTAATATATTCTGGATGTTGTAATAATTGAATTGGGTATGTAGACTTAGATTTGGTACCTTGTAGCTCCGTAGGGTGTTTGACACTGTTGCGTTACTTTATTTATGTATTTTAATGCTTCCGCACTTAAACTAAGTTATCAGATCATTATGTTATTGTATGTTGGTGATTAATCCTGGGTGTCTTGTGATTGGTGGTTAATGTGGCAAGGGTGTCACAAAAGTTCTTCAACATAAAATCAAAGTTGTAGAAAAGGAATTAAAGTCAACTCAAAAGAAAGCTATTGATTATCAAGAAGCTCTTCTTAAGAGTGAGGAAAAAATGGCAAACCAAAGTTTTCAACAAACTGTAGAATTAACTGTCTATAAGGAAAAATTTGACATGGTTTCAGAAAGTTTAAAAGAGCCAAAAGTTTCTCATCCTATCAAAATCCCTCTCATATCGTCTGAAAAAAGGTAAAGCTAAAGTTGAAATTTCTTCTATCGGTTTTATAGGTGAGTGCTTAAAACCTTTCAAAGACAAGGTTTCAAAGAAGACTCAGAATCAATCCAAGTCTTCTAAGAAACCCACTCACCAAGAAAAAGAAAAAATTTCAAAATCTAAGTATTCCATGCGTACTGACTCTCGTTGTTTTGTTCCTACTAATCATGTGAGAAGAGTGCCCAAAACGTCTGTACAAGATTTTCAAGTTATTTTTTTGTGAAGAAGGATGTTATGACAAATGATTTTGTTTCTAGAGACAGGTTGCATGTAATCTCAGAAAACAATATTTATGATGATGTATCAGATTCTATTTCTTGTTTAAAGTATTCTTTTAGTGACTTGTTTAAATTATATCCAACTCGTTTTAGATGTCAAGTACCTGAAATGAATGCTTCTGTGCCTTATCCTGCTAAGAGAATTTGGTCCACACATAACTGCAAAATGGGTTCCTAAGATTGCACACGTGCCATATTCACCTGGAACACCTAACCCAAAAGGACCCATCTTAAGATGGGTACCCAAAGTTGTGTGATTTTAATGCAGATGGTTCTTGGTTACTTCAGATCAAGACCCGAACTTCATTGAATTGGCTTCTAGTTATCATAGGCAAGGACCCGTTCTTCTGCTTGTCGGTTGTACTTAAACTGACATGTTTGGCTTCTGTGCACTCACCTCAGGACTCGGTCTAAATATCATCATGTTTTTTGAACATGTCGGTTCAGAACACGGTTTGCGTGTTAATTTATGATGGATATGTTTAAATGCCTATTGATTCTCATTGGATGTACTCTTTGTTTCAGGCAAAATCCATCTGGTATATGGATTCGTGTTGCTCTAAGCATATGATTGGGAGGAGAGAATTGTTGACCAACATAGTAGAACAATACTGTGGGACTGTCAAATTCGGGAACAATAATCGTGCTCAAATAAAAGGATACGGGGATTTAGTCTTGAATAATCTAGTCATCAAGGAAGTTGACTATGTTGAGGGATTATCACATAATCTATTTAGCATAGGTCAACTCTGCGATAAAGGGCTAGAAGTTACATTTAGGGTTAAGAACTGTAGTGTTAAGAGTATGGATGGAAAAGAAATATTATCTGGTTCTCGTAGCTCTAACCTTTACATCATCGATGTAACTAAGCTTATGGTTAAGGATAACATTTGCCTTCTGTCAAAAACCACTTCAAAAGACTCTTGGTTGTGGCATCGTAGGCTATCCCACTTAAATTTTGAGAACATCCACAAGCTGGCTGCAAAACAACTGGTGAAAGGACTCCCAGAACTAAGATATGAAAAGGACCATCTATGTGGAGCATGTGAGAAAGGAAAAATGAAAAGATCATCTCACAAATCAAAACCTGGACCATCGTCAAAGAGAGTATTGGAGTTACTTCCTATGGATTTGTGCGGTCCAATGCGAACTCAAAGAATAAATGGAAAGCGATATGTGTTGGTTAGCGTTGACGACTATTCACGATATACCTGGGTAAAATTCTTGCGATCCAAGGATGAGACAGCTCAAGAAATCATTGACTTTATAAACATTATGGAAACTCAACAGCAGCTGTCCGTTCAATCAATCCGATCTGACAACGGCACGGAATTCAATGGCGTAACCGTACTCTTGTGGAAGCAGCTTGTACAATGCTAACATATTCAAAGCTACCTCCGTTCTTGTGGGCCGAAGCCATGTCAACAGCTTGCTACACGTAGAACCGCTCCATAATCCATAAGCGTTTCAATAAAACTCCATATCAACTCTTTTTAAATAAAGTACCTTTTATCAAGTACTTACGTGTATTTGGTTGTAGGTGCTACATGCTTAATGACAAAGACAACCTCGGGAAATTCAACGAGAAGGTGGATGAAGCGATCTTCATTGGATACTCATCCAACTCGAAGGCATATCACGCATACAACACTCGCACTAGAACAATCAATGAGAGTGTGCATGTCACATTCGATGAAATGGCTGAACTGACACCTGAAGTTGATCAATCAGAACCACGCATTACACCAATGCCTGGATACTCTTCTTCTCAATCTACTTCTTTTTCTCTTTCTGCTTTAGTTAATTTATTTGATCCTTTTTATGTAGAATTTTTTGGTTCTAGTTGTAATCCTTCTAATGTTTCTTCTTCTGTAGTTAACACGTCCAACGATTCAACTGCGCAACAATTTCCATCTGATCCTTCTTCATCCACTTTATACCCACATCCATCCACTTCTTCCACTGAAACATCTCCAGTTGAATCTACTCCAGAAATACCCTCACACATAATGCCAAACATCGTTCCTGCATCTGAGCACCTTGAACCCCGAACCGGAACTAGTGGTACCTTCTTTCGAAACCATTGACCATGACTCATCATCCATTCCGACACTCACCACTGAGGTTCCATCTCGTTCACCCCTTCCACATGAGACAAATGGACCCGGAGTCACCCATCCGAACAAATGATTGGTGATCTCTCGACCGGTGTCGAAACCCGAAGGGCATCTGCTAATGAATGTCTCTTTGCGTCATTCCTTAGTATGATAGAGCCTGCTCGTGTGGATGAAGCCTTGAAAGATCCTCACTGGATTGTGGCAATGCAAGAAGAGCTCAACCAATTTGAATAGCTCAGAGTATGACGGTTAGTTCCCAAGCCCAAAGACCGAACAATTATCGAAACAAAGTGGACCTATAAGAACAAACAAGACGAAAACGGTATTGTGGTAAGAAACAAAGCAAGACTTGTTGCCAAAGGCTACCGACAACTACAAGGGATAGATTATGACGAGACCTTCGATAGTTGCACGGATAGAAGCGATCAGAATCTTCTTGGCGTACGCGGCACACAAAGATTTCAAAGTGTACCAGATGGACGTCAAGACAGCCTTCCTGAACGGAGAACTTAACGAAGAGGTGTATGTTGAACAACCACAAGGATTTGTTGATGCACATAAACCTGGCCATGTTTATGTGCCAGACAAAGCCCTCTATGGTTTGAAACAAGCACCTCGCGCATGGTATGACAGTTTTTCCAACTTTCTTATCTCTGCTGGTTTCAGCAAAGGTGTGGTGGACACAACATTGTTCACAAAAATCTAAGGCCCGCACATAATGCTAGTCCAAATATATGTCGACGACATTATATTTGGATCTACTGGCAGTAATTTCTGTAAGGATTTTTCATCCCTAATGGAGTCCAGGTTCAATATGAGTATGATTGGGGAAATGAATTTTTTCTCAGATTACAAGTCAAACAACTTGAAAATGGGATTTTTGTGAACCAGTAGAAATATACTCTTGACATTCTCAAGAAGTATAAGTTAGACTCTTGCACGAGTATCGCAACTCCCATGGTTTCAAACTTTAAGTTAGACACTGATCCTTTTGGGAAAAGTGTCGACAATACAACTTACAGAGGGACGATTGGATCCTTACTGTATTTGACGACCAGTAGACCAGATATAATGTTTTCAACATGTCTTTGTGCTCGGTCTCAGGCCGACCCAAACGAATCACACCTAACTGCGGTAAAACGCATTTTTCGTTATCTTATGGGTACACCCGATCTTGGTCTCTGGTATCCAAAGGGAACCAATTTTGATCTTACTGCCTTTTTAGATGCTGATTTTGCAGGTTGTTGAGTTGATAAGAAGAGCACATCAGGCGGAATACAGTTCTTGGGAGACAGACCAGTGAGTTGGTCCTCCAAAAAGCAGAATTGTGTTTCAACATCCACAGCTGAAGCTGAGTGTGTAGCAGCCGCAAACTGTTGCTCTCAAGTGCTGTGGATGAGAACACAATTACGTGATTATGGGTTCTCGCTCACCAACATCCCAATCTACTGTGATTCTAGAAGTGCGATTGCTATTTCTTGCAATCCCGTGCAGCACTCACGAACAAAACATATAGATATCAGGTATTATTTTATTAAAGATCACGTAAAAAAGGGAACAAATGAATTATATTTTGTAGGCACAGAATATCAACTTGCTGATATTTTTACTAAAGCTTTAGACGAACCCCATTTTCAGTTTTTAGTATCACATATCGACATGTTGAATCCACCTTCTAGTTAAATATCAGACATTTTCTAAAATAGTTCTATTTCAAACATTCTTGTTTGAAATTCCTTCATTTTAGAAAATATATGTTATTTAAGTTAAAGGGTTGTGTCACAAAATTCAATCTCAATATTTCGTTATCTATGTGCATTTTTAATAATTAATGATCCTGAAAATTGTTATATGAATTGTTCATAATTGAGTGAGACCTTAATTTATCCAAGTTTGTCTGTGTCTCAAAGGTTTAAAAGTTTCGAGAGTTTTAAATTGAACAAGGATATGTTTTTAATTGAAGGGGAGTATATTTTCAGAATGTCAGTTTATGTATTTTTCGTTTTAAATTCTATATAATTTAATTTTTTAAGGTTGTTTAATTTTTAAATTTTAAGCTTAATATAATATGTCAGAAAATCATAAAAAGATTTTATTTGTTTTAAATATATCAAAAAGTCAAAAAAAAAAAATTTATTTTTCATTTTCCTTTTGTCTTAACTTAATTTATAAAGAAAAACACAAAAAAATATTTTTTTAATTCCCTTTATGTTCAATTTAGTTATTATATTCAGTTTAAGTTTGTTCTCTTAGAAAATTTACAAAAGTCATAAAGATTTTTATTTGGGCTCAATGTTTTTTAATTTAATTTTGGCACAATTTTTTTAGCCCACTTTGTGAAAAAAATTTTAAACTGTCTGGCCCATGTCATGTAATTTTGCGCGGATCCCCCTCCAACCCGACCCGCCCCATGATTAAAATAGGCGGGTCAAAGGTTCCTTCTTCTTTCTCTCTCTAACCCGTCACATCCCACCACCGCCGTTTCCACCATTATCAGTCGATCAAGCTCCAAAAGCAACCGTTTCTCTCCATTTTTCTTCCTTTTTCGTGTATCTGCACCTTCAGATAACCCATTTCTTGCTTTATTTCAGTTTCTAACTCCTTATTTAGTGTTTTTACTTTTTAAATTTTTTTAGGTTTTTAGCTTCTGTTTTTAGACATTGTACATACTTTAATCAGTGTGTTTTCACTTAGTGTAGTTATGTAATTTGTTCATTGCATGTTTTTACATTAGGATCTGCATTTCATGCATTTTTATGAATTTTTTGACTGTTCACGTTGCATGAACATCATAAATGCTGAAATTTTTCTAAGTCCCAAATTCGGACCATTCGAACTTCGGATGACTTTACTTAGAAAGTTTTCACATGTTTTAAAGGACCCATCCGAATTCGGACCACTGTGCATCCAAATTCGGACCACTGTTCATCCGAATTCGGTCCTAATCAGCATTGTTCATTCATGATTATTTTTCTAAGTATCTCATATCACCACCATCCGAATTTAGTCCCCCATTCGAATTCGGTCCCCATCCAATTCGGTCCCCATATATAGATTTTTCATGCATTTTTTCCATCCGAATATCGGACTGAACCGAATTCGGATCACTGTTCATCCGAATTTCGGCTCATCCGAAATTCATCACTTAGTTTTTTTTTTAATTTTTTAATTTTTGCATTTTTATCAAAAATCAAAAATCATAAAAATATTACAAGTCTTTCACCATTAATTAGAGTTAAGATTAGTGTTTGAGTGAAAATGTCTATTCTAACATTGGTTTCTTAGCGATTGACTTTGGACTTTATTCAGTAGAATACCCGATGCTTTAAACAGAATAGACAGTTTCAAATTCACACTCATCTCAGACTTAGTTTCAATGTTTTATCCCTTTTAAGTCTGCTATTCTAACACTGCTGCATGTTTATAGGACTCATGGAACCCGAAATTATCCTAACCGTTCCTCATTCACCTCTCCCAAATAATAACGCCCGACTCCCCGAGGAGTCCATTCTACCCCAATCACAATATGTCGAGTTTGCCCCCCATAATTGGCAACTTGACATTTCGACCCTCCGCCACGAAGCCGGGGATATCACCTTTGATATCCTCAAAGGCCACCCACTCTTCTACTCCCTCACCACCGCCATATTGTACCATCCATATACCTCTAACAATTCTGGTATCATCTCACTTTTGTGTCTGATGCCAAACCCCATTTCCTATCTACCATAGACTGCGTTCCAGTCAAAATCCCCCAAGAAGCCATCCGCCAAATTCTCTGCCTTCCTGCTGAAGCCTTTTCTCTCACCAGAAATGCCTTTGCACCTATCCCTTCGCTTCTAGAAACCCTTGATGAAATATGCCTTTTCTCTCACCAGATATGCCTTTTCTGTCACCAGATATGCCTTTTCTGTCATCATATATGATGGCCAACTCTCAAAGCGAACAAAGCACCTTCAAGCACACTGGAGGGTAATGTTTGATATAATCAACAAATGTTTCACCGGGAAACATTCGGGTCACGACTCTACTTCCATCCAAGTCTTATTCATGTTTGCTGCCTTCGCCTTTGACCGACACTACGACTACGCATCATTCCTTTTTGAGGTATTGAAAAGAGCTGTTCTAGAGAAAAGAACAAAGTGTGGGCGTAAATACATACCCTTTCAACGGTTCTAGCAACTGATCATCCAATACGCCATGGACAAGGACGATGACATTCATGAGCATCGAGAAGCAGACGTATATGTCACCGCCGCACTTCAACGAATAAACATCCCAAAGGCAAATCCCAGTGTACCAGTAATGACTATTCCACTGTCAGCGTTACAACAAGCTATTCAAAGCGAGAGGGTAAGGGAATATATAAGGGTGTTCAATTCGGATGAGGCTCAGCCCGAACCGACTGAGCCTAACCAGTCCGAAGGTGAGGTGAGAGTGAGTGAGATTGAGGGAGCTGAGGTGGCAGTAAAAAGTATTCTCGGTTTGGGTGAGAAGGAGTTATTTGAGGCAAGGGAGGGAGCTGAAGCTGAGATGGAAGAGGCGGCCGATTCTGAACGGACCGTCTCTGTCCAATTGAGAGATCAAGGAATTGCATCAGAGGGAGATCTTAGCCCCCAAAGCCGGACAACCCAGCATAAGACCATCAGTCCAATGGTCGAAACAACCCCCATCATCCACTTGGTATCACCTCAAAGGGATATCACTTCATTCCACAGGGATATTGCACATACTCCATCACCCTCTCACTCGGAGAGTCGTGATGTTGAATCCGGTCACATGTCGCCCCCAATGACCATCATTCTCTCAACCACAGCTCACACCCCACCCCCCACAGACAGCACGACTCCTCCGTGGTGTCCACCCCCAAACTAGGCACCTTCGTGGCGGCTCCACAAAATTCCAGATCTGAGCATCCCGAAGCGGAGCCAGAAATGATAGAAAGAAGTCCTGATGTTGCAACTCAAATGCTATCAACATCAGGCCATCCCGAGATTACTCTCGAGATGTTAACAGCAGCTTTACGAGCTGCTGGAGTTATTACACAGGCTGACCTGGACGCCCATAAGGAGGCTGCCGAAGAGCGACATACCGCCCTTTTATTATTCATCAAGGGTAAGGGTGTTGCATCTGAGGATCTGCCACCACCAGGTACCCGATCTGTCCAAGCCCAAATCTCAGAGCTCTCTGATAAGATGGACGCGCTTACTTGTCTAATTCTTCAAGTCCAAGAGCAGCTAAACACCAGAATGGACCGTTAAGAATTTGCAGTAATTGAGCTCCAATGTCGTCCTCAGGCTGACTCTCATAAACAAAAACATGACGATCAGGACGACCCTGATCGCCATGAGGGGGAGAAACGTCAAAGAGTTCAGTCTGAGGACCTTATGATGATTGTAGGGGGAGCAGAATCAGAGGGAGTAGATGTTCAAGGGTATGGGGAAAAGGATCCGAGGTTCATGAAATGTTAGAAGACGAGCCTATAGTTGAAGGCCCAGCTCCTTTAGATCCTATGTCAGCTATGGTGGAGTATGAACCTATATTTGAAAAAGTTGAGGTCATTTTAGTGTTTGATACAGACTCTGATAATGACCAAGACTATCATCCAATTACTCCTAAGCCTGAACCCGAATCACCACAGAAATCTTCATTATCTTTCGAATTCATGAATTCCCCACCCCGTGTACCTCAATAAGAAATATTATCATCCGTCCAAACTTCCTCCCCTACTCCCAAAGAAATCCCACCAGCCAAAGAAACCCCACTGGTCCAAAGTCTTCCCGAAGTCCAAACAATACCCCAACCTCAAACCCAGGTACCAGAGTCTTCAGGCCCTAGAACTGTGGATTGTTTTGATATTACGCCTGAAGATTCTGGCTTCCACGATGAAAGTGATCTATATTGGGTTAGCTGGTATTCTAAAGGTGGAGTACATGCTTTACCCGAGGAATTAAAAGAAGAGCTAAGGCAGGAACGTAGGGGGAAAATTGTTAAACTTCTTGAAGCCCCTCCGGCCGAACTAGAAGAACCCTAGTTCAAGGCCTGAAAGATTTTTTTAGAAAATTCCCGGCAGAGCAGTTTCAGAATCCCTTTCCTGAAGAAAGGTTTAAGATGGTGTTCAGGAAGAAGCCTGGGTCTTTCAGCAGACGTTTACTAATGGAACTAACTAATGTATCAAAAGCTGAACAGACTGAGTACAATCAAATGATGCTCAGGGAGAAAATACCAAAGGATAAATATTGGTCAAAATCAAAGGTCGTAAAGCTTGTCAGGATCCATATGTACAAGAGAGCTCGAGTGTTCACTCCTAAATTTGAGGTTCTCCGAGAAGATGGATCAGTTCAATATGTGCAAGAAAATGACCTAGACTTTGTGAACGTAGACGACGTTGAGTATCCTACACAATAGATTGAAAAACAAGATCAAGAAACGTCTAACTCATATGACAGCGGTTGCCGCCCTTACCAGAAGCATGAATCGCCGCTCCATTATTATGTGCTTATGGGACTTTCAAATGGCTATTGAGAGCGCGATGGTTAAAGTTGGTTTGAAAGCTCCGGATCAAGACATTTATCTTCTAGATCATTATCCTGCTTTCAAAGTTTTGATGAGAGGGCAGCCGGGGATCATATTTTTGAATCAGAAAGGGAGGAAAATGTTATGCGCATTGAGGATTTGCCTTGCTACTCCGACGGAACAATTAGATTGGTCAGAGTCGAGCTTACCAAGAGAATACAAGAAAACGATTCTCAGACAATCCTAGAACTTAAACGCAAACCGAAAGAGATTCAAGACATTCTCAGTGGCATAGAACTACTGAACGAGAGGCTTCATTTAAGGCAAGTGACTAGATGGTTAGACGTCGTCCTTAGCATAAGAGAATCTACTGATCATGCCCGAGTTCAACCACAATGATCGAAAAGGGGGAGATTGTTAGATATTTAATTTCGATCTTGTGGCTTTCTTTTGTAATAATTATTATTAGTTTATTTCCTTGTAATTCATTTCAAGACTTTGTTTAGTTGTTTCTTTATTTTACAAGTTGAGGGGGCATTTATGTAATAGTTGGATAGTTTCTTTTATTCCAATGTAAAGGGAGACCCACCTAGGTTTTCCCTTATCAGTCATACGAATTAGATAAATACAGCCGCCGACTTTTAGCAATTATTCTCTGGCATTATTCATCTATATTCCTTACAAATCATTGAGAAATTATTCTGTTTTGTCTTGAATATTGGTGAGATTATTCACGAGTGCTGATATTATTCTTGGAAATCGATTATAACAGCATCTGACGTGGAGCATTCGGAATCCCCAGACTTGGCCATTAGACAGGCTGTTGGATCTTGCTTTGTCTCCCCCTCGACAGCCATATCTGATTCTGGGTCAGATGTAGTCGCATAATCAGCCAGTCCAATGCTGTCAACCATGTATCAATTTTTGCCCCTATCCTATTCCTCGTCAGAGTTAGCATCATCCCAGTAATCTTCTTGAGCAACAAGGGACATTGCATCAGACCGTTTCTTCACTGCCTCTAGCTTCCTCTCATAGTACCCAACATCACGTTCAAACTGATTTTTACATTCCAGAGCAAAGTGGCCCGGTTTCCCACATTTGTAGCACAGACGGTCATCAGTTGCCTTATGCTCATTAGTTTTGGGCCTATCATCTCTTCTCTCAATCGACCTCTTGTCAGCTCGGTGAGGTTCACGGCTATCGTCCCTACGATTATCATGACGATCATAATCCCTCGGATCGTCTCGTCTCTCATCCCGACGATTGTAATCTATTCTATCGTCTAGCCGATCATCACGTCTATCGTTACACCTTTCATAACGACGATCATCTCGATAGTCTCTCCAGTCATCAAATCTCCTGTCATCTCTATCATATCTCCTCCAATCATCCATCCGCTCATCACGTCTTTCATCCCTTTTGTTGTCAGGATACCTCCCCGGGCCTGTATCATAACGAAACTGATTATTTGTCTTGTTAGAAAAACGTCATTTTTGAAGACAATTTGTCCATAAGGCAATTTATTCTTGTATGTTGCCTCTTCTTCATCATATGGCTCATGCGGTGGTGATGCATATCTGCATTGCGAGGATGATGAACCTTAAGCATAGTAAGGTGTAGGAGCTGAGTTGGGTGGTTGTGCAGTGGATAGAGTATTGCTCGACAGTAGGGCTAAAGAGTCAGCTGGTTTGATGCCTAAGTTGGATGATAGTAGCAAGGAAGCCAAAGTGTTTGCCATTTGCTTCTGTTGATCCACATCCCCTTAATATTTCTTGAGTTCATTGAATGCCACATTAATTGAGACATTCGGAATGTCCAGAACTCGTCTTGTGGCTCGACATGCAACTTGCCATTTTGGGGCCAGGGAAGAAAAGAATTGAATGTTGATGTCATCCTTATCCTTTATGATGTGCAGTTTGTTCAGCTCATTTAGAACTGCACAGAACCTTGTGACGTTACCCTGAAGAGACTCCCCATCTTTGGCACGAAACTCAGAAAATTTTGCCTTTGCTTCCTCGATCTTTGCTCTATCATCTAAATCCGTCCCGAGCATTTGTACTTCTTGTTCGTCCCACATCTCTTTGGCTGACATCTCGCTGTCAACTCCAACAAGGATATTGGTGGGAAGGGCTTGATAGATGAGGTATTCTGCCCTTTTGTCGGCATGTTGTCTGTCCCTTTCAGCTTCATTGGAGGGTTCACAAACTATTTTGGATGCTAGGACTGGTGGATCAGCATCTGGCCTGACAGAGATTTCCCGATAATAGATAGCAGGGCCTTCAGTGATAGATTGTATCAATAGGTTCCCATTTGGCTGCATACCAATAAATTTCAGGTTTCTTGATTTCCACTGTTCGTATTCATCAGGATAGAGAACAGGTGGTCTGTTCTCGGATCCAAGAACAAGGGCCTCTCTAGACATGAGATAATGTTGATTTAAAAAATTTAAGATCTTTTAAAGTGGAAACTGAAATTCAGATTATCAGAACTCGGATGAACAGTAGTTCGGATGAACTGAACTCAGTTGAAGTTTGAATATTCCGTTTGATCTGGAATTCGGATGAACAGTGGAACTCGGATGCTCAGAAATTCGGATGAACAGTAAAACTCTGATGGACTTATAATTCAGATGATATAAAGTTTGATGGACCAAACTTTTATGGAACGAAATCGGATGGATCGAAATTCGGTTGAACTATAGAATCTCGAATGGGAACTTAGAATAAATTCAGCTCTGATTAGCCGAATTCGGATGAGGATCCGAAGTTCGGATGATCCGAGTTGGTTTTCAAAATTGTTTAAAAATTAAGACCAAGTAAATTTAAGCACCCAAAAAATTTGTAACTAAATTTTGGGTGTGTCCGAGATTTGGTCCGAGATTTGTTAAAAATTGGTCTGAATTAGTCTGAAATTTGATCCGACTTGATCCGAATTTTGATCCGAGATGATCCGAATTTTAGCAGTTACAATAATTCCAGATTTGCATAATATGAATTAAAATGCAGTTTAAAGCCTAAAAATAATTTCTAAATGTTTAGATTAATTTTTAAAACACTTTCTGTGAATAAGTATTAACCAAAACACCTAAAAAATCTAGGAATTTTGAACCAAAACCGAAACAAAAACCCAAAAATCCGAAGATGAATTTCAGCAAATAATCGAATAAAACTTGTAAAGATTGAACTTAAAAAGCTCGAAATCAATACAGAATTAATAATAGGTGATTATAAGGTGGAAAAACACGATAAACCGAATATTAAGATTGGATTAAAGATCAAACCGTGATGATTTTGAGGAAGAACACAAAGAACTCGATGATTTTGAATCCAAAAATCAGTTGAAATCCACCGATTGGCTCTGATACCATTTGCTGTAATGGAATCCCAGTAATAATCAGCACATGTACAAATGATTTCAGCAATATTCAAGAAAAAATGAATGATTTCACTCAATGATTGATGAATATTGAAAGAAGAAAAACTCAGAGAAAAGCCGGCGGCTGCTATTTCTTTTCTGAATTGTGATTGTGTGTGTGGGAAACCCTAGGTGGGGTTTCCCTTACATCATTAAAATCAACTATCAAGAATTACAAAATAGTCCCTCAACTTCTAAAATAAAAGAGAATTACAAATAAAAAGAAAGACTAGAAATAAACTACATTGAAATAAAACTAAGTAATTATTACAAAATAAATTCCACACGATCGAAATTTAATATCTAACAAACCTCAATTTAGTTTTTATCTTTTGGAATGAATTTGTTTAATTTTATTGCATAGAATGACAATTTTATTTTTTTTAATAATAGGTAAACTGTATTAATTACACAAAAAGAGAGTAGTTTATTGCATTGATTAAACAATAAATAAAAGTTCATTGTATTAATTGAACAAAAAATTAGGTGGTTGTAATAACTAGGAAATAATATGAAGATTCAAGATCATTAGAGTATCATATTAGACTGGGGTACCGGAGTACCATATTAAATGAACATGTTCAATATGGTAAATTGTTTAATTTCATGTAAAATTGCAATATACACATGTTCAAATGTACATTGTTATTGACTAGTTCAAATTATTTACATGTTTATTATGATAAAATGTTTTATTTCATGCAAAATAGAAATATGCACATTGTTTAGACGTTTTTCCTCCTTTAAGCTCTTTTCTGATTATGGCTCCTCTTGAGAATGCTAGAAACTAAAATACAACAAAAGGGTCAGTGTGCAACACAGGGGGAGGACCCTTGTGAGGCACCTCCGACGCTCAAGTCAGACATAGTAAGGGTGATCAGGTCTGTAATAAAGATATAGAATGAGAGAACTAATAGTGAGGGAAGTAGTATATTTGGTGCTTACCTTAGGAAAGAAGGAAGAGGGAGTATTTATACCTTTACTTATTCTCTTCCTATTGGTCCCCATTAAAGGACAGGAGAGGCTCCCAAATAAGGACAAAAGGTCGCTACCAGGGTCTGTAACATAGACAGACCTGAGAGCCAATGGGATCACTTGCACACCTCCACATACTAGCTGTTTGTTTATTTTGTCTTATGTGTAAGTCAACCATCGATTACTCAGAGGCTAAAGAGTTCACTTTTGGTGAGCTCCTGATAGGACTATAATTTTATGTGTTTTCGGTATCATTTAATGCTCATTTTGCACATGTGCTTCGTAACTTCCATACTTTTACTCCCAAATTGTCTTTCATGGTCAAGAAGTCAAATGGAAGCACCTCGAGAAAATTCAGCGAGAAACGAGCCGGTGGGGGCGCAGACCTGCGCCACCCTTCTCTTCAAAACAGAATTACTTGGAGTTAGGGAGCACTTCCAGCGCAAAACCGGCATAGCCCAGGCCGTACCCCCTAGCGCAGGGTCGGGCGCAGGCCTACGCTCGTGCGGCGTGAATACCCTACAACTACTTTTCTGCATCCAAAACCCTAATTTTCACATCCTCTGTAAATAGAGGTCGATAACTATCGTTTTGGGAGGTCCCGAAATATTGAAAAGATTGGCAAAGCCCTGCCGGAGTTGGTTCACGGGTCGAGTACGAAGATGGTGGAGTGTAACCGTTCGTGCCATTGAAGCCTATGATGATGTCTCTAATCATTCCCGGTGAAGAACACACGATGAGAGGCTAAACCACCATAGCCATTTGCAGAGGATCTACGACTAAGTTTTATTCACTTGAATCTATTTTTATGTATTGATGTATTTGGATATTTGAATATTCTGTGTGATGTAAATGATATATATTTGGTTGTTTTTATGCGAAAATGGTTTAATTGGTAAAAACAAGATAGTTCATAGTGATATTATTATTTGTGCCGAGTCCATTAGTTTAGGGATTAAGACAAGTAATGAATGTTGCATGCGCTATGCCGAGATTTATTGGTTAAAGTATTTACGATTAAAATGACTAAGCAATTGGTTATGTCCATGTGACCATTGTATGATATTCAAGTGGATAATAACTTATGTCGTAGTGATTTCGTAAATGGTTATCTTTAAACTCGATCTTTTTATCAATTGTTATTTGCTTGCCATTGTTTTCGTAGTAATTTAGTCATAATCATCATTCCAAACAAATCACTCAATTAACGATTTAATTGCTTTTAATAAACTTAAGAAACTAGCAATTTACCCCTAATTCACATATGAACTCCCTGCGGATTCGACCCTTACATCTCTATGCTAATAGTTAGTTTTAAGGTTATTTCTATGGGCCACAACGACGACTCGTCAGATTTTGGTTAGGGTGCAAAAACAACAAAGATTAATCATAGAAAGTTCAAGCGATCAGCGGAGGCACGCGGAGGACGGAAACGAGCAAGAGGAATAGATTCCCACTTTCGAGGGTCCGATTTCACCAAGAAATCGCGAGCAAGAAGAATTAAAGTGTGTAGTCGTTATGATGGGTGAACACGTGAGAAGAACGGTTGAGTCACAATACCGCCCTGGTGATGTTCCCAACCCTTCTCCAATTCGATACCCTGAAAATGAGAACGAACCCGAAGTTCCTCCTCAATTACTCCAAATTCTTACTATTTTCCGAGGGATGAAAAGTGAGGAACCTTACGAGCATTTATCTTAGTTTACGGCTATTTGTAAAGCCAATCATGTTCGAGGTATAACCACCGATGATTTAAAACTTCGACTATCTCCTTTCTCTCTAAAAGAGAAAGCTAAGAATTGGTTCATGTTGCTACCCTCAATAGCATCACATGGGATCAAATGAAAAAAGAATTTCTCAATGAATATTATCCCATTAGTAAAACCACTGAGAAAAGAAAGGAAATTACCGGGTTCAAACAAAAACCTGGTGAACAATTCTACGAAGCATTTGATCGTATGAATGTATTGTTGAGAGCTTGTCCACATCGCGAGGTGCCTAAATGGATGCTTATAAAAACATTCTTTGATGGTGTGATTCGAGAGAGTCGCATCATGATTATTGCTGCCACTGGAGGCACGTATTTATCAAAAGAAGACGATGAGCCTTGGGAGTTATCGAATCGACTCGGTAAGGGTCTCAAGGTTCAAGCTGGTTCTGAGAACATCATATGAGTTCAAGTGATGGGGCATAGATAATGCCTGGAAGCGAGAGGTAAAGAGCGAAATCTCAAAATTAGGTAACAAAATGGATCAACTGATGAAGGGTCTTAATTCAAACCCAAATGTGTCGGTTAACTGCATCACGTGCGGTGATCCATCTCATCATCCCGAAGCATGTCCTCAAGTGCAATCCATTGAGGAGTTTGCTAATGAAGTTTATGGTTTTAGAGCTCACCGGGAGAGAGATAACCCATTTTCGGAAACCTATAATCCGGGGTTGAGAAATCATCCTAACTTTCAATGGAAGAATGATCAGCCTATCGATCATTAATCTAAACCAATGTATGAACCACCACGACGAGAATATCAATATGGTTCTACCTCTACTGCTAAAGACGAGTGATACTATAAGCAAAACCAACGTGATCAACCTCATTTCCAAGTGGAAATGAACATGACTTCCTCACATTTCTCGGAGTTTGCAAAATTTATGAAGCAACAATCAGCTATCAGTACAAAGACCATGGAGCTTCTAAGCCGACAGATGGGTCAGATAGCCGAATCACTCACAAGACGAGAAGAGGGAAAGATTCGGAGGAATGCTATCCCCAACCCTTCGCATACACATGGCAAAGAGAAAAAGCACGAAGTAAATGAAGATGATGAAGTATCTAAGGTGACTACCCTGAGAAGTGGTAGAGAAGTAGATAACAATATCGAGATGCCCAAAGAGCAAGAGGCAGAAGAGGATACCGAAACTGAGGTTGTGTATGAGGAAAAAGAGGATTCAAAGAATGAGGTTCCCAAGAAAGTCACTTTCAAGGAACTGTCAGGATCTAAAACTGAATAACCAAGATTAACTGATTTGAATTTATCAGAGTATAAATCAATAATCTTGCTTTGAATCAAAGTTTAATTAAGAAGTTTGCGGAATAACACTTAATTATTTTAACAAAAACTTTCAGAACCAATAAAGCATAAAATAAGAAGTAATCAGGACTGTTTGTATTGCTGAATTCAATGATTACAATCACCTCTAATCTGTTTTGATTAGACGAAGAACACAGACTGTTCTTAGGGTTTTACAACCTTAGAGGCTTATGAAACTTAATCAACAAAGCAATTACAGACTCAAAAATACGCAGAAAACTTCTATTTTCTTCTATACAATATTCTGTCTATTTATATTGCTTTATGGACGTGTTTCCTTGAAGGACTATGACTTCTCTGATAGTAGATATGCTGGAATCTTCGTGTAGATATCTTTCCTGAAAATCAGCACTTTCTGTTTATGAAACTGTTGAGCAGCTTGAATCTCTTGACAGCATGAACTAAGCAGCTTGAGTTGTTTTGCTCTGGCAGCTTGAACTTTTACACTGGCAGCTCGAGTTTCTTCAACTAGCAGCATGAACTTTGTATTTACATAAAAAAATCTACTAACAGTCTGAGAAGTCTAACTAACAGCTTGAGAATACTTAAACTATTTCCCAACAATCTCCCCCTAACTTAAATTCTTTACACAAGACTTTAAGTTCTATACAAAATGGAAATGAATAAGTAAACTGTTATTTACAAACCAAGGCTTTCAAAAACTTACAACTGTGCAAGTTTATGATCTACAGCCTTCAAAAATTCTCTCTTTAGCTCATCTCTATCACAAGATATTCTGACAGACTTCATCTGGAGAAGTATATTCTTTGGAAGATCAAAGAATTCAAGATTAAAGAACATACCAGATCCATCTGTGAATTTGATTCTGTAAGTCCTTGACTTGACAAACAGATCAACTTGCTTGACCTTCTTCCCCTTCTTCACAGCATCATCTATTTCTATCCTTGCAGATTCAGGGTCAACAATTGATTTTAGATCTTTAATTACTTGCTTCACTTGTGGTAGAGAAGATCTAACTTGTGATACAGACCCAATGTTATGCATTCTGATAAGCTCATCTCTGGTCAACTTCTGAACCATCTGCCAAAATGTATCATATTCTTCTTCTGGTCCAGACTCCCTTCTTATCACAAACTTAATTCTCAAGTCACGGTCATCCAGTGACTTAGCAAACCAGTAGTTGATCAGAGGCTTTGTGAAATCATGCTGATCAATCAGCTTCTCTATCTCCATAGCTTTTTGTAGTTGTTGCTCAAAGAGCACCCTTTTAACCGATGAAGGAATAGAGAGAGCAGCTTGATCAGTGGGAACAGGTGCACTGGCAGCAGCTTCAGTTGGTACTGGATCTTTTGATGTTTGGACTTTTTGGGATGGTTGAGCTTCTGGAGAGACTTTTGTTCTCTTTCTTTTGTCCATCTCCTTGTCATGAATCTCTTGCAGCCTTTCAGTTGTCATGGACTGAGCCATTTTCTTTGGAATTCCAGCTGCAAATGCAAAATTTATCAAAAATCTTCTGTGCTCAGCTTTAGTGTGCCCTGTTGGGATCTTTCTCTTCTTTTCACCTTGTTTGCCCACAAACGCCTTTAGGTAATCACCTAATGTCTCATCATCATCTATTGGGGGCTGGGCTTGCTGATCTAATTCTTTATCCTGTTCTTCTGCTAACCTTTTGGCAACTTCAGCATCAAAGGCAATCTGGGCTTCTTTGGAGGAGAATTTGTGCTTTGGAGACTCAATAAGAATGCCCTTGCCTTTGTATTTTGCAGCAGAAGATGTAGCTTGAACTGTACTGAATGGAGCTTGAACCCTTTCCTTTATAACAACTCCAGTTGCTTTTGAGGCAGCAGCTTGAGTTTCTAGGCTAACAGCTTGAGAAGCTGTTGGGACTGCTAGCCTAGAAACTGGGACTGTTGGTGCTACTTGGACTGTTGTTGTTGATGGAGCTGCTTGGACTGATTTAGGAACCTCCTGATTCTCCCCCTTTTTGGAAGCATTGGTTTGGTCAGAAGGACCTACAACCTTTGCCCCTTGGGTTTGAATCAAACGCTCTAATTGAATGAGCTTATTTCCACAAAGGGTAAACCCCTTATGAAGATAATCCATCCTCTAATTTTGAGCCATTTCGGATTGCTTGAGAGCCATTATTTGTGCACCCTGTGCAGCAATGATGGACATTTGGTATTCCAACATAGCTACAACAGGTTTCAGCTTGGGATCCGTCAAAAGCATGAGTTGCTGACTGGTCTCAAGATCAAAAAACACCTGAGGTGCTTGTGATCTATCACTGACATTAATACCAGAAGTAGAAACTTCTGGGCCCCTCTGTTCTTGGTTCAGGGGACTTCCAGCTTGTGTTTGCACACTTGCTGTTGCCATGGGCGTGGTCTTAGCTATGTTGGCACTGTCCTGTGCCTCTTGTGCAGAGACATCAGTAGTGCCAGCCACAGAACCCATATGAACCATCTCTGAAGAGATGTTCACCTCCTGAGTGAGGATGGGAGTTTCCTCTAGTGGTTCCCTTTGGATATGCTGTGCAGGAGTATCCTCCTGCACAGGGATATATGGCTCTTGCTGATGGGAGGAGGAGGAAGGAGCTCCTGGTCCCCTTTTTCTTTTGTATATATTTTTGAGTGGGCGTGTTGGCTGTACAAAAGGATCAGTGGGAGTTTGTGTATCATGAGGAGTGTGTTGGGGTCTTGGGGGTGTAGCAGTGATGTTAGGCTGAGCCTGCTCAAGACCCTCTCCTCTGTTTCCTAAAATGATGTTCATCATTGCAGAGGGCAATGGAACATCTACACTGACAAAATTGGCACTTGGCTTTATCAGCCTTTTGATAGAAGATAGTGAGTGCCTATGGGAAATATGTATCCTCTTATGTAAATGAGAAGTAGTGCAGGTGTGTGCAATGATTTCTGCCAAAAATCTTGGATACATTAAAAACTTCCCATTCTTTAGGGAATGATGCCTTAACATCCCCTGAAAAATCATGTTTGAAAAATTGAACCGTTGGCCTGTTGAAAAGCACACTAAGGCAGTGGCAATGTTAGAAGAAAATTCTGACCAACCAGTTCTTTTGGGGCTCATACACTGCTGAATAATATGTACAAGATATTTCCATTTAGGAGAAAAATGTGCTTTCAAGAAAGTAAATGAATCAGCAGGACCCCTATAACCTATATTGTAAAGACCAGTATGTAAAGCGTTAAGGGTTAGGTCTTTTATACCTGTGGCATCTTGAAGATGCAAATGGTGCCGAATGGATTCCTCAGTAATGGTGATAGGAGTGCCATCAATTTTGGATAGTATAGTGGGAATTCCATTGATGATTTGAAAAGTGGCACGGTTCCAGAACTGTTCGATATGCGATATGTATATGGTGGGATTGATATTGAGGGCATGGTTGATATGGGAGTGCCTGAGGAAATCCATCATATCATGGAACGGCTGAAGTTCAGAGTGTTTTAGAGAGTATGGAAGGCAGTTGTGTTCTTTAACAAACTCCATGGATGATCAAACGATGGTTTTAGGGTTTGAAAGAAGAATGTGTGATTCGTTCAGTGAGAAAGCAGAAGGCCGTGGAAGAAAAATATGTAACTGGTAGTTACAATTGAACGAAACTGGGACCTTTAAAGGTTTCGAAAAGGTTGGGTCCCGCGCACACATTTGAAAAATTACCCAAATACCCTGCACACTTTGACAGATCAAGTGAAAATAACTAGCAGTCCGAGAAAGTGAACTAGCAGCATGAGAAAAATACTCATGCTGTTAGTGTAAAATTGTGCAACTTTTCAATGGAACAGTGTCTCCCCCTTAAATTAGCATACTTGAGTCGATAATAATGAAAACCAATTAATCCATGTTTACCATACCAATATTTGATATTAGGAAAGTGAACCTTCCCACATCAAAAGGTTTTGTAAATAGATCAGCTAGCTGATCATCTGTATGTATTTTGGTAACTTGGATTAACTTCTTTTCATTACAATCTCTGATGAAGTGAAATCTGATTTCTATATGCTTGGTTTTTGGGAATTTCACTGGGTTTTGCACAATGCTAATTGCACTTGAATTGTCAATGTAAATAGGAGTGGATAAGAAATTCATACCATAGTCTCTTAGCTGATTTTGAATCCACATTACCTGGGAGCAGCAGCTTGCAGCTGCTACGTATTCTGCTTCAGTGGATGATGTGGAGACAGTTGTTTGCTTTTTGCATTGCCAAGAGACCAGTCTTGCTCCTAAATATTGACATCCACCAGTTGTGGATTTCCTGTCAATGTTGCAACCACCATAGTCACTGTCAGAATAAGCAGTTAGTTCAAAAGGAGAGTCTTTGGGATACCATAGGCCTAAATGTGGTTGGCCTTTAAGGTATCTGAAGATTCTCTTAACAGCAACCAAGTGAGAATCCTTTGGAGAGCATTGAAACCTAGCACACACACAGACAGCAAACATTATATCAGGTCTAGAAGATGTTAGATACATGAGAGATCCTATAAGGGATCTGTATAGATGAATGTCCACATCTATGCCATCTTTGTCTGTATGGAGCTGTTTATGAGGATCCATTGGAGTGCTTGCAACCTTTGTGTCTTGATAGCCAAACTTTTCCAGTATGTCTTTGACATACTTTGATTGACTTATGAATAGACCAGTAGGCTTCTGTTTAACCTGCAGCCCTAGAAAAAATGTGAGTTCCCCCATTGAACTCATTTGAAACTTTTTGTGCATTAGGGCCTCAAAATCTTTGCACAACCTATCATTAGTTGAGCCAAAGATGATGTCATCAACATAGATTTGGACAAGCAGAATCTCATCTTTGATAGACTTAGTGAAGAGTGTTTTGTCCAAAGTGCCTCTCTTGAATCCATTCTGTAGAAGATATGATGACAGAGTGTCATACCATGCTCTGGGGGCTTGGTGAAGACCATAAAGAGCCTTGTCTAGCTTGTACACCCTGTCTGGATACTTGTAGTCTTCAAAACCAGGAGGTTGACACACATACACTTCCTCTTCAATTGTCCCATACAGGAAAGCAGACTTAACATCCATTTGATACACTTTAAATCCTTTGAAACTTGCATATGCTAGAAATAGTCTGATGGCTTCAATTCTTGCTACTGGAGCAAAGACATCATCATAATCTATTCCTTCTTCTTGAGTGTACCCTTGTGCTACTAGTCTTGCTTTGTTCTTGATGACTATCCCTCTCTCATCCTTCTTGTTTCTGAACACCCATCTTGTACCTATTGCTCTCTTACCTTTAGGAAGATCCACCAGAGTCCATACATTCTGAATTTTGAACTGTAAAAGCTCTTCTTGCATAGCTTCAATCCAGGATGAATCTTTTAGTGCTTCTGATGCCTTTTTAGGTTCCAATTGAGACATGAAACAGGCATGTTCAAAAGCAGCTAGACTGAATTCTGGAACTGCTAGTTCAGCAGCAGCAGTCTCATTTTGAACCATTTTCCTTGTTTGAACAGGAGTGCTTGGATCACCCAGTATTTGATTGAGAGGGTGATACTTGTGAACTCTTAGTGTGGGCTCTCTCTCTGTTTGAAAGGAAGTTCCAAGGTTGGTATCATCTCCATCAGAACCAGTGAATGGTTCAGTTTCTGAAACAGCTTGACTTGAATCTGGGACTGTTTCCTGTTGTGATGGAGCTGTTCTTTCAGAACTCTGGAGTGGCACTTCAGTGTCTGGATTTGTATCATTCAGGACCCCTGGAGGATCACAAGACATAAGTGGTAGAGTGGTGAAATCATCCCAACTTGTTGAATCTGCAGCAGTCTGAGATTTTGTGCCAACAGCATGAGAAATTGTATTGGCAGCATGAGAATTTGTGTTAGCAGCTTCAACCCTGTATGCATCAGCTTCTACAGTATACTCAACAAAGCTCAGAGAATTTGTTAGTGAATCTAAATCAAACAACCAATCAGGACCAGTGCCTTTGATATTAGCAGTATTTTCATTAAATTCAACATTGGCACTTTCTTCAATTGTTTTAGACACACTGTTGTATACTCTATAGGCTTTGCTTTGAGTTGAGTATCCTACAAAGAATCCTTCTTCAGCCTTACTCTCAAACTTCCCTAAGTGAGTCTTAGTGTGAAGAATAGTACATGGGCATCCAAAAGGCTTGAAGAAAGCTATTAGGGGACTTCTGTTATGGAATAACTCATAGGGAGTTTTTCCTTGAGATTGGACAACTTGAACCCTATTTAGAACATAACAGGCTGTATTAACAGCTTCTGCCCAGAAAGTCATTGGCAGATTTGAATCAGCTAGCATTGTTCTAGCAGCCTCAATTAATGTTCTATTCTTTCTTTCAGCTACACCATTTTGCTGTGGTGTTCTTGGTGCACTATATTGTCTAGCAATGCCTTTGGACTCACAGAAACTGTTTAGAATTTGATTTTTAAATTCAGTTCCATTGTCTGATCTTATCACCTTAACTTTGGAATTGGATTGGTTTTCTATCTTAAGGATAAAAGACTTAACTAGCTCAGCAGTTTCATCTTTGGACCTAAGAAAGTAAACCCAAGTAAATCTGGTGAAATCATCAACAATGACTAAACAGTATGCCCTTTTATTCAAACTCAAAACAGATGTTGGACCAAATAGATCCATATGTAACAACTGAAGAACAGATGAGATTGAATTTACTTCTTTGGCCTTATGAGAAGTTTTGTGTTGCTTACCTTTAAGACATGCTACACAATGATCATCACAAATGAACTCCTTTTGTGGTAATCCTCTTACCAGATTCTTTTTAACTAAATCATTCATGGACTTGAAGTTCATGTGACACATCCTTCTATGCCAAAGAGCAGACTCATTTGATGATGCTTTGGATATTAAACAGCTTAAAGTATTTGATTTAGTCAAGAGAGCTGTGTCCAGGCAGTAAACATTGTCCTTTCTTGGTGTTCTAAGTAAAACAAGATTTTCAGGAATTTTGAAATCCTTTGAAAGAACAATGCACTCAGAATCTGTGAACAGA
Organism: Centrapalus pauciflorus; assembly: GCA_020465985.1. Taxonomy (NCBI): domain Eukaryota; kingdom Viridiplantae; phylum Streptophyta; class Magnoliopsida; order Asterales; family Asteraceae; genus Centrapalus; species Centrapalus pauciflorus. The sequence goes on from JAANYP010000045.1 coordinate 438,909, forward strand.
ACAATGTTTTGTTTGTCACAGATTTGAGAGACACTCAATAAATTGTACTTAAGCTGTTCAACATACAGAACATCATGGAATGTCATGTTGCCTGCATTTACAGTACCTTTACCTGTAACCTTACCTCCTTTTGAGTTGCCTCCAAATGCAACGAAACCTCCATCAAAGCCTTTGAAATTTGACAAGCTTTCAGAATTGCCTGTCATGTGCCTAGAGCATCCACTGTCCAGATGCCATCTTGTTCTATGAGGAGACCTGTGGTTGCCCTGCACAGATAACAGCTTAGTTAGTAGTGGAGTAAACCCAAACCAAATTGGTTTTGGGTTGGCCTTGTACATTGACATAACTAAAAACTGTTTTTGACTTCTTATATTTGGTGAGATCTACTGATGGAGTCTTTGGAGAGTATTTAGTGATAATATGAGGTATCCAACTATTTTGATCATCTTTTCTTCTCACAGTCTCAGATGATTCACTAGCAGCTCCAGTTTGATGCTTAGCAGCTTGAGCTGTGTTTGTAGTGCTAACAGTTTCAGTTTTTGCACTAACAGCATCAGATTTTGACTTAGCAGTCTGATCGTTTGCATTAGCAGTTTGAGCAACAGATTTGTCCTTGACACACCATATTTGTTTAAAACTTGATTTAGGCTTTGCCAAAACTTGTTTTTGATGTGTGGACTGTTTTTTATTAACTTTTGAGAATCTGTGATCAACTGTTTTCTTTGGAGCTGCTGTGGAAGGTTTCACTTTTGAGCGCTTTGCCTGATTAGGATTTGATTTTGTGTGATGCACAGTCTGTTTTGCAACAGCTGGTTTGTAAAAACAATCCTTGGCTAAGTGATTCTTCCTACCACAGTGAAAGCATCTTTTGACAGTTTGAATTGGAACACCAGACTTTTCTGTCAATTTCTGGTTCTTGTTTCTCTGGTTTCCTCTTACCTGCTGTTGTTTAGGAAACTTTTGAACACCATGCTTTTGGCATGTGCAGATAGAAACAGTTTTACCTCTTTTAGTTCCTTTTGATGAAGATGCAGTGTTACAGTTAGAATGTACAGAAACTTGAGGAGTAGCATTGCATACACTCATCTTCTCTTTTCCTTTCTTACTGGGAACTTGGACTTCTATGGGTGCACTCTTTGTGTCACAGTCTCTATTTTGACTCTTATCTTCTTTTAATTCAGGACTGTTATCAAGGATAGGATCTACAATAGTCATAGACTCATCTAGTGGTTCATTGACAAGTCTATCAGCAACTTCACTCATTGGATGAATGTACTTGTTATTATATGGAGGTGGAGTAGCTCTGTATCCTATTCCTTCTTTGGGATTGACCTGAGATTTCACTCTATCTTTGAATTGAACTTCCATTAGGTGTTCTAGCTTTTGATTTGCTAACTTGAAGTTACCTAGATCTATGTTAACAGATTCCAGTTTCTCATTAGCCTCTAACACCTTCTGTTCAGTTTCTTCTACCTTTTTATTCAGAGATTCTATTTTCTTATTGAGTTCCTTTTTCTCCCATTCATGATAGTTTCTATCATACCCCATTTGAATTTCATTATCCTTATAATCATTGATCTGTTTTTCCAGATCTTCTATGGCTTGCATATATTCATATCTACTTTCTTCCATCTTAGCTAGAGTTTTGCACATGCTCTCATTATGATCTCTGTACTTTTTAACCATATTTTTGCATGATTGAGAGCAGAGTTTAGAATTTACCTCAGATGGTAGTTCAGTGGAGGAGACATTTGATGTTTCTGCCATAAGTGCTTGATTTTGGAATTCTTCCTCTGTCTGATCACTCCAGTCAAACACATTGTCTTCTTGAGAGACAAGTGCTGTTGATGAGGAAGCTTGGATGGGCTGTGAAGTCCTTGATGGCTGTTGACCTTGAGATCTACATTCTCTGGCAAAGTGACCAAGCTTATGGCATTTATAGCATTCCACTTTTGATTTATCAAAAGATGGTTTTCCTTCTGTTTTGGCTTGAAAGTTGGTCCTACCAGTTCTTTTCAGAAATCTTTTGGCTCTCATGGTCAGCATTGCATGTTGCCACTTTTCCATCTCTTCAAGATCATCTGGATGAATTTGTTCCAAGTCTTCAACATTTAGAGCAAATAATCCATCATTGGCAACAAAAGCTTCATAATGAGTTTCAGCAGAATTGCCATCACCACCTGAAAAAGAATCACAGTTATTAGATTTTTCAGAGGACATAAGAGCAGTGTTATGATTATAAGAAAAGGATTTCTTTTTAGCATCAATTTCAGTCTCAAACACTCTTAGACTGTTATACAGATCATCCAATTCTATCTCATCAAGAGTGTCTTTTGTTCTCCACTGTGCAACATAGACTGTCCATTCTTCTCCAAGAGATCTGAGAAACTTTCTGTTGACTTCATCTTGATCCAGATTGACCTTTGCACTTTCCAGTTCACTTATCAGTTTGTTGAACCTGTCAAAGATTTGAGTGAGGTTTTCATTCTTGCCACCAGAAAAGTTTTCATACTGCTGTTTCAAGAGGTCTTTTTGATTTCTCTTGGTACTGGCATTACCAGCAAACCTCTTCTCTAAGGCATTCCAAAGAGAGTGAGCAGTATAAAACTTTTTGAACTGATGTTGATAAGCATTAGGAATGGCTATTTGTAATAGTGTGAGTGCTTTCACTTCATTCATTCTAGCCTTCCTTTCAAGTTCAGTTTTTGGAGGAGTTTTGACTGGTTTTCCCTCAGCATCAAGTTCTGGATCAACTACAGGAGGGAATTCAACAGCTTCCCATATGGCATAATCAATGAATTGAATATGCTGTTGAATCCTGAGTTTCCACATCTCAAACTCAGTGGGCTTGAGCATAGGCACTTTGAGTCCTTGCCCAGATCCACTGCTGCTATTTTCAAATTCCATTGGAAAAGATTAAAAATTTGAAAGAAAGTTTTCGACTTTGAAAAACAAAGAACGACCTGTGTCTCTGATACCACTTGTCAGGATCTAAAACTGAATAACCAAGATTAACTGATTTGAATTTATCAGAGTATAAATCAATAATCTTGCTTTGAATCAAAGTTTAATTAAGAAGTTTGCGGAATAACACTTAATTATTTTAACAAAAACTTTCAGAACCAATAAAGCATAAAATAAGAAGTAATCAGGACTGTTTGTAATGCTGAATTCAATGATTACAATCACCTCTAATCTGTTTTGATTAGACGAAGAACACAGACTGTTCTTAGGGTTTTACAACCTTAGAGGCTTATGAAACTTAATCAACAAAGCAATTACAGACTCAAAAATACGCAGAAAACTTCTATTTTCTTCTATACAATATTCTGTCTATTTATATTGCTTTATGGACGTGTTTCCTTGAAGGACTATGACTTCTCTGATAGTAGATATGCTGGAATCTTCGTGTAGATATCTTTCCTGAAAATCAGCACTTTCTGTTTATGAAACTGTTGAGCAGCTTGAATCTCTTGACAACATGAACTAAGCAGCTTGAGTTGTTTTGCTCTGGTAGCTTGAACTTTTACACTGGCAGCTCGAGTTTCTTCAACTAGCAGCATGAACTTTGTATTTACATAAAAAATCTACTAACAGTCTGAGAAGTCTAACTAACAGCTTGAGAATACTTAAACTATTTCCCAACAGGAACCGATTAAGGCAGATATTCCAACTCCCAAAGTTGGGGAGGCGATTAAGGATCAGGACACCACAGCTCCTCCTCCTTACCCTGCTGCCTTCGAAAATCCTAAAATTTCCCCCTATGGCAAACGATGCCCACAACCAGAGGATTTGTGGGATTTGTTTAATCAAGTTAAGATCAATATTCCTTTGATCAAGGTTATTCAGCAAGTTCCCTCTTATGCCAAATTCTTAAAAGATCTATGCACACAAAAGAGAAAGTTTAAGGTCTCGCTTCCTAAGCAGATCAATTTAACTGAATAATTAAGTGCAGTACTCTTTACCCGCTTATGCATTTATAGCACAAGACTTTACTACTCAAGATGCGTTATATACTCATCACCAATAATTGCAGGATTCATCATGACAGGAGCTTTTGCCTAGCTCCTTGCCTCCTAAGCTAAAAGATCTTGATTCCTGGATCACCATTAATTCTAGTGACAATTGGTAATGTGCAGATAAAAAAAAAAGCATTACTTGATATTGGAGCTAGTGTTAGTATTCTACTTGGAAATGTGTTTGACAAACATGATCTAGGCTAGTTACAGACCACATATATAATTCTACACCTGGAAGATCGGTCAACCAAATGCCCAAGGGGTATTTTATCGGATGTTATAGTAAAGATTGAAGACTTTTACTATCCAGTTGATTTCCTAGTCTTGGACACCGAAAGTTCCATTGGAGACAAATAACCAGCCATTATCTTAGGCAGACTATTTCTAGGAACAATAAATGCTAAAATTAATATTAAAACGGGAGCCGTAGATATTTCTTTCGGTAATCGTAAACAGAGATTAAATGTGCTTAATGCTTCGAAGTTGCTGGAATTGATTCAGAGTGTTATTTGATCGATGTGGTGGACGAACTTGCGCAGCAGCATAATTCGTTAATCAACACCAAAGACACCACTGAGTTATTCTTTCTCGAGCATGACACAGCCAAGATGAATTTATAATGAATTATAGGAAGTTATGGAATCCACATTGGAAGCAAAACATCCACCGTGGACCCATAAGACTCAAAAGTTACCTACTAATTTGCCTCAATCAGCAAAGCCTTCAATGGAACAAACACCTGTTTTAGAGTTGAAGGAACTGCCTGTTCATTTAAAGTATGCTTTCTTATGTCAGAATGACACTCTTCCTGTCATAATCTCATCGGATCTGACCGAAGCACAAGAAAAAGCTCTACTGCAAGTGTTAGTTAAATATAAATAAGCAGTAGGATGGACTATAACAGACTTAAAAGGAATCAGTCCTATTTTGTGTATGCACCGAGTCATTACTGATCCAGAAGTTAAACCAGCACGGGATGCACAAAGGAGGCTAAATCCTAATCTAAGGGAGGTAGTTAAGAAAGAAGTGTTAAAATGGTTGGACGCTGGGATAATCTACCCTATATCTAATAGCAAATGGGTGAGTCCAACCCAAATTGTGCCCAAGAAATCCGGGATCACAGTTATTGACACTGAAGATGGAGGAAAGATAACTACCCACCCTGTAACTGGATGGAAAGTATGCATCGATTATTCGAAACTAAATACCGCTACTTCTAAGAATCATTTTCCACTACCATTTATTGATCAAATCGTGGAAAAATTAGCAGGTCAAAAATTCTATTGTTTCCTTGATGGCTTTTCTGGCTATAATCAAATTCCAATCCATCCAGAAGATCAAGAGAAAACTACATTTACATCTCCACATGGCACTTTTGCATATCGAAGGATGACGTTCGGTTTATGTAATGTGTTGGGAATAAATAATAGAGATGAAACAATTATATGGTATATAATTGTAATTACTCAATATTATAGGGGTTGGATTGTAAATACTCAAAGCTTGAGTATTAAGTATAAATAGAGAGAGATCTGATAGAAGAGTGGGTGATGTAGAATCGAAGATTACACACACTCATGCAGATCTGATTAGAGAGAAGAGAATTGCTTTGCAAGAAAGCCATGAACCAAATGTAATATTCTTCTCTTAATCATTCAATAGATTGTGTTTGATTGTTAATTGTTCATATGTTTATGTTTAGATTGAATGAATTGCTAGAAACTAAATTTCACAATTGGTATCAGAGCCTAATATGGCTGAATTTGAGTGAATTTTGAATCTGAAATCGTTTTTTTTTAGAACACTGTTATATTCATTTTTTTTGAAAATCCGAAAATCAATTGAGGATTTTGATTCTGTGGATGAAATGATCTGATATTTGGATCGAAGGTGCGAATTTTAAAGACGAATTCAATGATATAAGTATCAAATTTTTATTCCAAACACACAGAATTTAATTGAGAATTTTCAGATTTTTTGAAAAAGTGTGTGTTCTTGAGGTTTTTGGTCGATTTTTGGTTTTTAATCAAGAATTAGCCAAAGTGATTTCACAAAAGTTGTTTCTGCTATTAAAACGAACCTTCGAAATCAATTTGAGGTCAATTCATGGATTTTTATTGAAAAAGTTTGAATCTGATCTTGTTTTTGTTGAAAAATGATAAAACTCGGGCATAACTAAATTCATAGTGTCATTCGAGTTTTATAAAGAAGGCATTCGAGTTTTATGAAAGCTATATTCGAGTTTTATTATAGCTTTATTCGAGTTTTATGAAAGCTTTATTCGAGTTTTAGTAAAGCTTTATTCGAGTTTTATGAAAGATTTATTCGAGTTTTATGAAGCTTATTTCGAGTTTGATAATACATTCATCGAGTTTCATGCCTTATGATTCGAGTTTTAAGCCTTAGTTATTCGAGTTTCATACTTCATTGACCGAGTTTCATAAAGCATTGACCGAGTTTCACTTCTTTGTAATTCGAGTTGATTTCCATTTCATTCGAGTTTAACATAACTTCATTCGAGTTGCATATCATATCATTCGAGTTTGATAATTCATCATTCGAGTTTGATCATTTATAGTTCGAGTTTCATCTTTCTTTGATCGAGTTTCAACCTTAATAATTCGAGTTTCATCTCATATCATTCGAGTTTCATAATTCATTATTCGAGTTTTGACTATTTGAACTTAATCTGCTTAAATTGGTCATAACTTTTGACTGGAACATCGTTAGAAGGCCTACCATACGTCAAATCGAAAAGCCGGTTCGGTAAATTTTCGAGGCCCAATTCCACTCCAGAAAAAAGTTACGGGCATTTTTCTACAGAAAATCTAAAATTTCAACGTCAAAAAGTCATTTCAGAGCTGATTTTTCACAAGTTATCATTTGTAGATATAATTCTCAAAGTTTTATCAGAATTCACTCATTTTTCCATAAAAGATCTTGGAAGTTCATTTTTCAGTAATTCATAATGGAATTTGAACAATTGTCAAAGTCTGAGCTGATTTTCAAACTTACTGAATCTGAAAAGATTCGTAAGAACAATTACGACATTCTCATTCAGTTAAATACTGATAAACATTTGGCGTTACGTGACGTACAAATACTGAATGAAGAAATTCAAAACTTAAAAGAAAAACAAAACTCTGAGAGTTGTGCTCATCAATTGAAAATATCTGAATTACTTAAAGAACTTGATGAGCTGAAACAAGAAAATTTTCAGAATGCAACTCAACTGAAATATCTTTTGCCTGAAAGATCTGATCTTTACAAGAAAGTTCAGGATCTTGAAGATACACTTTGTAAGACAAAACCGACTGATCAGAATTGTATTTTAAACAAAAATGAAGAAATTTTTGCTCTTCAACAAGAGTTGTCTTTAACTAAAGATTTGATTGAGAAGGAAAGACATGAGTTCTTACTTAAAGAACAAGATTTTAAATCAAAATCTGAATTGTTTGAAGATGAAAGACAAATGTTCTTAATCAAAGAACAATCTTTTAAATCTGATTACCAATCATTTGATCATGACAGAAATTCAAATTTAGTCATTATCAAAAGTTTGGAAGATCAGATACTTCATCTTACAAAACAATTACATGTGTTTACTTCATCAACTGAGTCAAAGGTTAAGACCCCTTCTTCAGTGTGTTTAAAATCCAATATTAATCACTCTGGTTTGTCTTCTGAAAGTGAAGTGAATCTAACTAACTTTGCTAAGTTTGATTCTTCTTCAGATCTTAAACTTAAGTATCTGTTAAAGATACACAGCGGCAAAGATAAAATTATTGAACAACTTCCGGTCAAGATTTACACCGGTGAATCTTCAAAGTCAAATTTTCTTAAAGTTTCTGAAAATACTGGTCATTCTAATCAGAAAACATTTTCACAGAAAAATACCAAGTATTATCAGAAACAGGCAAGAACCGGACAGTTTTTCAAAAAGAAGAGTTCGCAAAAGTCTGATCATTCAAATTCAAGTTTCTTTAGAAATTCAGATATTCAATTTTCTCATACTCAAAGAAATTTGTTTTCTGCGTTTGAAAGAGAAGCTGATAGTTATAACATGCAATGGGTACCTAAACCCAAGTACAAGTGGGTACCAAAACCTGTTTTGAAATGGGTACCCAAGAGCGCTAACAAGTCTGGATCCAAATCTGTTTGGATACCAAAGACATCTTAAATTTTGCAGATTATAGGTTTCTTATCATTTCAGATAAGGACCCGTTCTTCATTTCAATAGGCTCTTGATTACATCAGATCAAGACCCGTGTTTCAAATCAAAGTGGTTTCTAGTTAATTCAGACTAGAACCCGGACTTCAATGAACCAGAGTCAATGGTTTTCAGTTACTTCAGACTGAAACCCAAGCTTATGCGACAAATGGCTTCTAATCACTTCAGATTAGAACCCGATTCTGAAAGACGAATCTTTCTGGAATTCCTGCCCTGCATTCAACTCTGATGCTGAATTGACAAATAGGGAGTTTTATTTTTATCATTTTTTGCTCTTTGTTTCATTTCTATGAGTTGACTAACTGTGTCTGCTTATTTCCAGGGGGAGTTTCAGATGCACTTTGACGATGACATTTTTCAAAACTGTGTGTAATTTTTCACGAAAATATCTGATACACACATAAAAAGATTTTTTGAGCTGAAAAGCAAAATATTTTCATAATCTTCTGATTCTCTGAATCTCTCATTGCGATTAATTGATTTAATCTCTTTGATGTTCAAAATCTCATTACTTCTGAGATTCTCTTTAATATTCTCCCGTTCAAAGAATACTCTCATATTCTCCATGACCTAATTCTTTCATAACAAGTCTGATTCATTTCATATCTTATATCAGATTGTACATTTCATTCTGCTATCATTCCCAAAATTTATTCTGATTATCATCTCCGATTTCAAATGAGCTGAATTTCTTGGTATCCCATGAGCTGAAACGCTTAAGATTAATTCTGCTGACTCCGATTATGCACCAATCTGAGTGATAGGCATAAATATCGCTTCTATGGTCTAACCAGAACCGGAAGACCTACCCAAGGAGCAAACCATCTATAGTTTGTGTGGGTGAGGGTTCTTTAGGTTTATTAGTTGAGAAGTGTCAGTTATCACGGGATACTGACAGGGTCGAGCAGAGGTAAAATGTAAATGAGAGGGATATTAAAAGGCGATGGTGGTGCATCAGATCATGCTTTTCGTATAAAGCTGACTGAATTTAATTCTGAAAAGTGAGCCGGAGGGAGCTAGGTTGAAAAGTGCTGAGAGCTGAGAGTTGAGAAAGGATTTGAAGAAAAGATAATCCTATCCTACACTGTGTCTGCTGGGTAATCCACATAATCTATCAAGCCCTAGGTGACTTGATATTGAAAAAGACGTCATGGACCCAGTGACGCATGCACTTAACCCCACCAACTACTCAGTTATCTCTCAAAAGATTTCTGTTTCAATAATCACGGAGATATAACACATTTCTATCGATATATCATTTGGATATTATTGATATTGAAACAAGGAAGACAGTTGCTCCGGTCTCCAATTTCATTTGATGCACATTGTGTCTAGAGCTGATTATATACACTTTTAGGACACATCGAGTCTATCAGTCTGCGTGACTATAAACTGCTAGTCCAAAGTGACTAAGCCGGAACAAATATGAGTGATTCTTTCATGATAAAGGATTTCACGATGACTATTTGGAAATCCTACCAGTGTTACTATCATGCCAGCGCTGAACGTAGGTCACATAGATTTTGTCTATTGTGTAAACAGGAATCCTATGTGGACCTGGACTCATTTTCTCACAAAATGAATGTGTTTCATTTTCCCCAAAGTTGAAAAGCTTTGTTTTTATTCTGAAAAGCTAAAGTATCAATTCGAGGGGGAGTGAAATTTTTGAGGAAGAGTGAGTTAGGTTGGTTTTGTATAGGGGGAGAGGATATCAGTTTGAGAGGGAAAAAGTCAATTTGAAATATTTTGAAATTGTAATTGTTGTTGTATTTCTGCTACTTTAAACTTCAATGAATTAATGTCTCTGAAGATTTTGCATGATTTTCATAATTCTTATGATCATCATGAGGGGGAGAAAAACTAAAGTTCAGAGACAACAGTTGAGTAGATTGAAGTCAACTGAAGACAATTGCTACATCATATCAAATGAATTGATCAAGGGAGAGAATTAAAAAGCTATTCATGATTCAAGGGGGAGTGTACTTACAAGAAAATACAAGAAAAGAGAAGTTCAGAGAAGAAGATTTGTGAAGATCAGAGAGAGACAAATAAAGAAAAGAAGAAGATTCAGAGATCAGAGAAAAGAAGAATATTCACGAAAAAGTCCCTGAAATGATCTTTTATCAGAAAATTGATTTCATCTCTAAGGGGGAGATTGTTAGGGACAATATTTGTAGAGCTGAAATGAATATTACTTTAATAATTGTGTTCATCTCTAAGGGGGAGAATGTTGGGAATAAATAATAGAGATGAAACAATTATATGGTATATAATTGTAATTACTCAATATTATAGGGGTTGGATTGTAAATACTCAAAGCTTGAGTATTAAGTATAAATAGAGAGAGATCTGATAGAAGAGTGGGTGATGTAGAATCGAAGATTACACACACTCATGCAGATCTGATTAGAGAGAAGAGAATTGCTTTGCAAGAAAGCCATGAACCAAATGTAATATTCTTCTCTTAATCATTCAATAGATTGTGTTTGATTGTTAATTGTTCATATGTTTATGTTTAGATTGAATGAATTGCTAGAAACTAAATTTCACATAATGCACCCGCCACAATTCAGCGTTGTATGATGGCTATTTTTTCTGATATGGTGGGTGGTTCTCTTGAGATATTTATGGATGACTTTTCCATATTTATAAGACATTTGAAGATTGTCTAGGACATCTAGAGAAAATCCTAAAGAGATGCACGGAGACCAATTTAGTCTTATGTTGGGAAAAGAGCCACTTCATGGTGAAAGAATGGGTAGTCCTAGGCCACATAGTGTCCGAGAAAGGCATGGAAGTGGACAAAGCATGAAGTCCAGTTAATATCTTCACTTCCACCCCCACCAATGTTAAAGGAATAAGATCATTCCTAGGCCACTCTGGTTTTTATCGGCGATTTATTAAGGACTTCAGTAAAATATCAAGGCCATTGTGTAATCTTCTGGCAAAATATGTTGAGTTTAACTTCGATGGAGCATGTATGCAAGCATTTGAAAAACTTAAACTGAAGTCAACTAAAGCACCAATTCTGCAATCTCCAGATTGGTCTCAACCTTTTTGTTGTTAATGGATTCCCAACAATAATCAGCACACGTGAATGATTTCAGCAATATTCTTATGCAAACATAATAATCAAGACTTAATGATTGCAAGAATAATGAAGAACAAAAATGTCAGAGAGAATATTGAGAAAAGCGGCGGCTGCAATTCAGTAATTTGTGTGAGTGTGTGGGAAACCCTAGGTGGGGTTTCCCTTACATCATTTATTTTGACTTTCCAAGAATTACAATCAAGCCCCTCAACTTCTAAAATAAAATTACAAGTAAATAGAAAGACAAGAAATAAATTACAAGGAAATAAACTAAATAACTATTACGAAATAAATTCACAAGATCGAAATTTAATATCTAACAATCTCCCCCTTTTCGATCATTGTGGACGATGACAGGCTTCTTCAACATTTTCCCTGAGGCCAAGGACGACTTCAAATTGTCGAGTCACTTGCCTAAGATGTAGTCTGTCATTCAGAAGTTCAATAGCGCAGAGCATGTCTTGTATTTCTTTTCGTTTTCTTTTAAGTTCAGGGATTGTCTGTGCATCGTCTTCTTGTAGTCTGTTGTTAAGCTCGGCTCTGACCAATCTGATTGTACCATCTGAAAAGCAAGGCAAATCTTCTATGCGCATGAACTTTTTCTGTCCCTTCTTGTTCCGAATTATGATTCCCTGCTGTCCCCCCATTAAAACTTTGTAAACTGTTAAGTGGTCTAGGAGAAAGATATCTTGCTCTGGGGCTTTTAGACCAACTTTCACCATGAAGCTCTCAATCGCCATCTGAAAATTTTTAAGCCCATAGTGATGGAGCGGCGATTCATGCTTTTATTCAGAGCGGCAACAGGAGTGACATGAGTTAACCGTGTCTTGATTCTGTTATTTAGCTTGTTGTGTAGAAACTCAATGTCGTCAATGTTTACGAAATCCAGGTCATTTTCGTGCAAGAACTGTACCGTTCCATCTTCTCGAACTACTTCAAAAGCAGGAGTGAACACTCGAGCTCTTTTGTACATATGGATGTTGTTTATCTTCACAATCTTTGATTTTGACCAGTACTCTTCCTTTGGCCTTTTGTCTTTGAGCATCATATGATTGTATTCTGCTTGTTCAGCTCTGGATGCGTCAGACAAAACCATCAACAAACGTCAGTTGTAAGACCCAGGTTTCTTTCTGAACACGATCTTGAATCTTTCTTCAAGATAGGGACTCTGAAATTCCTCAGTGGGGAATTTCTGCAAAAAATCTTCAAGCCTTGGACCGGAGGTTCATCAAGCTTTGCCGGAGGAGCTTCAAGCAATTTCAAAATCCGACCCCTTCGGTCCTGCATTAACTCTTCTTTCATTTCTTCAGATAGAGCTTGCATCCCACCTTTTGAGTACCACCGAACCCATTCTAGATCATTTTCAACATGCCTTGGAGTCACTTCAGGCTTGTTTTCAAGGTAGTCCACGGTTCTTGGACCTGAAGACTCGGGTGTTTGGGTTGGAATGGTTGATTCGGCTGGGGGGATTTCTTTGACTGTTGGGGTAATTTGGACTGGTGAAGTTTCTTTGGGAGTAGGGGAGGTAGCTTGGATAGAAGACTTGGATAGAAGACATGATCTCTTGTTGATGCACATTGGGTGGGGAATTTAGGAATTCATACGATGATGATGATTTCTTTGGAGACTCAGGTTCAGTGTTGGGAATTATCGAAGGATAGTCTTGGTCAGTATCAGAGTCAGTATCAGACACTAATATGACTTTGACCTTTTCAAAGATTGGATCATATTCCACCATAGCTGAGAGTGGATCTAACGGTGCAGCACCTTGAAAATTAGTTCACACTCCATCATTTTCGGAGCCCCTGAACTTTGTTCCCCAAACCCTTGTATTTCTGCCCCTTCTTTCAGTACTGCTCCCCCTACATATGGCATCTCGCCCTCAGACTGAACCCGTTGGCATTTCTCCCCCTCATGGTGATCAGGGACGTCCTAATCGTGATGTTTTCTCGTTAGGGATTCAGCTTGAGGACGACATTGAAGTCCGATGACTGCTGATTCGAGATGGTCCATTTTGCTATTTAGCTGCTCCTGGACTTGAAGGATAAGATGAGTAAGGTTGTCCATTTTCTCGAAGAGCTTGGTTATCTGTGATTGGACTGAGCGGGTACCTGGTGGCGGCTGTTCCTCAGAGGCAACACCCTTACCCATGAGAAATGATAACAGGGCGGTGTGTCGCTCCTCGGAAGCTTCCTTATGGGCGTCCAGGTCAGCCCGGGTAACATAATCAGCAGCACGAAGAGCCGCTGTTAGCATCTCGAGAGATATCTCGGGATGGCCTAATGTTTATGGCATTTGTTGGTCAACACCAGGTCTTCCTTCCGTCATCTCTGGCTCCATTGCGGGACGCTCAGATTCGGAAGTTTGCGGAGCCGCCACGAAGGCTGCTTGTTCAGGAGAGGACACCACGAGGGCATCGTGCGTTGTGTGTGGGGGTGTGGTGTGAGCTGTGGGTAAAAGAATGATGGTCACCGGGGGCGACAAGTGACCTGCTTCAACACTACCTCTCTCTGAGTGAGAAGGTGATGGTGTATGTGCAGACTCCCCGTGGAAAGAAATGGTTTCCCTTTGAGGGGAAACCTAGTGGATGGTGGGGGTAAGTTCGACCACTGGACTGGTGGTCTTATCGTCGGTAGTCTGGCTAATAGGGCTTAGAACACCCTCAGATGCAGCACTCTTATCCCTCAATGGGACAGAGACGGTCCATTCTGAATCGACCTCCTCTTCCTGCTCACTTTCAACTCCATCCCTCACAACCGACATCTCCTGCTCACCCGTACCCAAAATATTTTCAACTGCAACCTTTACTCCCTCGATCTCACTCAAACGCTCCTCTCCTTCGTACTGGTTAGGCTCAGTCGGATCTGACCGAGCCTCATCCGGATATATTGCCTTCATATAGTCCCTTACCCTTTCCGTTTGAAAGGCTCGATGAAGCAGCGATAATGGAATAACCATTACCGCAACATTGGCAGTTGCCGTTGGGATCTTGATTCGTTGAAGCGAGGCGGTGAAGTGGACATCTGCCTCAGGACGTTCATGGATTTCGTCGTCCTGATAATGGCAAACTGTATGATGAGTTGTAGAAACCTTTGGAATGGGATGTATTTCCGTCCTCTTTTGGTTCGTTTCTCTTGAACCGCTCTCTTTAATTCTTTGAAGATGAATGCCGCATAGTCATATTGATGATCGTATGCAAAGGCGGCAAACATCGCGAGTACTTGGATAGATGCGGAGTCGTGTCCTGAATGTTTGCTTGTGAAGCACTTGTTAATGATATCAAACAAGACTCTCCAGTGAGATTGGAGGTGCTTTGTCCAAAATTCTGATGGCCTTGTGAGTTGAACATCATATCCTAAGGTTTGGATTTCTTGCAGGGTTTCGATTAGAGAAGGAATGGGGGCAAAGGCTTTAGTGATGGAATGGTTTTCAGTGGGAAGGCAGAGGATATGGCGAATGGCTTCTTGGGTGATTTTAATGGGAACAGAATCGATTGTGGTGGTGAAGTGGGGTTCAACATCAGATACGAATGTTAGGTGATGCCAGAACTGTTGAAGGTAGATTGATGGTACGAAAATGGCGGTGGTTAGGGCGTAGAAAATGGGGTGGCCTTTGAGAATATCAAAAGTGATATCCTTGGCTTCGTGGCGAAGGGTAGAAATGTCAAGTTGCCAGTTATGAAGGGCAAACTCAACAAACTGGGATGAGGGGAGAAGAGATTCTTTGGGTAGTTGGGCATTGTTATTTGGTAGCGGAGAATGCAGAAGGGTTAAGATGATTTGCGGATCCATGAGTCCTGTAAACATGTAACAGTGTTAGTATATTCGACTTAAAAGAATGAAGCATTGATACTAAGTCTGAGATAAGTGTGAATTTGAAACTGTCTATCCTGTTTAAAGCATCGGGTCTTTCATCAGTAGAATGTAAATTCTACTGAATAAAGCCAAAGTCAATCGTTAAGAGACCAATGTTAGAATAGACATTTTCACTCAAACCCTTATCCTAACTCTAATCAATGGTGCATAGGACATGGAATATTTTTGTGATTTCAGATTTTTTTGATAAAAATGCAAAAAAAAAAAAAAAAAAAAAAAAAAAAATCCTAAGTGTAGAATTTCGGATGGGCTGAACTTCGGATGGATAGTGGTCCAAATTCGGTTAATGGGAAATTCAGATGAAATGATCCGAATTTCTGGTGGGGTAGAAATTCGGATGAAAATGATGCATGAAAAACTAAGTATGAAAATACAGATGGGTTAACCGAAATTCGGATGGGGGCCGAATTCGGATGGGTCGAGTTCTGGTGATGGTTAAAAAGGTATATGCTTAGAAAAAAAAACATGAAGAGGAAAATTCGGATACGAATCAAATTCGGATGGATCCGAATTCGGGTGGACCGAGATAAGGACTTAGTTGGAATAAATATACAATTGATATTATATGATTGCATCCGAATTTCGGATGGTCCGAATTTCGGTTGAAACATATAAAATACTTGTATATTTTCTAAGTGTTGTCTACTGATCCGAAATTCGGAAGGGTCCATAGTTGTGAACAGTAAAAACTGAAAAATTTCCTAAGTGTGGCTCTCCGAATTTTGAATGGTCGGAACTTCGGATGGTCCGAATTGAGGACTTAGCCAAATTTTAGCAGTTAATGAGCTCATGCACATGCAATGTGAACAATACTAAAAAGTCATAAAAATGCATGAAAATGCAGATCCTAATGCAAAACATCTAATGAACATTTTATATAACTATACTATGTTAAAATGAACAGATTAAACTACCTAAAGTTGCTTAAAACCGAATATAAAAACCCTTAAAAATTCGAAAATTATAAACACTAAATATGCTTTTATAAACTGAAATAAAAGAAGAAAAGTGTTACCTGAAAGTGCAGAAACAAGAAAATGCAAAGAAAATGGAATAAATCGACTGATTTGGAGCTTTTAAGCTTCAAATATGGTTGTTATGGCGGTGGGTGCGACGGTGTGGGAGAGAAGAAGGAAGGAAATATCTTAATGAAGAAGAAAGATGAAATCCCGCCTATTTTTATAGGCGGGTTGGGTCGGGTGAGCCTTAGATCCGCGCGTTTCTTTGCAAGTGGGCCAGCCAGATATTTTTAAAATAAGCAATATGGTTTTATTAAGTTAAAACCAAAGACTAAAAGTGAAATAAAATTTTGCCCAACAAACAAACAAAACAACAAAAAAATTCTTTTTGTTTTTTATGATTTTAGACTAAGGCAAAGATGAATAAAATTAAAAAAATAGGAACTAAGAAAAATATTTTTGATTTTCTTTAAAGTTTTCTAAGATATAAAATTAAATTAACACACCAACAAAACAAAATCTTTTTGACTTTTTAGAAACAAGCTAAATAAAACATAAAATATTTTTGTGTTTTTCTGAAAGATTACTTAACATAAAATTAAAATTAAAACAACCTAATATGTAAAATTTTAGAAATATTAAGAACTAAGATTATATAAACTAACATCCTGAAAATACTCCCCCTCAATTAAACACAGCCTTTCTGATCTAGACTCTAGAACCTTTTAGACCTTTGAGATACAGACAAACCTGGATATTGTCAACGTCCCACTCAATTATGAACAATTCACATAGCAAGTTTCATGATCATTAATCATTAAAAATTTACATAGATAAAGAAATATTGAATTTAATTTTGTGACACAACCTTTAAATTTAAATAACAGATATTTTATAAATAAAGGAATTTCAAACACGTATGTTTGAAATAGAATTATTTTAGAAAATGTCTGAAATTTAACTAGAAGGGGGATTCAACATGCCGATATGAGATACTAAAAACTGAAAATGAGGTTCGTCTAAAGCTTTAGTAAAAATATCAAGAAGTTGATATTCTGTGCCTACAAAATACAATTCAATTGTTCCCTTTTCTACTTGATCTTTAATGAAATGATACCATGCTCGAGGTGCTTGTTTTAAACCATAGAGGGCTTTGTCTAGCACATAAACATGGTCTGGTTTATGTGCATCAACAAATCCTTGTGGTTGTTCAACGTACACCTCTTCGTTGCGTTCACCGTTTAGGAAGGCGGTCTTGACGTCCATCTGGTACACTTTGAAGTCTTTGTGTGCCGCATACGCCTATAAGATTCTGCTCGCTTCTATCCGTGCAACTGGAGCGAAGGTCTCGTCATAATCTATGCCTTCTTGCTGTCGGTAGCCTTTGGCGACAAGTCTAGCTTTATTCCTTACCACTATGCCGTTTTCATCTCGTTTGTTCTTAAAAATCCAATTTGTTCCGATTATGGTTCGGTCTTTGGGTTTGGAAACTATCCGCCATACTCTAAGCTGTTCAAACTGGTTGAGCTCTTCTTGCATTGCCACAATCCAATCAAGGTCTTTCAAGGCTTCATCCACACGAGTAGGCTCTATCATACTAAGGAATGACGCAAAGAGGCATTCATTAGCAGATGCCCTTCGAGTTTAGACACCGGTAGAGAGATCACCAGTAGTTTGTTCGGTTGGGAGACTCCGGGTCCATTTTGTCTCATGTGGAATGGGTGAACGAGATGGATGCTTAGTGGTGAGTGTCGGAATGGATGATGAGTCATGGTCGATGGTTTCAAATGAAGGTACCACTGCATCCAGTTTTGTTCAGCTTGATCATATACAGGAATAATGTTTGGCATGAGGGCATTTCATGAGTAGATTCAGCTGGAGATGTATCAGTGGATGAAGTGGATGGAGGAGGATATAAAGCGGTAGGTGAATCAGACGGAGCTTGTTGCTTAGTTGAATCATTGGATGTGTTAACTACAGAAGAAGAAACATTAGAAGCATTAGCACTAGAACCAAAAAATTCTACATAAAATGGATCAAATAAATTAACTAAATTAGAAGGAGAAAAAGAAGTAGATTGAGAAGAGTCTCCAGGCATTAGTGTAATGCGTGGTCCTGATTGGTCAACTTCGGGTGCCAGTTCAGCCATTTCATCGAATGTGACACACACGCTCTCATTGACTATTTTGGTGCGAGTATTGTATGCGCGATATGCCTTCGAGTTGGATGAATATCCAATGAAGATCGCTTCATCCGCCTTCTCGTTAGAATTCCTAAGGTTGTCCTTGTCGTTAAGCACGTAGCACCTGCAACCAAATACACGTATGTAGGTCCCAAAAGGTTTCCCTAGTATGTTTCTCTAAGCTGTAAAGCGGGGGGGGGGGGGGGGGGGTGAATACAACTATTTAAAATTCAACACACTTTTCTCAATGTTTGTGTATATTATAAACAAGTGTTAATTACAAACAAGCTTGAACTACGAAATGGTTCAAGATGAGATGACAGATACAACAAATGTTTAACTAATCTAAGACACACTCAGACTAGGTACAATGAATACACTCACTAAGATGAACTCACTATTTACAAGACAGACAGATTGACAGCTTGAATAAGAAAGCTTGGACACACGTTACTATTTTATTCAAGCAGACTTGCATGCATGAAAACACTTCTTTGCACATTATGAATATCACACTCTTGGTTGTCTCACATTCCTTAGAGGCTTCCTTTTATACTCTCACTGGGAATCTCAGTGAAGCTTTCATTGTACATAGAGATAGTAGGATGTCTTTCTAAAAAGACAAAACAACTTTTCTGCACGCTCTAACAAAGCATAATTGTCTTTACATTGCAGAATCATTGTCTTTTCCTTTTTGTCTCTATTTTGGAAGGCTTTAACCAAAAGAAGAATGTCAACTTTGAACCTTTCATCTTCAGTTATGGCCATTTTGATATAAGAAATGGTCTGTCACCCATTTCAGATATCCATTTGTCTTCATGTAACAGAACAGCGTAGGCAGTCTTTGCAGCTTCTGTTTTTACACTTTGTCTTCAACTTTGTAATTGATCTTGTAGTCTAAAACAATAAATGAGGACATGGAGACATATTCCACAAAGTGTTTAACCCGTTGACAAAGAACAGTTTCTATTCACAAAGAGAACACTTAAAATTTGTCCAAGCTGCTCAACAGACTAGAGCAGCGTAGACAGTTTATGTCCAGCCTGTTCAACAGAATAGAAAAGTTTGGATAATCTGCCTTTGTTGCAACCAATGCAACAGGGTAAACAGCTTTGACTAATATTGCAAATCACTTAGCAGGTTTCAATAAGACATTAATAGGCCTTAATTTATACCTTCAAGTGCATCAAACAGGTTTGATTAATAATCTCCCCCTAAGATGTAGAACAGGTTTGGTTGAGGCCTTTTTGTGCCTAACAATCTCCCCCTATTTGCAATAATCTGTCTAAGCTGATTTTATCAAGAATCACTATATATTTTTACAATACACTTTGCTGAAATGAAATTACAACATTAAAGTAAAGTAAAGGATCAGTTTATATATACTGATTTTGAATACAACAACACATGTTCTTACAAGAGTACAACTAATGTACTAAAGAAGATTACAACTATTGTAATAAGAAAATTACAACTAATGTAATAAAGTACAACATATGTACAAGGAACAGTTTCAACATATTTTGGACTGTTGATAGTGGGAGCAAATAATAGCAAGTCTGTCCAACTTATGAACAACTTCCATTCTTCATCTACTCAGCAGTAGATGGACCTCCAAGCTGTTGTGGTTCTTCTTCGAACATTTGTTCAAAATTCTCCCTAGTTTCTTCAATTTCTTCCATTTCATCTCTGAGGAACATGAAATTAGGATGTTGAAGCTCTCCTCTCTCATGGAACCCTTTGAGCTGTTTCCAGATAGCTGCTCTCCATCTTGTAGATTGTTTGAAGGAGTTGGAAAGTCTAAAAGCTATGAGCTGCTTAAGACCAACCTTATGCAAATCAGATGCTCTCTGGAAACACTTTTTCTTTGATAGGGGATCTACAAAAAATACCCCAAGCTCAGGTTCCTCTATTAGCTTTTCTTCCTCATGTTCCACTCCTCTGGGTGGGCTGTGATCTACTTCCTTGATCTCAACAGGTAGATCTCCTTGATCAATCATTATTAGGAGTTCTTCTAGCTTAGTATCCTTCCTATTTCTCCTTGCCTTAATCTTGGGTTCAACCACCGAATTATCCTTGATTTGTTCTTCTGTAATCAGGCCAAGATTCCCAACTCTTTCCATTAA
This sequence comes from Centrapalus pauciflorus, assembly GCA_020465985.1. Lineage (NCBI taxonomy): Eukaryota > Viridiplantae > Streptophyta > Magnoliopsida > Asterales > Asteraceae > Centrapalus > Centrapalus pauciflorus. The sequence goes on from JAANYP010000045.1 coordinate 459,392, forward strand.
TGTTTTGACATATGTTCTGATAGTCTTAGCAGTTTCAGACTTAGACTAACTCAGTGCAACTACCAATTCCACCCATTCTCTGTACCCCAGTTGAGCAACATCAGTGTGTTCATATGCTTTCAATTCTGGACCTTCAGCACCTATCCTGGTTATTTGAAGCTTTCACTGTTTGCCTTTCTTTGAAATGGGAACAACTTTGACAATTGTTTTCTTGGCAAGTCTTCTGTTGGCAACATCAAAGAACTTCTTCCTTTCCATGTTGTCAAAGTGTATTTGGGCTCTTGCAGAGGAGGATGATGGCTTAGACTTGATCACAGAGACCTGAGCACCCCTTTCTTTTTCTCCTTTCTCAGCCACTGACTCATTGGCAGCCTATAGCAGTTTCCTTTGAACATCCAAGGAAGGCATTTTAGCTTTTCTTGCATCCTTGTATGCAAAGGCCTTTGCAGCTTTAGCAAAGGCTTCTTCTCTCTTTAGACTTTCAAAGATTTAAAGCTCTTCTTTGTATTCATAATAAGTCTCCATAGGAAGACCCATTTCTTTGGCCCGAGCATTGTCAAATTTAAGTTGAGCAGCTTTGAGATAGTCAGGGTCTACTGAGGCTTTCCTCTTTCCTATAGCTGTTGTGGTTGTGACAGCTTCAGGTTTCTCTTCCTCTTCTTCATCAGTTTGCTCCAAGATCAGATGTCTCCTTCTACTTGGCCTGTCCCCAGGAATGGATTCCTCCCCCTTAGATGGTGCAGGGTTCGGAGATCCAGCCTGAGTAGGCTGAGCAGCTTCAGTTGTTTTGGAGACATCTGTAGTAGGACCTGTTTAGGAAATACCTGCTGCTTGTCCCACTGATGCTGATTTCTCCTTAGAGGGAGATGAAGATTTCTCCCCCTTAGACTTGGTCTTTGAGGCAGATATCTTCTCCCCGTTTGAAGGAGACGGCACAGAGCCTTCAACAATGGGTCTTCCTGAAGAAACGAATTCAACAGGCTGGGCAGCCGTTTTGGCAGCAGGTTTGGAACCAACAAGGCTATGCACTAAGAAAGCCAAGTTGTCCTTTACCTCTACAAGTTGGGTATCACAGGTTTGAAGAGAGGCAGAGTGGGAAGTAGCAAGAAATGACAGCTGAGCAATGGCTTCCCTGTCAGAAGCTGTGAACAGCAAACTTTGAAGCTGTGCAAGATTTAGTTCAAGAGAATCTTGCATATCATCAAGGTTTGATGACACAGAATTGGACAGAGAGACCACTAAGGTGTTTGAGTTGGCCAAAGTGGAAGGGAGAGTGTTGGTGCAGGTATCAAGGAGAGCTGACAACTGTTGGAAAACAGTTTCGAGGGAGGATACTGAGTCCTGTTGGGTAGACAGAATTGTGGAGAGAGTATAGGAGAGTGTTTGCAGCTGTGCAGTGAGTGCAAGCAACTGAGAGGATTGATCAGCTTGAGGAGCAGGGGTTGGAAAAGAAGTCCTGAACGAATCAAGGAACCCCTTAAGCTGAACAGACACAGAGTCTGAGATAATGGAAGGTAGGGAGGTCACTGAGGTTTCGAAAGAACCAACTTTGTTGGTTAGCAAAGATAGATGATCCTTCAAAGGAAGATCTTTAGGGGATAAAGGAGTATGTGTGGATAGTTTGGATAGGGTTGATGGTGAAGAATGTGAATATGAAGGTGATGGGGAAGATGCAGGGGTTTGAGGATTAGTGGGGGAAGGTAGAGAGACTTTGGAGAGTAATTCCATAGCCTGGGCATATGTGAGATGTCCCATCTTGGAAGGGTCAAAGGAGCCTTCAACAGTAGCTATATCTGCATCATTAGGTGAACTGGTAGGAGTTGGTGGCCTTTCAGATGCTACTTGTGTTGTAGCACCTCATTAAGACCTGGGGTGGTTCCTTCAGTAGTACCTTGGTTTGCAGGTACCTCTTCATGGGTAGAGGGGATATGCATTTCAACATCGTCAGTGGTGAAACCCTATGATGAAATTTGCATTTGGGGAGCAACCTTACCAGAGGGATGGTCCAATCCCTCAGGTTCATCAGCTTAGGATGAGGGTCCTTCAACAGCTGTTGGGTGTACAACAGCTGCATCACCAGGAGCAGAAGTTTGAGGCTGATCTGCTAGATGGTCTGTTCCACCAGCTTTGGCACCTCGTGCAGACTCAGTTGGTGTAAGAGAAGTATGAGGTGGAGACTGTGTGGACTCAATATGGAGTGGAGTGGACTCTTGTCTTTCAATACCCTCAGCCTGTTGAGAGGTTGGGATAGAGGACGTGGTAGGCTCCATTTGTACAACTGGTTCCTGTTGGGAGGAACCAGAGGGTCCAGGCTGACTCTGGGTTGACTCTGGTTGGAGTGAAGCCTGCTCCAAATGTGCTGTACTTTCTCCCAAAATAGGAGAGGCAGCAGGGGTTGCTTCTTAGTCAACTGACTCCTGTTGAGAGGGGTCAGAGGGTCTAGTATGGGATGATGGTTTCTTCCTAGCTAGAGATTTTCTCCTTGAGTATTGAGACATGGTGGGGGATTGAGTAGAAGTAGCAGGAATTTGTGTTTGGACTGGTGGTGAGACTGGGTCAGAAACAGGAGGGTTAACCAGTTCCATGGTCTCAGGTGCCACAGAGGCACCAGCTACAAAGGCTTCAGGTTCAACAGATGAACCAGGGTGAGAAGTCTGCTCCTCCTCAGCCACTGAGGCTGATGGAATAGACCTAGACTTAACTGTTTTAGCCTTCTTACGGACAGGCTTAGCTACAGTCGATTCCAGGCCCCTTTTTACCACCTTGGGCCTGGATTTGGATTTTCTCTTGGGAGCAGCCACTGGATCCACCCTCATAGTAGAGGGTCCTTCCACCAAACCAAGTAACCTCCTCATTGGAGTAGATAGAGGAGGCTCATTGTCAAGTATTGGAGTATAAAAGACTCTATTCTTAATGACAGGGAATGCAGCAGTAGTTAACAAGGGTTGAGAGTTGTAGAGATGCTCACCACAGACATGTTTGAATATGAGGCTTAGAAACGTTGGGTATCTTACAGCAGCAGGGTGACGTTCTTGCTGCACCAGGTTCCTCATGTTCACAAAAATCCATTTGGCCATGTTCAGTGTAGTCCCATCCACAAACTGCAGGACTATGGGAATTTCATATCTGCTAAGCTGGTCAAAAGAACCAACTTTGCAGCCAAAAGACATTACCACTAAGGCAAATAGGAAACCATAAGTGGGTGATAAATCCCTTCTGAACAGAGTGGCTCCAACTTTGGGTTCTGCTACACCACAGAAGCGTAGCAGATTGCCCATTTGTTCATTCTCAGACTGTGGTTTGTCGTATGTTTCAGCAACAGGAAGATGAAGGACTTCCCTGAGATGAGCAGTGGTTATCGCAATGGTCTGAGTCCCATTGAAGATGGTTCCCCTGATGGTTTTGGTTGATGGATCATAGGCACAAGTGTACCAAAACTCATACACCACCTCCAAGTACAGGACACCAGGAGAGGCAGTCATAGCATAATGCAGGGATGAACTTGTAGAAACCCAACCATGCTTTCGCATCCCTCTCCCATATAGTGTTTGGGAATCGTTAAGTTGGCTATGTAGTTGGTGGGTTTCAGAGTGAGCATCGTGGTAACTGAGGGATGATTTTCGACATCATCACCAACGAAAACTTGAAGCAGGGGGTTGTTGTGGTGAGCCATTTGAGAGTAGTGGAATGAGGGATGTTGGACACTTAGTCGATTTAGGGTTTTTCAGGCAGTTTTGGAAGCAGTAGAGAAAAAGAAGAAGATGAAACAATGAAGATGGTATTTATAGGATTTGAATGTGAGTGAGCATGAGAGAGAAAGGTTTGGGCGGTTGATTTGAAATGTTCTTTAACGGAAAACGGAACAGTTTTCCATGTCAGAACGGTTGTCAGACGACTTGAACCTTTTTAACTACTAACACACGTTAACAAACATTATCCGCAGTTAATTAAGTTAAATAAATACAAAAATTAAGTAACTTAATTATGAAGAAAGGTAATTAAAACTGATGTTCTAAGCTGTTGTTCAAACCTGTGATGAGCAGGATTCATCACAAGCTGTTCATCCATCAAGCTGTTCATTCAACCTGTGCAGCTAGATGAGAACAGGTTTCTGTTCAATACCTGATTAGGTTACAAGACAATGTCTTGTATGACAGATTGAGAGAGTGAGCAGGTTGGAGGTTTGTACAGTAGAACATGTTTGAAGTTAAAACGTATTTTGACAAGCCTGTTATACGTCCAAGCTGTCCAAGTTTTCAGAAATTGGCTAAGTACAGAACGCGCAGAGTCTGTTCTGTCTAAGCTGTTCTGAGAAATTTGAACAGTTTGAAACGTGCAATCTCTTAAAGCATCAATGACACTTTGTCACTTTTATTTGACATGCCTAGCTTGCGTACAAGGTAATTAAATCTGTTTTCATCAAGAGGTTCGGTGAAAATGTCTACAAGCTGCATGTTCATCTGTGGAAATAGAACTTAACTCTACATTACCTTTCTGGATGTGATCTATCATGAAGTGATGCCTGACTTTTATATGCTTTGTTCTTGAATGAAAGACTGTATTGTTGGAGATAGCTATGTCACTTGTATTATCACACAGAATAGGAATTTTCCTATATACAAGTCCATAATCCTCAAGCTGATGCTGCATCCATAGAATCTGCCCACAGCAGCTTCCAGCAGTAATGTACTCAGCTTCAGCAGAAGAAGTAGAAACTGAAATCTGCTTCTTACTAGACCAACTGATCAACTTTCCACCAAGGAGTTGACATCCACTTGTTGTGCTTTTCCTGTCTAGCCTGCATCCTGTAAAATCAGAATCTGAATAACCAATATTTGGTGTACCCTGGTGTAATACCCAAACCTGGTGTACCCTTTAGGTATCTGAAAATTCTTTTTACAGCAGCTAGATGTGATTCCTTAGGATCAGCTTGAAACCTAGCACATAAACAGGTCGCAAACATAATATTTGGTCTGCTAGCAGTTAAATAAAGCAAGCTCCCAATCATGCCTCTATAAGCTGATACTGAAACAGCTTTGCCACTGGCATCAGCATCCAATTTTACATTGGTTTCCATTGGGGTTTTGATGGGAGAACTTTGATCAAATTTAAACTTTTTCAAGAGATCTAAAGTATACTTTCTTTGATTAATAAAAAGTCCATTTGAGATTTGTTTAACCTGTAATCCTATAAAGAAAGTAAGTTCACCCATCATACGCATTTCATATTTTGATTTCATGAGTAGTGAAAAATTCTTGCATAGCTGCTCATTAGTAGAACCAAATATTATGTCATCCACATAAATTTGAACAAGCATAATATCAGACTTCACCTTCTTTATGAACAATGTGGTATCCACTTTACCTCTGGAATATCCATTGCTCATAAGGAAATCGGTAAGAGTGTCATACCAGGCTCTAGGAGCTTGTTTTAGACCATAGAGAGCCTTGTCCAACTTATAGACAAAACCTAGATGTTGTTCACTTTCAAAACCTGGAGGCTGCTTGACATATACTTCCTCTTGCAGCTTACTATTCAAAAATGCACTCTTCACATCCATTTGAAATAACTTCATGCTCTTGTGAGCCGCATAGGCTAGAAACAAACGAATTGCTTCTAACCTGGCCACTGGAGAAAATGTTTCATAATAGTCTATCCCTTCTTCTTGTCTATAGCCCTGAGCAACCAGTCTTGCCTTATTTCTAATGACATGGCCTTGCTCATCCATCTTATTTCTGAAAACCCATTTGGTGTCAATTATGGTTTTAATTTTAGGAACAAGGACCAACTTCCATACTTTATTTCTCTCAAACTGATTGAGCTCTTCTTGCATGGCAGTGATCCAATTGGCATCTTTTAAAGCATCATCCACTTTCTTTAGCTCCATCAGGGACACAAAGCTAGAAAACATACAAAAAGTTCTCTAAGCTGTCCCATCTCGTTTGTACCCCTTAGTTGATGTCACCAATTATCTGATTATTGGGGTGACACCTGATCCACTTAGGATCATGTCTCAATGAAGATTCTCCTATATCATTTTCATCTTCATCAGGTCTTGCAGAACAGGTTTCGAGATTTTCAGACACACTGTTATCTTGAGCCTGTTCACCTGTTGAACATGAATCTCTATTGTTGAACACATCAGCAGAGGATTCAGGGAAATCGACATTGATTGGTTCTGGACATGATGTATTAATTATATCAGTACACTTATTCACACAGGGTGTATCAACATAGTCATCATCATGTCCAATGTGGTTAACAGGTTCCACTCTGGGTGAATTGGAAGCTTTTGAGTCCTTCTCTTCATTGATGAAATTCATAAGATCATCAAAGCTGAACTCTCCTGAAACTGATTCAGGAACAAATTGGTGGGGGCACTCCTAAACTCCTCAAAGGTGACATTGATAGATTCATCTATCACCTTTCTTTTGTAGTTGTATACTATGTAGGCTTTAGAGATAGAAGAATATCCAACAAACACACCTTCATCAGCTTTGGGTTCAAATTTAGCCAGTTGATCCCTCTGATTCAGAATGAAGCAGGGGCATCCAAACACTTGGAAATAGCTAATGTATGGTCTCCTACCTTTGATTAACTCATAGGGAGTCTTGTTGAACCTTTTCACCACTAAGGATCTGTTTTAGGTGAAACATGCAGTATTGACAGCTTCAGCCCAAAATGATGAAGGTAACCCGATGCACACATCATGATTATAGCAGCTTCAATGAGAGTTCTGTTCCTCCTTTCAGCAACTCCATTTTGTTGTGGAGTTCTTACAGCTGAAAAGTTTTGTGAGATCCCTCTTTCTTCACAAAAGTCCTCAAGAGTACTGTTTCTGAATTCAGTACCATGATCACTTCTAAGCTGCTTAACTTGAGTAGAGTTCAGGACTTCCATCTTTTTTATAAATCCAATAATTTCTCTAGCAGCCTCTCCTTTGGTCTTCAGAAAGATCACCCGTATAAACCATGAGAACTCATCAACCATTACTAGAGTGTTTCTTCTACCTCCTAGACTTGGGACACTAACATGTCCAAACAAGTCCATGTGGATTAAGAAGAGAGGAGTATCAACGGCAAAATTATGCTTGGATTTAAAAGATGTTTTTCTCTGCTTGCCTTTCTCACAAGCTGTGCAGAGTTTATCCTTAACTAAGGTTATAGAAGGCAGACCTGTTACCGACTCTTTCTTTCAGAGTTTGTTGATATTCTTGAAGTTCAGGTGTGATAGCCTTTTCTGCCATATCCAAGTTAGATCAGCATTGCTTCTTGTGAGAAAGCAGGTTTTAGTTGTGGGATCAACAGATTTCATATCCACAACATACACCTATCTTCCTTTGTGCACACAGCACAACTTTGCCTTGGGGATCCAATATGTTCCCTAGGTGCTCATCAAAGTTAATCTTGTAGCCAGCATCACACAGTTGACTTATGCTTATAAGATTTTGTTTTAGCCCAGACACATAGGCTACTCATTTGAATGTAGCAGCACCAGCTTGAAGAGTTCCATATCCCTCTGTGAATCCCTGAACATTATCATCAAAGGTGACTTTTGGCCCTTTTTCAGCCCTGAGATCACTCAGCAAGTCCTTCCAACCTGTCATGTGGCCTGAGCAGCCGCTGTCCAAGTACCAAACCTGGGATGGTTGTTTAACCTGCAGAGTGTGATGGGAAAATATTGTTGGTACACCCTGTGTGACGATAGCAGTCTAAGTTGTGTTAGCATTTTGTGTAAGTCATGTTACAAGGTATTGAATATTAACTAGTGTTTGATATATGTGAGTTTGTGTGTTTGATATTTATTGACTGTATGTTTGAACTTGATGTAATGTTTTATAAGAAGTTCAAACATAAAGTTCATAGATTAATTCAAACATAAGTTAAAACATAGATTCAAATAGAAGTTTGTTTGACATGTGAAATTCGAATTTAGAGTAAATTCGAATTTATCATGAAGGTGAATTCGAATTTGTCAGGTGGACAAATTCGAATGGGCCTTGGGCCTGTTTCGAGTTTGTCCTATGACAAACTCGAATTGGTCACTATAATTAGGGATTAACTCGAATAATTAAGTGACTTTTGCAGAATTTCGGAGGGTGATTAATCAAAGGCGATCTCGAGCTTACTAGTAATCAGAGAGTGTTTTCGGAGAGAATCATCGTGTAGGTACGTTCGTTGTTGTTCGTATAACATTGTGGTAGTCTCCTTGTTTCATGCGTGTGATCTTACCGTCAAGCCGCTAACGAGGATTCCGCACTCGTTGGTGTGTGTCGCGTCTAGATAGATCCGTGATTCAAAGACCTTACAAATGGTATCAGAGTCGTTGGGGTGTTCTTCGTGTTCTTCGTGTTCATAAGATACATCCTAGGTTTCTTGACGTTTTGGACGGTTAATATCACGTATTTTTGAGGTTTTTCGAGCTTATCAAATTAAATTTCGGGAAATAGTTTGTTGTAGTTCAAGTTTTTGATCAAAATCAGTATCTTTACTTGTAAAAATATTGATTTAATTTGAAAAACTCGAAGTATTAGCCGTTTTTCAAATTTGCGGCGCTCGAGTTTGTCAAGGAGAAATTAGGGTTTGCTCATTTTCGAGTTTGACTGATAATACGCTCCTTTCGAGTTTCCTTAAAGTTTGCTTCGAATTTGGCCAGTTCGAATTTGCTTGGGGTTTCGACTTTACTCTAAAGTCGAATTAGGGAATTTCGAGTTTAGTGGGGTTTCGAATTTGATTGGAATCTCGAGTTTAGTGGACGTTTGACTTTGTCATCAATTTCGATTTTAGCTGGATGTAACATCCTACATTAAAATTTCTGTATTTGAGGTTTATTAGTTTAAAACTTGTGATTTAAGTTGAATTGTATTTTTATCAAAGTTGGTTGCTATTTTAAGAATCTATGAAATTGAGAATTAATAATTATCAATATGGAGGATTATGAATTACAAAAGTTAGTAATGACAAAACTAAGAATAAATCAGTATTATATGGAACCGGATAAGTTGAGGGGTGAAATGTGCAAAACGATGAAAATGGGAATAAAAAGGCCAAGTCTTTCATTTTTTTTTTCACCACCTCTCTCTCTCTAGACTCTCTCTCTAGAATTCTCTCTACCTTCTCTCTAGATTTTCTCCCAAACCGACTGGCTGATTATCGAGTTCTATACGTCATAGGAAAGATCTCGAGGAGTACTACAACAATTTACGGTTACATTCGTGACTTCGTACGAATTGAGGTAAGAATCGACCCTTTTAAGTTTCTATATTTCGGTTTTGAAGACATGAAATTCGAGTTTGACATTTCTTGCATGAATAAAGCTGATTTTGCTTGAGCTTTAGCTAGAATATGATAGAGTATGCGTAATATTATCGAAACTAGGCTTAATACTTAACATATTCGTGATTTTAGACTTAGAAATGTATGATTTAAGCTGTAAATGATGAACAAATTCGAGAATGCCAAGAACAAAGTCGAAATGGAGATAAAATCGAATTGAAGCTTCGACTTTAACCCAAATTCAAAATGGAATTCGAATTTAACCATTAAATTCGAAATGGAATTTGAATCTAACCCTTAAATTCGAATTGGGTTCGAATTTAACCTCACACATTCGAATTTGATGCCTAAAATTGAAAACCCACTCTCTAAGCTCGAATATATAGAATGAAACACATAGAGAAAGCATAAAATAACAAAATTTACTCAAATGAGATGGGTTCAAACTTAGTTGAGGTTTGAACATAGTTACGGTCCGAAATGGGATTCGAATTTATCTTTGATCCGAAATGGGGATCAAATATTGCAAAACTTACAAATTTAAGGTTGTACGAAATTGAACAGTTATTGACGTGAGATATTGTTGCAACTGACTTAACAGGTCCCTTGTGGTGTTGTTTAACCCACAGTGGGGTACTTCGTGGATCCGGTTGAAATCCCGAGGAGAAATAAAATTAACTGAAGTTTAAAAACGCACCCACTGTGAGTACCTTTGATTTTAACATTGCTGCATCTGCTTTATGTTTGCTTTGCCTGCTGAGGCATGTTGTTTCTTTTTCGTTTGGCACTCTACTAACTTGTGTATATGTTGATGCACATTCATACTTGTTGCATGTCCGTTTCTTTATTGTGCATCTTATTTGATGGACCGACGGGTCACATCTGTACTCTGATGTTACTGTGTTATATGACCAAGAGTTGACACCTCTGTGGTCAGGGTAGGCAGTAGGTCATCCCCGATGTTATGTCTGCCTCAGATGGTTGGTTTTTCTTATGCCGAGCGTCATCTCGAAGGAGTTGCGGCTCGGGTTTGCGTACTATGTATACGTGTGGAGTATACGGTATGCGTTACCGGTGTTACTCCTGGGGGCATCATAAGGATTTGTGGAATGTGTAAAATCATTGGTATTCACTAAGCATTCGCTTACCCTCTCAGTTGTTTACTTTTTACAAGAAAAGGGAAGTCTGCTGCCGGGCCTTCTAGTTAGGTCGTGTGTGAAGTTCTTGGAAGATTCCTACTACTAAATCGGTAATTATGTTTTGGGACAGTGTTGTTATATATTCTGGATGTTGTAATAATTGTATTGGGTATGTAGACTTAGATTTGGTACCTTGTAGCACCGTAGGGTGTTTGACACTGTTGCACTACTTTATTTATGTATTTTAATGCTTCCGCACTTAAACTAGGTTATCAGATCATTATGTAATTGTGTTTGATGATTAATCCTGGTGTTTTGAAAATGGTGGTTGTTGTGGCAAGGGTGTCACATGAGATGGTATCAGAGCAGTAGTTTGAGATTTAAGTGTTCGTGAGGTCTTGGTCTCAAACATTAAGTGTTGACATGTAGTGATTCTAAGTAATGATCTGAACTAAGATAGGTTCCGATCTAGTAATCATAAGAATATTGACTATCATACGGGACAACTGGGTGGTGTCTATAAATTAATGACATGTTACTTAATAAGTTATATGTTTTATATTTCAGAACATGTATGGAGGAGGAATGACGCCACGAGAAACGAGAGAAATGATGCTATCAATGATGGCAGAACAAAACAGGATGATTCAAGATCAGTTTCGGGCTCGAGAGGAGGCCAAAGCTAAAAGAAAAGAAGACAAGAGAAAAGAAAAGAGGGAACATGAAAGGAATTATATTGTGGATAACATAAACCTTAGGAATAAAGCGAAACGTAAAGACAAGGGCAAGGAAAAGATTGATTATGAAGCCGGAATTGATGAGAATTACATGAAATATGTAATTAGATCATTCAAGGACTGGCAACCACCAACATTCTTTGGATCTCTGAGAATTGAGGAAGCAGAAATGTGGATTACAATTATGGAACATATCTTTAAGGAGATGAATTGTAAGGATGAGTACAAGGTATTTTTGGCTAAGAATCAATTGATTGGACAAGCAAAGGAATGGTGGAACTGTTGGGAAAAAGAATTGGGATCCGAGTTGATTGCTTCCTTTAGTTGGGAACAATTCAAGTTGTTGTTTAGTAGGCAATATGGTGAGCCTGATATCGTACCACATGTTAATCATGAAGAAAGAGCTATTGGAAAGATTGTAAAGTCTGGAGAAAATGAACTAAATGGACTATACTTGAGGTGAAGAACAAATAAACGTGATAGAAGTAAGAGATGTTGCCATTGTAATCAATTTGGACATAAGGCTAACAAATGTCCAATGAAGGCTGATGCTTGTTATAATTGTGGAAAAGTGGGTCATTTTAGCAGAAATTGCAAATTTCGACCAAAGAATTAGCATGTAATGATATTACATGATGAAACTATGAATGAAAGGTTCAACAAAAAGAAATGAGATCTCTGAGATTGTGGTTATAACTTTTGGACGTTAATCCATAGAGTTAGAAGTGTACTTTAAGGATTCCATATGTAATATTTCATCGAAGTTCTATGATGCTGAAGTTAACATGAAATCGCGTGATATAAAGTTTTATTACTAATATAAGTATAATCCTGTTTGTGAATGAGAATATCCGAGTATATAAATAGGCAGTAGATGAATAGCCAAGATGGACTTGGAAGCTTTGAATTGTAAAAGATGTTATAGACTTCTTGGAAATTTATGAGTGGTTTAGAAGTTGTAATAAAGTTAAAGTTTGACCATGATGGGTTAAAGAATTGGAACTAATCGTATTAGGATCATATGTGATATGTTTGAAGGATTGATAACGACTTGTAGTGTTTATCATAAAACAAAATAGCATCAACTTGTATTAAAAGGAAACGGTAAGGTATATTGTAATGAATATTTTAAGCTTACAAAGGTTGTGGCTGAGAACACATGACACGAACTGTTCATGAGAATTTGATGTAGTTGGAGTCAAAGAGGCTATTTCAATATTTGAAATATGTAAATTTTATAACAGAAAGAAAAGTAATTCAAGCATTTCTGAGAAAGCGAACGAAGGTATGAGAATACGTGACTTGTGTTAATATTGAATGGGATTTGGAATATGCAATGCGAAGTGTAAAGTAAGAAATATATGCGAAGTATAATTGATCGGAAGAGGGATGTAATACTTAATGAAATGGAGATTTGATCAAACATAAAAAGTTTAAAGAGACTTTGGACACTAAGGAAATTGCTTATACAGCAAAGAAAAGTCTAGTCCTACGATTTGGAATCTAAGGAAGATTCGGAGGTGATCATGAGATCTGTTTGATTTTGGTGTCGATCAATTATTTGTATCTACTGCTTTTGCTCAACAAGTGTTAATACCTTGATCTAAGTTGACTATTGTGATTGATGTTGAAATTGCTAAGTAACACATTAGTTAGCGTAGATCATGTGTATCATGATTGTACTTTAGTGATTGAAGAGGTATTTCAATAGAGATCGGTGATTTGATACGATAATTAGAAAGAACTTATTACATATATGTGATAAGACGCATGTAGTTTGCAATGAAGGAATAATAAAGATAACTACGCCGGAAGGGGGCGAGAGATTTGTATATATGAGGATTGGAAAAGTAGGGATCAATGTCTAATGATGATTGTTAGGTCCCGAAAGTTGATTGCTTAGGGCTGTGAGTTTTGTTTGGTATATGCTATTGATACCAAGACTGAAGAGAAAACTGTGGCCGATGCGCCTGTTGTCCCAAATGTTTCCATATGTGTTTCTGGAAGACTTGTCTGTTGTGCCACTTGAAAGACAAGTGAAATTTTGTGTTGACTTGATCCCTGGAGCTTCTCCAATAGCTTGTTGTTCGTATCGGTATGCATCTACTGAAATGTAAGAGATGATGAAACAACTTTAGGAGTTGTCAGATAAGGGCTTCGTTAGATTGAGTTCTTTGCCATGGGGAGCCTGATATTATTTATGAAACAAAGCATGTCATAATGAGAATGTGTATAGATTAACATGATTTGAACAAATTGACTATAACAAGTAAGTATTCGCTGCCAGGAATTGATGACTATTGATCAGTTGCAAGGGGTTGGTTATTATTCAAAGATTGATTTATGTTCAGGATATCACTAGTTGAAAGATTTGTAAGGAGAAAATACTGAAAATGGATTTCAGGGATAGTTATGAGTATTACGAGTATTTTGTTATGCCATTTGGGATAGCCAACACCCCAACTGTTTTATGGACATTATGAATAAAGATTTGTATATCAATGTTGGGGGAAATCGGTAATTGTAATTATCGATGATATGTTTGTATAAGTTTAAAGTTGAATATGTCAAATCTTGAGTTTTGATTACAATAGATTATATTTTGTGATATGTGATTTCTGGAAGTGGATCTCGGAGGATTCTGCTAAAAAGGGGAGTGATTGAGAATTTGGAATTTGTCTCGCAGTATTACAAGAAGTAAGAAGTTTTCTACGATTGGTAGATTGTAGACAACTTGATTAATTCGGTATATTTTATATACGGACTCAAGAAGGTTATTTTTAGAAAGATTTCCACAAATGTGTGTGAGTAAGGTTATCATTATTTCTGTGGTATTCTAGAATTGATTATGTCTTATTAGAAGAGTTGTTTCATGTTCAACTCTTGGTTTGCTTCACAAGTAGGATTATGCACTCATATAGCTATGAGTACAACTTACCGACCTCGACAAATGGTCAAAATGAATGAACTATTTTCATATTTGAATACATGATGAAATCATGTATTTTGGATTTAAGTACCAACTGCAAAGATCAATTGTTTTAATGGAATTTTCATATAGCATTAGTTATCATAAATAAAATCAAGAAAACCATGTTTAAAGTTTTGCACGGGAAGAAATATAGAAGCCCTACATGTTGGAAAGAAATCGAAAGAACTCTAATTGTTATGTTTGTGTTATCACAAAGGTGATACTTATTTTGAAAAAGGAAACAAGTTAGCATTATGGCGTATTGGCTCATTTAGAATAACAGAAAAGTTAGGAATCTGTTATCTCATTTGGAATTACACAAGGAAATATCGAAATAGCACTTGGTGTTTTATGTGGAAAGCTTTATGTAATCTTCACAACTGGTAATGAAGATTGGGATGATTATACCGAATTGGAATTCATGAAAGGTTAGTATATGTAGAGAAGTCGGAATATATTACAGATATGAAATTAATGAAGTTAAGAAACAAAGACATTAAAATGGGATTGATATGTTGGAAGCATCACAAAGAAATAAATCACATTTGGGAAACAAAAGTCGATACGTTGAAAAAGTATAAGTATGTATTTGAATCCAAATAAACTTCGAGGACGAAGTTTGAGCGTGGTGGAGCCCATGCTGTAACATCCTATGTTAAAATTTCTGTATTTGAGGTTTATTAGTTTAAAACCTGTGATTTAAGTTGAATTGTATTTTTATCAAAGTTGGTTGCTATTTTAAGAATCTATGAAATTGAGAATTAATAATTATCAATATGGAGGATTATGAATTATAAAATTTAGTAATGACAAAACTAAGAATAAATCAGTATTATATGGAACCGGATAAGTTGAGGGGTGAAATGTGCAAAATGATGAAAATGGGAATAAAAAGGCCAAGTCTTTCATTTTTTTTTTCACCACCTCTCTCTCTCTCTCTAGACTCTCTCTCTAGAATTCTCTCTACCTTCTCTCTAGATTTTCTCCCAAACCGACTGGCTGATTATCGAGTTCTATACGTCATCGGAAAGATCTCGAGGAGTACTACAACAATTTACGGTTACATTCGTGACTTCGTACGAATTGAGGTAAGAATCGACCCTTTTAAGTTTCTATATTTCGGTTTTGAAGACATGAAATTCGAGTTTGACATTTCTTGCATGAATAAAGCTGATTTTGCTTGAGTTTTAGCTAGAATATGATAGAGTATGCATAATATAATCGAAACTAGGCTTAATACTTAACATATTCGTGATTTTAGACTTAGAAATGTATGATTTAAGCTGTAAATGATGAACAAATTCGAGAATGCCAAGAACAAAGTCGAAATGGAGCTAAAATCGAATTGAAGCTTCGACTTTAACCCAAATTCGAAATGGAATTCGAATTTAACCATTAAATTCGAAATGGAATTCGAACCTAACCCTTAAATTCGAATTGGGTTCAAATTTAACCTCACACATTCGAATTTGATGCCTAAAATTGAAAACCCACTCTCTAAGCTCGAATATATTGAATGAAACACATAGACAAAGCATAAAATAACAAAATTTACTCAAATGAGATGGGTTCAAACTTAGTTGAGGTTTGAACATAGTTATGGTCCGAAATGGGATTCGAATTTATCTTTGATCCGAAATGGGGATCAAATATTGCAAAACTTACAAATTTAAGGTTGTACGAAATTGAACAGTTATTGACGTGAGATATTGTTGCAACTGACTTAACAGGTCCCTTTTGGTGTTGTTTAACCCACAGTGGGGTACTTCGTGGATCCGGTTGAAATTCCGAGGAGAAATAAAATTAACTGAAGTTTAAAAACGCACCCACTGTTAGTACCTTTGATTTTAACATTGCTGCATCTGCTTTATGTTTGCTTTGTTTGTTGAGGCATGTTGTTTCTTTTTCTTTTGGCACTCTACTAACTTGCGTATATGTTGATGAACATTCATACTTGTTGCATGTCCGTTTCTTTGTTGTGCATCTTATTTGATGGACCGGCGGGTCGCATTTGTACTCTGATGTTACTGTGCTATATGACCAAGAGTTGACACCTCTGTGGTCAGGATAGGCAGTAGGTCATCCCCGATGTTATGTCTGCCTCAGATGGTTGGTTTTTCTTATGCCGAGCGTCATCTCTAAGGAGTTGCGGCTCGGGTTTGCGTACTATGTGTACGTGTGGAGTATACGGTATGCGTTACCGGTGTTACTCCTGGGGGCATCATAAGGATTTGTGGAATGTGTAAAATCATTGGTATTCACTAAGCATTCGCTTACCCTCTCAGTTGTTTACTTTTCACAGGAAAAGGGAAGTCTGCTGCCGGGCCTTCTAGTTAGGTCGTGTGTGAAGTTCTTGGAAGATTCCTACTACTAAATCGGTAATTATGTTTTGGGACAGTGTTGTTATATATTCTGGATGTTGTAATAATTGTATTGGGTATGTAGACTTATATTTGGTACCTTGTAGCACCGTAGGGTGTTTGACACTATTGCACTACTTTATTTATGTATTTTAATGCTTCCGCACTTAAACTAGGTTATCAGATCATTATGTAATTGTGTTTGATGATTAATCCTGGGTTTTTTGTAAATGGTGGTTGTTGTGGCAAGGGTGTCACACTGGATTTAAGAACTTAATTCGAATTTCATCCCAAACAGATTTAAATTTAATTAGATTCGAATTTATCTAAATTCGAAAGAATTAATTTAAATTAATTTCGAATTAAATTAATTAAGTTTGAATTCAACTATATTTGAAACAATGACAAGTCTACAGAGGTTTATGGAGATGGATCACGAGGTTGGAAAAGCAAATTCTTCACCGAAGTTAATGAAAATAGAGGATTATTACTGGTGGAAGGATAGGTTTGCCGACTTCGCAAGGTTTAATGATATGCGCATATGGATTTGTATCGACGAGGGATACATTCCACCTACTGCAGAGGTTGAAGGTCGTCAAGGAATCTTAACATATTCAAAGATGAAAGATGAAGATAAGAAAGTTTATGAGGCCGAAAACCGTGCATTCGCTATCATTCGGATGGCGTTACCTCAGGAAATATTGCACACCTTCCGTAATCAGAAGACAGCAAAAGAGCTGTGGGATGCGTTAGAGAAACGGTGTGAAGGTAACCTGAGGGTTAGAAAGAATCGAATGGAAATGCTCAAGCAGCAGTTTGCTATCTTCAAAGCATTGAAGAATGAAAAGCTGGATGAGACTATCACACAATTCTATCATCTGCTAACTGAGTTAGACAGCCACGATGTGGAGTATAGTGAAACTGAGAAGAATAACAAGCTTCTGGATGCTTTACCGGCCAAATGGGAGATGTATGTAGCCTTAATAAAGCATGATGAAGACAAATACTATACTCTGACTTTAGAGAATGTTGTGGAAACGCTGAGGGCATATCACTTTGAGTTGCTGAAAATGGAAACGGATTATGACCAAGTTCAAGATCCTGCAATGTACATCGGGAAATCAAAACCTTCAGTGGCAGCTGAATTGAAGACAGCTACAGCTTTCTTTTCATGAGAAACATCGTCACCGGCTGAAATAGAAGACTCTGTAAGTAGGGCTTTCTTAGGGTTTGCTAGACCAGAAGAAAAGCAACATCAGGCTACTCTGGCATCTACATCTCAAAGATATTCAAAGATGCCTATGAGCGCAAAATCGGCTGAAGACCATTTGAATCTGTTGGCTTCATTCGTGGCCGCTTACGGCAATTGCGTTCAGGGCAAAATCAACGATCCTGCGCTTTGGGATGAGGATTACGATCAGGTAGACCCTGATGATCTTGAAGAGATGGATCTGCAATGGCAACTGGCCATGGTAACTCAGAGAGTTAAGAGGTTCATCAAAAGAACGGGAAGAAATCTGAATGTTAGTAACAATAAGATTGGATTCGATAAGTCCAAAGTTAAATGTTACAACTGTCAAGGGTTAGGACACTTCGCTAGAGAGTGTTAGGGACAGAAAGTAGAGAACTACTAGGGACAGTATCAGAATCAATAGGGACAGTATCAGAGTCAATCGCAAGGGCGATATCTACCGAGTAGTTCAACCAGTCAAGCGAATATAGCTGGTATGTTATCCAATGTCACATTAGACAGACAGCTAGATGAAACTTATGACTGGAGTACACATCCAGAATCGAACGCTAGAGCCTTTATGGCTGAAGTGACTGAGACTGGAAGTGAAGGAGCAGAGGAAATCACAGGGGACAGTAGTCAGAATGAAAGCAGTCCGATGTTGGTAGAAAAGTCAGCTGATCAGACACCTTTGGAGTTTGCCGCACAGATGGCCAACGTAGAATCAGATCATGCCAAGGTAACTCTAAACTTTTCTCTTTTCCATGATTTATGTGTTTTGTGTGCTACATCTAACGATAGGTTAAATTTAGTACTAGAATCACATCAAACCAAAATGAAATGTTAAAATTAGATAATGCTAGTCTAATGGATATAAAGCAAGATATTAGGGATAAGCTTAAGGCTGATGCACAGGATGTTATAGTTCTAAAGGACAAACTGAGCAAACAGTGTGTTAGGTTAGAACTAATGTATGAACATGTTGAGGCATTAACCAAGGAGCTTAAATCCAAAGAAGTAGAGCTAGTCGAGTCTAAGGTAAAGGTAGCTGAGGTCAACAGTAAACTTGAAAAGTTTAGGAACTCATCTCTTAACCTAGGGAAAATCTTAGATGCACAGCGTCAGTCTAAGAAGCCTGTAGGTCTAGGATATCATGAGAGTCCTCCACCTTTCAATGACAATTATGTACCTCAACCTCAGGAAAAAACTGATAAATCAGTTGAATCAGAGGAACTACCGGAACCAGTGTCTGAAATTGCAAAAGAAAATGAATCTAAGGTGACTGCTAATAATATCAAGATTAAGAAAGTTAAATTTGTGCCATCCTCTAGTGATAAACCTGTAGGACAACACAAAATTGACTTTAATGATCAGGATGATGAACCAGTCGTTATAGTTGAACCAAGAGAGCCAGACACTAGTGAGACACCTAAGTCAAAGGGCACGCACAAAAAGTCAATTGATAAAATGTCTTGCTTTAGATGTCACGAAAGGGGGCATGTTGCTTCTAGTTGTCCGCATTGGAAAGTAGACACTACACCTAAGACTGGAAAGCCGGAACAACTTAAGCCTTCTCCAAGTGTTGCAAGCACTAGTAGTTCTCAGAATACCGAGAAAACTGTGCAAGCTGCACCAAAATCTGCTGTGAAACAAATACCCGTGTCAGGTCGACCAAAAGAAGTGATTAGGACTAATTCACCAAATGGAGTCATTAATCAATCTAGGTCAGGACCACAACAGAATTATAGGAGTACCACACCTAGCAGAGCTTACACTCCGGTTAGGTCACACACTCCTGATAGACATCAAACACCAGGTAGAGCTCAGGGATATCAGTCGGAAATGCATTATAATCGTAACTATTCGAGAGCTCCACAGCAAATGCCTACTCAAAGGCCGAGAGTGAACTTACATCACTCTGCACCACAACAGACTCCAATTCAAAAACCCAAGTCACCTGAACGGAGAGATGGGTATTTGAAAGAGTTTAAGTATGTGGACGAGAATGGTATTACCAAGTCAGTTATGGCTTGGGTTCCCCGTGATAACTAACCTATTTTCTTTCATGTGCAAGAGATAACTACAGGTCCAAACAACAAATGGTTCGTCGATAGTGGTTGCTCCAGGCACATGACAGGGGAGAGAAGTCTACTTGCAGACTTCAAGGGAGGGAATCGGGGATTTGTATCATTCGCTGGCAATAAAAGAGGAAATATCACTGGTACTGGAGTGGTCACTAATGGGCTATCAGATTGGATCAAGTTTATCACGTTGATAAACTGGTTCACAATTTCATTAGTGTAGTACTATTTACTGATACTCAGGCGTTAGTGCTAAAACGGGGTTCAAAGTACCTGAAGAATGGATACTGATGAGGGCTCCAAGGAAGAATGACCTGTACATGCTCGACATGAACAAGCTGGAATCTTCGATGGGACCAATTTGTCTGCTATCAAAAGCTTCAGAGACTGAGTCGGTTTTATGGCACAGACGTATGACACACTTGCACCTAAGGAAAATGAACTACATCACGAAAAATGGATTGGTGCAAGGTGTTCCGATGAAGAGTTTTCAGTTCGAGGATAAGTGTCTACCGTGCAAGAAAGGAAAACAACACAAGAAGCCACACAAGTCCAAGACTCAGAACTCCATCGCTGCCACATTCGATTTGTTGCATATGGACCTCTTCGGACCAATCAACAGAAGGAGTATAGGTGGTAGTTGGTATTGTTAAGTTATTACTGACGATTACTCACGTTTTTATTGGGTTTTCTTTTTAGGTACAAAGGACGAGACTGCTGCCAAGCTCATCGGGTTCTTAGACCAAGTGGAAAATTCTTACGGAACGAGGGTTAAACGAATTAGAAGTGATAACGGAACAGAATTTAAAAACACTGTTATTGGTGTATATTACCAATCAAAGGGCATAGTGCATCAATTTAGTGCACCTTATGAGCCACAACAAAATGGGGTGGCCGAACGGAAAAATAGGACATTGATTGAGGCAGCAAGGACCATGCTATCGGATACAAAGCTTCCTACCATGTTTTGGGGGGAGGCAGTGAATACCGCGTGCCATGTTTTAAACCGAGTCCTTACTGTCAAATCTTTGAACAAAACCTGTTATGAAGTTTTGAATAAAAGGCCACTAAATTTAACTGGCTTCGAACCTTTTGGGGTACCATGTACTTTAATGAAAACAAAACATCAACCAAAGTTTGGTGAAAAGGCTGACGAAGGATACTTCCTAGGTTATGTGCCAAATTCACCAAATAAAAGGGTTTTTAATAAATCAAATGGTACAGTAGAGATTGTGTAAAACATTGAAGTCACAAGTTATACTCATGAACCCTAAACTGGTTCGGAATGGATATTTGATTATGGCAAATTGTTTGAGTCATTTAACATTCCTTTGAATGAAAATGCAGGTACAATCGAAAAGGACATGTCGTCATTAAATCTGAATGACGAGGGTCATAGTTTTCCGAGGACCACTTTTCAATCAACATCTGAGCCTACTTCAACTGAAGATAGATCTCCAGAAGTTACTGATTCTGAAGTGCCTATAAACGAAAATCAGACAACAACTTCTAACTCTGAGGAAAATGTCCATGAGGAAGGAAAATGTGGAGTCTGAAGTCGTTCCCCCGTTAGGAGAAATAGGATCAAATTTGGGAGATAATCTGAGGGTTGACGAGATAGAGACATCTAGGATCAACAAGAATCATCCTATTGAAAGTATCATAGGAAGTCCTAATGCTGGTGTGAGGACTAGGAGTAGTTTAAATAACAACACAGTGTTGTTGTCGATGATATATGACTCCAAGGCCTTTCATACTTGCCTCTATTCATGCTTTATCTCGCAAGTAGAGCCGAAAAATGTGCAGATGGCACTAAAAGACAACTCTTGGGTTGAAGCGATGCAGGAAGAACTGTCACAGTTTAGGAAACTAGAAGTGTGGGAGTTAGTTCCGTTACCTCGAGGAGAAATAACAATAGGAACCAAATGGGTTTTTAAATGCAAAAGAGATGATCGGGGTATAGTCACTCGCAACAAAGCAAGACTGGTAGTAAAGGGTTTCAACCAAGAGGAAGGAATCGATTACAATGAAGTGTTCGCGCCAGTAGCAAGGCTTGAAGCAATCCGTTTGTTTCTAGCTTTTGCTTCCTTCAAGGGTTTTAAAGTATATCAGCTAGATGTTAAGAGTGCTTTCCTTTATGGGAAAGTGATGGAACTGGTATATGTGGAACAGCCGCCCGGGTTTACGGATCCGAATTATCCAGACAGAGTATATCGATTAGATAAGGCTTTGTATGGATTGCATCAAGCACCGAGGGCGTGGTACGAGACTCTATCCAACCATCTTTTAGAAAATGGGTTTGAAAGAGGGAAATAGACAGTAGATTGTTCGTGAAGCGAAAAGGAGAACATTTCATCTTGGTACAAGTGTACGTAGATGATATCATTTTTGGATCATCAGACGAGCAAATGTGCAATGATTTTGAAAAGGTGATGAAGTCTAAGTTTGAGAAGAGTGCGATGGGTGAGTTAAACTTCTTTCTGGGTTTGCAAGTCGAACAGAGGAAGGAAGGCATGTTATTCATCAGATGAAGTATGTCTATGACATCTTAGAGCGCTTCGGGATGGAAGGAACCAAGCTGACAGCTCACTTCAGCACGCCGATTCAAGTGAATCACAATCTCGGACCGGGTACTGTAAGTGATACCGATGTGGATCCAACGTTATATCGGGCCATGATTGGGTCACTTATGTATTTAACTGCTTCTAGACCTGATATAATGTTTGTTGTTTGTATTTGTGCTAGGTTTCAAGCAAATCCGAAAGAGATGCACATGATAGCTGTGAAGCGGATTCTACGATACCTTAAGTCGAAACTGAAGCTGGGACTTTGGTATCACACGGAGGGCGATCTGGAATTGGAGGCGTTCACGGATTCAGACTACGGAGGATGCAGCTTGACGCGCAAGTCAACAACTGGAGGTTTTCAGTTCCTAGGAGGGAGACTCGTTTCCTGGCAATGCAAGAAACAGACTTCGGTAGCCGTGTCAACGTGCGAGGCCGAATATGTTGCTGCTGGTAGTTGCTGTTCTCAGGTTCTGTGGATACAACAATAATTGCGGGATTACGGTTTGACTTATACTCATACTCCTATTAGGATAGATAACCAGTCAACAATTGCTATAACTAATAATCCAGTTAAACATAATAAAACCAAGCACATAGACATAAGACATAACTTTATACGTGATTGTGCTGAAAAGAACTTAATCAAGCTGGTAAAAGTGGCAACGGATGATAATAATGCAGATTTATTTACCAAAGCTTTTGATAAGTCACGTTTTGAGTATTTGATTCAACTAAACGGAATGCGTAATCCAGAGTGAGTTGACCTTAGTAGAGTTTTATTTCTTTTTATAGCAGTAGTCTTTCTTTCTTTTTATAGTAAGTTTAGTAGCTTAGGATAGTTTCCTTTTATAGTAAGTTAGTAGGTTAATTTATTTTCTTACTCTTATTTATAAAAAACAAAATAAAAAAGAGAGAAAACCATAAAAAGTTAAAAAAAAAAAGAGAATATCAGAAAATGAGTTAAGTCTTAGATGCATATGTTCAAAGTGACGAAAATTAGCACAGTCTTTACAATCTCTAAGTGTCTAACTTTCACACATAATGCACCTAAAAATCTAAGTGTTGTACATTATTTAGTTTGATATGTTGGTAGGCATAATACATATAAGGAGTCTCAAGGCTAATAAAATATTCAAGAAAAAAGTCAGACGTGTCCCTAACTTAGATGTATGACCAATTGGTCTTAATTTTTATGTTAGAGACATACAGACATTGATTCTAAATGAGGTATGCAAACTTTCTGGGGATGTATAGCAACATCAGATACATCTTAAAGAAATCGAAAGAATAGAAAAATCATACTAAGTTAAGAGTCAAAACAAGTAACTCTGTTGTACGTAAGTACAGACCTGTTGCCTCTGGTTTGACTCGAGTTAGCAAGATAAGTCGTTTTGTTGTACGTCAGTAAAGACCTGTCACCGCTGTCTTGCTAGCTTTAAAAATAAACCTTAAGACAAACTAAGACACTTTGTTGTATGTAAATACAGACCTGTGTCCGATGTTTGCCTTTTAAAGAAAGTTTGCAATACCAAAAAGTTATAATCATTGTGTGTATGCATTGATCATAAAAGTATGTCTATGTATGAGTCACGTAAGATAATTGCTTGATAAATAAAAAGGCCAAGGGATATTCCGAAGTGTAACATGTTTAAAGGGAAAATAATACCAACAATCGGCTAGAAATGTATGTCACGACAAACAATCAAAGGAATCAAAAATTCCTAAGTGTGAAAGTTTGAATGCTGAAAGCGCGTATTTGACACCGCTACCTGATTGAACCTTTCTCTGACTATACTCGTCAAAAATATTCTGTTAAGTGTTAAGTATAGGTTGTAAATTTTAAATTTAATATAGAATAGTCTACGTTTAAATTTTTTGTTCAAAATTTTAATTTTACTCTATTAATTTATTTTATTTTCATCTTTATTTTTTTAAAATTTTAATTTTTAATTTTAAGAAAAAGGTCAAAGTTACTGAGGGTGCATTCTTAGTTGAATAAAAATAAACACTGCGTGAAAATCGTGTGCTTAGGATAAATGATTTTGCATAGTTTATTCCGTTACACGAAAAAGTTGAAAAGTTGAATTTAATTCAAAGATTTTCATAATTTTCAAGATTTTCAAGTTAAATTCGAGTTTAAGCCAAAATCGAATATATATTCGAATTTGGCCGGGACTTCGAGTTTGACAGTAAACTCGAAAGAGGTCACAAACTCGAAGGTGGTTAGTATAAATAGGTCAACAGTGACATTCATTATTCACCTACCTTCGATTTTAGCACTTCGACTTTATTCAGAGAGATTTCGAGTTTAAGCTTCGACTTTGCCGACTTCGAGTTTTTCACTATTTGTCGAGTTTTTGTCCATTTGTGTTCAAGCATACTCACAAATCTAGGTATAATCAACATTATTATACAAGATTTTGGATGTTTTAGACTCAATCTGAGCCAAAATCAACCGATTTTGAGGTTTTAATGGTGTGAACTTTGTAATTCACAATAACAAAGTTCGAACCGGTGAAACATCAAATTCGTGACAAATATCTTTGATTAGAACCTATTAGGGCTAACGAATGTAATTTTCTAAGTCTAAAATGGTTGAAATCTTGGATTTTTGTTGTTATACATACCGACATCTTCGAATTTGATCATGGCTTCGAGTTTGATCGTGGCTTCGAGTTTGTCACTAAACTCGAAGAAGCCATTAAATTCGAAATGAGGGTAGCTTCGAATTTGTTATTCGACTTTACCATTAAATTCGAAATATTTGCTTAAAATTTAATTCAATCTTGTAGAAATTCATATGTGTTGGATTTTGTACTTACACAAGTTCAAAATAAAACAAATTTGAATTTAAACAAGTTTATGTTTATTATTCTAATATTTTATATACTTTATTGTGCAGATATGGCAGATAGAATTTTTGTTCAAAAGCATAACATGGTCATTTCTCCTGACCGTGAGCTGCCTGAAGCTCAGGCATTCCGCCAAATGGTGGATTTTTTGGCTGCTTCGAGGGTTTCGTATGCCCTGTCACATAACGTTCAAATTGTGCTGCCATATGTGCGTGAATTTTGGGACCATCTGCAGGTCGATTGTACTGTTACTCCAACAGTATTAAGGACCAGGATTGCTGGACACCCTCTCGTGTTTTCAGCTGACGTGTTACGGAGAGTGTTGGAGTTGGGTTCTTCAGAGCAAGAAGCTGGGCCGATTGACTTTCCTTTAGCAGTTAGGCAAGCTGCATTCATCAGAATGGGTTATAGCCTGCATGTGGCTAAGTCCTCATATATGAAGAGCGGTTTAATCGGGCAGTGGAGATATCTTGCACACATCTTCATGGTGTGCTTTGCACCTAAAAAAGCAGGATCTAATTATATTGTATCGAAGATTCAGTCGGGAATGATCGCGCTGGTCTACAATCAGAGATTCAGCTATTCGGAAATGTTCTTTGCAGAGTTTGTTCATCAGATAACGACTCCGGCACGAGAAAGATTTTTGTTGTACCCGCGTTTCGTGATGATGTTGAGACGACATTTTCTGCCAAATCTGCCACAATTACCTGAGCTTCAAAGTGTTGCTGTAATTCACAAGAGAATATTCACAGATTGCCAAGCACACAGAGGTGCATTGGCCAGACCAGTGGAAGCACCACTTTTTGGTGCAGTGGTTAATCCGGATTTTCAAGCCCCTGAAGGTGCCAACTGGGCCGGGGAAGTTCAAATTCCGCAGCAGCCGCAACAGCAACAACAGCAACAGCCACAGCCGAGGCCTCAGCAACAAAGGAGGAGGCAAAGACCATCAGTTCGACAGACTCAGGCGACTAGGCCTTCAACAAGCCAAGTGCAAGAGCCAGACGAAGCTGGTCCCTCAAGTGTAGCCCCCGTATCTGATCCACGGGTGGAAACCTTGGAAGAGATTTGGGCATCTGGGCCGCATGCCAATGAGGAAATTACTTCTGAGCTCATTGGAAATATTTTGGAACCTCCAGAAGGGGAAGAAGATGTTTTTTAGACAGATAGATGAGTATGTACATGTTGAAGAAGAGATTGAGTCAGAAGAAATGGAAGAGATTGAGATAGAAGACGTAGCTGAAGAAACACCAGCAACAGATATAGAGGAACCGTCTGTCCGTATAGGCAGATATGGATCCAGAATTTTAGTTACTGATGAAGCAGCTAGAAAGAGAAGAGCATCGAGGGAGTCAGATGACTCAGATATTGAGGATGAAGAAATAACTCCTTTGGTGCCTAGACATAGGGCCAAAAGGCATCGTTTTATGCAGGGAGCTTCATCGGCCTCTGCTTCTGAGCCAGAAATGCCTACCGCTCAGCCATCAGCACAAACATCCAATCCACCACCACCACCACCTGTTCAAACATCCATTCCTTCACCAATCATTCCGACACCCATCCAATCCATTTCATCAACCTTCACAGATAATCAACGGTTTTCTGAGCTTAGAAGGAAGGTTGACTTCCAACAAGTCCAAATTTTTATGTTGACTAAAGCTATCGGCGAGATACAGGCGCATAATGCAAATGTCGACCAAGAGAATGCTGAGTTGAAGAAATTTGTTGGAAGGATTGAAGAAGAGAATCTTGAGCTGAAAACATTTGTTGCAGATCAAGCTGCAGAAATCCGAACGATGAGGTCCCTTATTGAGCAGTTAATGAAAAATCTAACATCTCAGGGGGAGACAAGTTGTAGGGATTCTGAGGAGCAGCGAAGGGGAGATGATGACGATGGCAATGATCCCGATGCATCGAAAGAGAGTGAGCTAGTAGATTTTTCTGCTGCTCAACATGCTGAAATTCAGGGGGAGCCAAGTCAAAGTGGAGCTGAAGGAGGAGAGGCCAGTTCTTCAAAGATCACGGAGAGCGATATGAGTGAAATGATTGAAGCTTTAATGAATATTGAGGAAGAGGTGTTGGAGTTTGATTTTGAAGATGAGAGTGATGAGTTAGGGGAAGGGGAGATCATCCCTGAAGATGTTTCGGAATGGCAACCAGATGATAAAGTGTTAGGTGATGAGGAAGATGAAGCAAATGAGATTATTATTCCGGAAAATCCCATCACTGATACATATCTGCCGAGTGAACATAATGTGATTGACATCGAAGCTGTTAAAGCTACCTTAAATGTTGAATCAGAAGCTGAAGAGCATGCCAGAGAGCTTACTAATGAAGAAAAGAGAAAGCTATGGTTCAGGGCAGAGAAGAAGGAGATGGAATTGAAGGGAAAGATGTGTGTGCCTAGTGCTGGAAGGCTGTCAAGAAATATACTTAGCTGGTTCTTTGATCGAGAACTGCAGCTGTTTATTATCAAGAGGAAGGATGGCCTCCAGTATCTCAGGAGAAGATTGAAAGATTTCAACTCGTTACCAAAGATTGAGATAAAAGTGTTGGCATGGAAGGAGCTTATAAATATCGAAGACGATCCCTACGCTGAAATCATTGCTAAGATCATTAGAAGGGAAGGGAGGTCAAGGAAATTTGAAAGGCTCAATCCAAGAATTGGCAAAAGAGTGATGGACCATACTAGAATTGATCCTCTGACTGGTAGACCATGGATGAAAATTCAATATAAACT
The DNA here is from genome assembly GCA_020465985.1 of Centrapalus pauciflorus. Lineage (NCBI taxonomy): Eukaryota > Viridiplantae > Streptophyta > Magnoliopsida > Asterales > Asteraceae > Centrapalus > Centrapalus pauciflorus. The sequence goes on from JAANYP010000045.1 coordinate 487,342, forward strand.
AGTTAGATGTTTGAAGAAAGTCCCACTAAAGCCGATGCCACAAAATGTTTTGAATAATCTCAACTGGTGGTATGTTGAAAGCGAGACAGGTGAAGCGGTGATGGAAGACTTAGGAGAAAAGGTGATTCTTAGAGTATACGATCCGCTGCACCTAGTTAATCTTTCCAGAGATGACCTTCAAGTGCTTCATACTCATAAAATCTCGAGTGATGCACATATGGAGTTTGAGGCTAGAAAGTATCAAAATGTGGTTAAAGTCTGTGTTGAACAAGGCCTGTATGCTGGTAGTAGTTTAAATAAACCAGGTACTTAATCAAAATGTAAATAGTTAGAAGCTATCGTCAAGGGGGAGTCTGTTGGTACACCCTGTGTGACGATAGCAGCCTAAGTTGTGTTAGCATTTTGTGTAAGTCATGTTACAAGGTATTGAATATTAACTAGTGTTTGATATATGTGATTTTGTGTGTTTGACATTTATTGACTGTATGTTTGAACTTGATGTAATGTTTTACAAGAAGTTCAAACATAAAGTTCATAGATTAATTCAAACATAAGTTAAAACATAGATTCAAATAGAAGTTTGTTTGACATGTGAAATTCGAATTTAGAGTAAATTCGAATTTATCATGAAGGTAAATTCGAATTTGTCAGGTGGACAAATTCGAATGGGCCTTGGGCCTGTTTCGAGTTCGTCCTATGACAAACTCGAATTGGTCATTATAATTAGGGATTAACTCGAATAATTAAGTGACTTTTGCAGAATTTCGGAGGGTGATTAAGCAAAGGCGATCTCGAGTTTACTAGTAATCAGAGAGTGTTTTCGGAGAGAATCATCGTGTAGGTACGTTCGTTGTTGTTCGTATAACATTGTGGTAGTCTCCTTGTTTCGTGCGTGTGATCTTACCGTCAAGCCGCTAACGAGGATTCCACACTAGTTGGTGTGTGTCGCGTCTAGATAGATCCGTGATTCAAAGACCTTACAAATATTAGTTATTTTTAGGGGAACTCATCATAAGGATGAGTTCTTCTTCTTCATCAACATTTGTTGATGGACCAGTAAGATCAACACTAATATTTCCTATTTGGATTGTATCAGCTTGGATACTATCCTCATTGACCATGTTACTTCCAACACTGCTGGTTATTGCAATGTTGGAACTAGCAGTGTCAGCAAGCCTTATGTCCTCAGTTTCAGGATAGTTTTTGGCCATATGAGTCTTCTTCCCACATTTGTAGCGTTTTCTCTTTTTAGACTTTTTGGAAGAAGTACTTCCAGAAACGCATTCTGGAACATTTTTGTTGAACTTCTCAGCAGGTTTAGTAAACTTATTACTGTTTTTAGAAGAATCAACAGTTTGAGTAGAAGTCACAACAGCAACAGCTTTACATGTATCCTCTTTCCTGTTTTTAGGAGGGCAGATAACAAATATAGGAAGCTTGATTGACCTTTGTCCTTCCACATGTTTGGGAAACTTATTCCCAACATTCTCAGGTTGAGCAATGGCTTTGCCTTTGCCTTTGCCGAGATGTGATGGATGTTGCCTATCAACATAATCACTGCTTTTGGTTTTGAAAGACTTACCTTCATTTATAATCAGTTTTCCACTATGATTTAAAAACTTATTTGAAATCACAGCAGATTTACTTTCAACATGAAACTTACCCCTGTTAAAAGCAGACTGCTTACCTTATGAAAACCTTTTCTCAAAATGTTCAGCACCAAAAGGATTAACCAGTTTCTTACCAACAACTTTAGATCCAGAACCTCTCTTGTTGACTGGTTTAGTGTTCAAAGCTGCAGTTTGAACTGGTAGTCCCTTCTTTATCTTGTGTGACCCACTTAAGCACTTAGCAGACTGATTTGATGGTGAACACATTTCATCATCAGTTTTTAGAATATTTTCACACAAGCTGTCAGTGTTTTGAGGCCCGACAAACCTATTTGTTGAGACTAGCTTTCCATTTACTCTCTGAATGAAAGTACTTGGAAGCTCGCCAAGGGTAGATAAGTCATTTTCCAGAATACTTATCTCAACAATAGAAGCTGTTGTATCAAGATCCCCTCCAAGATAGGCTTGGATTTGAGCAGGCATCTGTTGACTGATACAATGATTGACTTTTTGTGCAGATTGGCACCAAGAGTCAACAAACTTTTGAAGCTTGGCATGCTTTGTGTCTGTCTCTGTCTTTTCATCTAATAATATGGAATTGATGTGTTTTAATTCATCAAGTTTAGTTTCCAACTTATGGAAGCTGTCCTGTTTACTAGTTTTTATTTCAAGATCAGTTTTTAGCTTGGAGATCTCAGACAACAAAGCATCATGCTTCTTAATAGCAGCTTTTAAATCAACAAGTAAATATTCAAATATTTTAACTTTTTCATCAGAACTGTAATCCATAAAAATTTTGTTCCTTATACATCATTGTTGGGTTCCAGTTGTCCAAGCTGCTGAGAGCCTCAACTTCAGCCAGGTGTTGTTTGAAGTTGCTTGTTGATGGGACATCAGTATTGGCCATCAGTTAATTGTTATCTTCTTCATCTGATGTTGAGTCAGATTCCTCCCAGTCACATGTCTCAGCCATGACTCCCTTTTGCTTGTTGGAAGCCATTGATTCTTCCAACTTTCTCAGCTTAGCCATGGCCATTAGGTACTTAACCCTGTAGCCATCGTCCTTATTTCTCTTGTATACTTATGAAATGGGTAGGTGTGTGTGATGCCCTACACTCTATCCAATTCTCTCTACCTTCATTTATTTGAATTTGTTCACAATCTCACAGTGTTTGTGAGGGTTCAACATTATTTTTTGGAGCAAGGAAGAAGAAAATGAAGAGATTGAAGAGGAAGCGTCAAAATATGAAGCTGAGAACAAGTTAATATTTCTAGGATATTCTGCTATCTATTTCAAATGAATCATCACTATTATGTAAGTTTCACTATTGTAATCAATATCTTTAATTGACGGATGGTTTTTCGATTTTTCGATTTGAATATTTCGGGTTTAGCTTAATTCTAATGTTTTTGTGAAACGGAATAGACAGTTTTATCTTTAGACTTTAGAGCTTTACATTGTTGTGTTCATAAATATCTATCTTGTAGTATCTTTAGAGCTTTACCAATTTCTTCTTTTTATTTTTATTGACAAAAACATAAGACAATGTATTCACATTTTGTATGTTATACCAGACTTATTTAAGCTTCATTTCATCTTACATTGTCAGGATCTGAAATTAATTAACCAAGACTAACTGATTTGAATTTATCAGAGTATAAACCAATAATGTTGCTTTGAATCAAAGTTTAATTAAGAAGTTTGCGGAATAACACTTAATTATTTTAACAAAAGCTTTTAGAACTCAGAACATATAGACACAAATAAGTAAATCAAAATTGCTTGTATTGCTGACTTCAATGATTACAATCACCTCTAATCTGTTTGATTAGACGAAGAACACAAACTGTTCTTAGGGATTTACAACCTTAGAGGCTTATGAAAAACTCAAACAAAAAGCAATTACAATCTTGAATACGCAGAAAAACTCCTGTACAATAGAAAGACCTATTCTATGTATTTATATTGCTTCTTGATTTGTTTCCTTGAAGGACTCTGACTTCTCTGATAGTAGATATGCTGGAATCTTCGTGTAAATATCTTTTCCTGAATATCAGCACTTTTTGTTTGTAAAACTGTTAAGCAGCTTGAATCACTTGACAGCTTGAACAGAGCAGCTTGAGTTGATTTACTCTGGCAGCTTGAACTTTTACACTAGCAGCTCGAGATTCTTCAACTAACAGCATGAACTTTGTACTTGCATAGAAATTCTACTAACAGCTTGAGAAGTCTAACTAACAGCTTGAACTACTTAGAATATTTCCCAACAATCTCCCCCTAACTTAAATTCTTTACACAAGACTTTAAGTTCTATACAAATAAGGAAATAAACAAGTAAACTGTTATTTACAAACCAAGGCTTTCAAAAACTTACAACTGTGCAAGTTTCTGATTGACAGCCTTCAAAAACTCTTTCTTCTTATATTCTCTATCACAAGATAACTTAACAGATCTCATTTGAAGTAACAGAGCTTTTGGTAGATCATAGAATTCAAAATTGAAGAACATACCAGATCCATCTGTAAATTTTATTCTGTAAGTCTTTGATTTGACAAACAGATCAACTTGCTTGATCTTCATTCCCTTTGCATTTGCATTCTCTATATCTTTCCTTATAGACTTAGGATCAACAATGCTCTTCAGATCTTTGATAGCTTGCTTTACTTGTGGTAGAGCCGATCTTACTTGTGTTACAGACCCAACATTATGCATTCTTGTGAGCTCATCTCTGGTCATCCTTTGAGCCATATGCATGATGCTGTTATACTCTTCTTCTGGACCAGATTCCCTTCTTACTACAAACTGAAATCTTAAGTTATTGTTGTCCATTGACTTAGCATACCAATAATTTATAAGAGGTTTTGTAAAGTCATGCTGGTTTATCAATTTTTCTATCTCCATCACCTTTTGCAGTTGATGCTCAAACAACACCCTTTTAACCTGATCCAGCTTTGCTTGTGACATTGACTCTGATTCAGGAATAGAAGCAGCAGCTTGAACAGAAGGAGCAGGGGCACTGGCAGCAGTTTGAACATCACTTGTACCAGCTTGAACTGGTTCTTGGGATCTTTGGACTTCTTGGGAGACTTTGGCTTTCTTTCATTTGTCCATCTCTTTGTCATGGATATCTTGTAGCCTTTCTGTGCTCATGGACTGAGCCATTTTCTTTGGGATACCTGCTGCAAAGGCAAAATTAATTAGAAATCTTCTATGCTCAGCCATAGAATGCCCTGTTGGCATCTTCCTCTTCCTTTCCCCTTGCTTGACCACAAACCCTCTCAGGTAATCACCTAAGGTTTCATCATCTTCCATTGGGGACTGGGTTTGCTGGTCTAACTCTTGATCTTTTTCTTCTACTAATTTTCTGGCAATCTCAGCATCAAAAGCAATCTGGGCTTCTCTGGTAGAAAATTTGTGCTTTGGAGACTCAATAAGAATACCCTTGCCCTTATCTTTTGTAGCAGAAGATGTTGCTTGGACTGAACTGCTAGGAGCCTGAGTTGTTTCTCTTATTACAACTCCAGTTGGTCTTGTAGAGGCAGCTTGAGTTTCTAGGCTAACAGCTTGAGAAGCTGTTGGGACTGCTAGCCTAGAATCTTGAACTGTTGGAGTTGCTTGGACTGATTCTGTTGGAGCTGCTTGGAGTGATTCAGGGATTTGAACCTCCTGATTCTCCCCCTTTTTGGAAGCATTGGTTTGGTCAGAAGGACCTACAACCGTTGCCAATTGGGTTCGAATCATGTGCTCTAATTGTATGATTTTATTTCCACAGAGGGTGAACCCTTTATGAAGATAATCCATTCGTTGATTCTGAGCAGCTTCTGTCTGTCTTAGTGCAGTAAGTTGTTCTTCCTGTGCAACAATGATGGACTTTTGGTATTCCAACATTCCTACAACAGGTTGTAGCTTAGGATCCGTTAATAACATAAGTTGCAGACTAGCCTCAAGATCAGCAAACGAAGTTGGTGCTTGTGATCTATCACTGGGATGAATTCCAGAAGTGAAAACCTCTGGGCCCCTCTGTTCTTGGTACTGGGGACTTCCAGATGGTGCTTGCACACCTTCTGTTTCCATGGGTGTGGTCTTAGTAATGTTGGCACTGTCCTGTGCCTCTTGTGTAGAAGCAGTAGTAGTGTCAGCCACAGAACCCATATGAACAATCTCTTGTGAGATGTTCACCTCCTGATTGAGGATGGGAGATTCCTTAATGGGTGCCCTTTGGATATGCTGTGCAGAAGTGTCCTCCTGCACAGGGTTATTTGGCTCTTGTATGAGGACTGAGGAGGAAGGAGCTCCTGGTCCTCTTTTCCTTTTATATAGATATTTGAGTGGGGATGTTGGCTGAACAATAGGAACAGAAGGCATTTGTGTATCATGAGGTGTGGGTGGGGTCCTGGGGGTGAAGCAGTAGTGTTAGGCTGAGCCTGCTCAGGACCTTCTCCTCTGTTTCTTGGAATGATGTTCATCATTGCAGAAGGCAATGGAACATCTACACTCAAAAAATTGGCACTTTGCTTTAAAAGCCTTTTAATAGAAGATAGGGAGTGCCTATGGGAAACATGTATCCTCTTATGTATATGAAAAGTTGTGTAAGATTTTTCAATTATCTCTGCCAAAAATCTAGGATACATCAAAAATTTCCATTCTTTAGGGAATGATGCCTTAACATCCCCTGAAAAATCATATTTGAAAAATTGAACTGTTAGCCTGTTGAAAAGCACACTAAGGAAGTGGCAATATTTGAAGAAAATTCTGACCACCCAGTTCTTTTAGAGCTAATACACTGCTGAATAATATGCACAAGATATTTCCATTTAGGTGAAAAGTGTGCCTTAAAGAAAGTAAAAGAATCAGCAGGACCCCTATATCCAATATCAGAAAGACCAGTATGTAACGCATTTAGGGATAGGTCTGTTATACCTTAGGCATCTTGAAGATGCAGATGATGTCGAATGGATTCCTCAGTTATTGTGATGGGAGTGCCATCAATTTTGGATATCAGAGAAGGAACTCCATTGATGGTTTGTACAGAAGCACGGTTCCAGAACTGCTCAATATGAGAGATGTATATGGTGGGATTGATATTGAGGGCATGATGGATATGGGAGTGTCTAAGAAAGTCCATCATGTCATAGAACGATTGAAGTTCAGAGTGCTTTAGAGAGTAGGGTAGGCAGTTGTGTTCCTTGACAAACTCCATGGAAGATTAAACGGAGATTTTAGGGTTTCAAAGAGGAGTGTGAGAATCGTTCAGAGAGAAAAGAAGGCCGTGGTATGAGATTATGTAACTGGTAGTTACAACTGAACGAAACTGGGACCTTTAAAGGTTTCGAAAAGGTTGGGTCCCGCGCACACATTTATGAAATTACCTAATTACCCTGCACACTTTGACAGATCAAGTGAAATAACTAACAGTCCGAAAAAATGAACTAGCAGCTTGAGAAAATACTCAAGCTGTTAGTTGGAAATTAAGCATCTTTCAATGAAACAGTGACTCCCCCTTGAATAAGCATATGAAGTAGATAATAATGAAAACAAATTAATCCATGTTTACCATACCAATATTTGATACTAGGAAAGTGAACCTTCCCACATCAAAAGGTTTTATAAATAGATCAGCTAACTGATCGTCAGTATGAATTTTGGTAACTTGGATTAATTTCTTCTCATTACAATCCCTTATAAAGTGAAATCTAATTTCTATATGCTTGGTTTTTGGAAATTTCACTGGATTTTGCACAATGCTGATTGCACTTAAATTGTCAATGTAAATAGGAGTGGATAAGAAGTTCATACCATAGTCTCTCAATTGATTTTGAATCCACATTACCTGGGAGCAACAGCTTGCAGCTGCTACATATTCTGCTTCAGTGGATGAGGTGGAAACAGTTGTTTGCTTTTTGCATTGCCAAGAGACCAGTCTTGCTCCTAAGTATTGACATCCACCAGTTGTCGATTTTCTATCAATGTTACATCCTCCATAGTCACTGTCAGAGTAGGCTGTTAATGTAAGAGGAGAGTCTTTAGGAAACCAGAGGCCTAAATGAGGTTGGCCTTTTAGATATCTAAAGATTCTCTTAACAGCAACCAGATGGGAATCCTTTGGTGAACATTGGAACCTTGCACAGACACAGACAGCAAACATAATATCAGGTCTAGAAGATGTTAGATACATAAGTGATCCTATCAGAGATCTGTATAAATGAATATCCACATCTATTCCATCTTTGTCTGTATGAAGCTGCTTGTGAGGATCCATAGGAGTGCTTGCAGCTTTGGTATCTTGGTACCCAAACTTTTCCAGTATGTCTTTAACATACTTTGATTGACGATGAAGAGACCAGTGGGCTTCTGCTTGAACTGCAATCCTAGAAAGAAAGTAAGTTCTCCCATTGAACTCATTTGAAACTTTTTGTGCATTAATGCCTCAAACTCTTTGCACAAACAATCATTTGTGGAGCCAAAGATGATGTCATCCACATAGATTTGTACAAGCAAAATCTCAGCCTTGATGGACTTTGTAAACAGTGTTTTGTCCAGAGTGCCTCTCTTGAACCCATTCTGTAGAAGGTATGATGACAAAGTGTCATACCATGCTCTGGGGGCTTGATGGAGACCATAGAGAGCATTGTCTAACTTGTAGACTCTGTCTGGATACTTGAAGTCCTCAAAACCAGGAGGCTGACACACATAGACCTCCTCTTCAATTGTCCCATATAGAAAAGCAGACTTCACATCCATTTGATAGACTTTAAAACCTTTGAAGCTTGCATAGGCCAAAAAAGAGTCTGATGGCTTCAATTCTTGCCACTGGAGCAAATACATCATCATAATCTATGCCTTCTTCTTGAGTGTACCCTTGTGCTACTAGTCTTGCTTTATTCTTGATGACTATCCCTCTCTCATCTTTCTTGTTTCTGAACACCCATCTTGTACCAATTGCTCTCTTTCCTTTAGGAAGATCAACCAGTGTCCAGACATTTTGAATCTTGAATTGTAGCAGCTCTTCCTGCATTGCCTCAATCCAGGATGAATCTTTCAATGCTTCTGATGCCTTTTTAGGTTCTAGCTGAGACATAAAACAAGCATGTTCAAAATCAGCTAGACTGAATTCAGGAACTGCTTGTTCAGCAGCAGCAGTCTCATTTTGAACCATTTTCCTTGTTTGCACAGGTGTACTTGGATCACCCATTATTTGACTGAGAGGATGATACTTGTGAACTCTGAGTGTAGGCTCTCTTTCTGTCTGAAAAGAGGATCCAAGATTTGTATCATCTCCATCAGGACCAGTGGATGGTTCAGCTTCTGGAACAGCTTGACTTGAAACTGGGACTGTTTCCCTTTGTGTTGGAGCTGTTGTCTCAGGACTTGGGAGTGGTACTTCAGTGTCTGGATTTGTATCATGTTGAGCATTCAGAACCCCTGGAGGATCACATGACAGAAGTGGTACAAGTGTATACTCATCCCAATTATTTGAATCTGCCACAGTTTGAAACTTTGTGCCAACAGCTTGAGAATTTGTATTGACAGCATGAGAATTTGCGTTGACAGCTTCAATCCTGTTTGCATCAATTCTGCAGTATACTCAACAAAGCTCAGAGAATTTGTTAGATAATCTAAATCAAACAACCACTCAGGACCAGTGCCTTTGACATTTGCAGTATTTTCATTAAATTCAACATTTGCACTTTCTTCAATGGTTTTAGACACACTGTTATATACTCTATAGGCTTTGCTTTGATTTGAGTATCCTACAAAGAATCCTTCTTCAGCCTTACTTTCAAACTTCCCTAAGTGAGTCTTAGTGTGAAGAATGGTACATGGGCAGCCAAAAGACTTGAAAAAGGCTATTAAGGGAATTCTATTATGGAATAACTCATAAGGAGTTTTCCCTTTAGTTTGAACAACCTGAACCCTATTCAGAACATAACATGCTGTATTAACAGTTTCTGCCCAGAAAGTCATTGGCAGTTTTGAATCAGCTACCATTGTTCTAGCAGCCTCAATTAATGTTCTTTCTTTCTTTCAGCTAAACCATTTTGCTGTGGGGTTCTTGGTGCACTATATTGTCTAGCAATACCTTTAGACTCACAAAAACTGTTTAGCATATGATTTTTAAATTCAGTCCCATTGTCTGACCTTATCACCTTAACTTTTGAGTTGGATTGGTTTTCTATCTTAAGAATAAATGATTTAACTAGCTCAGCAGTTTCATCTTTAGATCTAAGAAAGTAAACCCAAGTAAATCTGGTGAAGTCATCAACAATAATTAAACAGTAGGCCCTTTTATTCAAACTCAAAACAGATGTTGGACCAAATAGATCCATATGAATCAGTTGAAGAGCAGATGAGATTGAATTTACTTCTTTGGCCTTATGAGAAGTTTTGTGTTGCTTGCCCTTAAGACATGCTACACAATGATCATCACATATGAACTCCTTTTGTGGTAAACCTCTTACCAAATTCCTTTTGACTAAAACATTCATGGACTTGAAGTTCATGTGACACATACTTCTATGCCAAAGAGCAGACTCATTGGATGATGCTTTGGATATCAAACAGCTTAAAGTACTTGATTTGAATAAAAATGCTGTGTCTAAACAGTATACATTGACCTTTCTTGGTGTTCTTAGTAAAACAAGATCTTCAGGAATTTTAAAATCCTTTGAAAGGACAATGCACTCAGAATCTGTGAACAGAACTATATTTTGTTTGTCACAGATTTGAGAGACACTCAATAAATTATACTTAAGCTGTTCAACATACAAAACATCATTGAAAATCATGTTGCCTGCATTAACCGTACCTTTACCTGTAACTTTACCTCATTTGGAGTTACCTCCAAATGTAACAAATCCTCCATCAAAGCCTTTGAAATTTGACAAGCACTCAGAATTGCCTGTCATGTGCCTAGAGCATCCACTGTCCAAATGCCATCTTGTTTTATGAGGTGACCTGTGGTTGCCCTGCACAAATAAAAGCTTAGTTAGTAGAGGAGTAAACCCAAACCAAATTGGTTTTGGGTTGGCCTTGTGCATTGACATAACTAAATACTGTTTTTGACTTCTTATATTTAGTGAGATCCACTGATGGAGTCTTTGGAGAGTATTTAGTGATTATATGAGGTATCCAGGTATTTTGATCATCTTTTCTTTTAACAGTCTCAGATGATTCATTAACAGTTCCAGATTGATGCTTAGCAGTTTGACTTGTGTTTGTAATGCTGACAGCTTCAGAATTTGCACTAACAGCTTCAGAATTTGACTTAGCAGTCTGATCTTTTGCATCAGCAGTTTGATCTGAAGATTTGTCCTTGACACACCATATTTGTTTAAAACTTAATTTAGGTTTTTCCAAAACTTGTTTTTGGTGTGTGGACTGTTTTTTATTAACTTTTAAAAGTCTGTGATCAACTGTTTTCTTTGGAACTGATGTAGCAGAAGGTTTGACCTTTGAATTTTTTACATGAGTAGGACTTGACCTTTTATGAATCACAGTCTGTTTTGCAACAGCTGGTTTATATAAACAATTCTTGGCCAAGTGATTCTTCCTTCCATAGTGAAAACACCTTTTGACTGTTTGAATTGGAGAACCAGTTTTATTTGACAATTTCTGGTTCTTGTTCCTCTGATTTCCCCTTACCTGCTGTTGTTTGGGAAACTTTTGAACACCATGCTTTTGACATATGCAGACTGGAACATTTTTACCCCTTTTATTATTCTTTGAAGAAGATGCAGTGTTACAGTTAGAATGTACAGAAACTTGTGGAGCAGCATTGCATACACTCATCTTCTCTTTTCCTTTCTTATTGGGGGCTTGGATTTCTATAGGAGCACTCATTGTTTTGTGTTCTTTCTCAACTGCTGTACACTCACAGTCTCTATTTTGAATCTGATCTCCTTTAGAATCGGGACTGTTATCAAGGATAGGATCTAAAGTAGTCATAGACTCATCTAATGGTTCATTGACAAGCCTGTCAGCAACTTCACTCATTGGATGGATGTATTTGTTGTTGTATGGAGGTGGAGTAGCTCTGTATCCTATGCCTTCTTTGGAATGAACCTGAGATTTTACCCTATCTTTAAATTGGACTTCCATTAGGTGTTCCAGCTTTTGATTAGCCAATTTGAAATTACCTAGATCTATATTGACAGATTCTAGTTTCTTATTAGCCTCAAACACCTTTTGTTCAGTCTCTTCTACCTTTTTATTTAGGGATTCTATTTTCTTATTTAGCTCCTTTTTGTCCCACTCATGATATGTTCTATCATGTCCCATTTGAATCTCATTATCCTTATAGTCATTGATCTGTTTTTCAAGATCTTCTATGGCTTGCATGTATTCATATCTCCTTTCTTCCATCTTAGCTAGAGTTTTGCACATGCTCTCATTATGATCTCTGTACTTTTTAACCATATTTTTGCATGATTGAGAGCAGAGTTCAGAATTTACCTCAGATGGTAGTTCAGTGGAGGAGACATTTGATGTTTCTGCCATCAGAGCTTGATTTTGAAACTCTTCCTCTGTCTGATCACTCCAGTCAAACACATTGTCTTCTTGAGAAACAAGTGCTTGTGATGATGAAGTCTGATTGATCTGTGGAGTCCTTGATGACTGTTGACCTTGAGATCTACATTCTCTGGCAAAGTGACCAAGTTTGTGACATTTAAAGCACTCAACTTTTGACTTATCAAAAGCTGGTTTTCCCTCTGCTCTGGCTTGAAAGTTTGACCTGCCAGTTCTCTTTAGAAACCTTTTGGCCCTCATGGTTAGCATTGCATGTTGCCATTTTAGGTCCATCTCTTCTAGATCATCAGGATGAATTTGTTCTAGATCATCAGCATTTAGAGCAAACAGTCCATCATTGGCAACAAAAGCTTCATAGGGAGCTTCAGTAGAGTTGCCATCACCACCTGAAAAGGAATCACTACAATTAGATTTTTCAGATGAGAGGAGAGCAGTGTTATGATTATAAGAAAACGATTTCTTTTTAGCATCAATCTCAGTTTCAAACACTCTCAGACTGTTGTACAGATCATCCAGTTCTATTTCATCAAGAGTGTCTTTTGTTCTCCATTGAGCAACATAAACTGTCCACTCTTCTCCAAGAGATCTAAGAAACTTTCTGTTGACCTCATCTTGATCCAGGCTGACTTTTGCACTTTCCAGTTCACTTATCAGTTTGTTGAACCTGTCAAAGATTTGAGTGAGGTTTTCATTCTTGCCACCAGAAAAGTTTTCATACTGTTGTTTCAAAAGATCCTTTTGATTTCTCTTGGTACTGGCATTACCAGCAAATCTCTTCTCTAAAGCAATCCAAAGAGAATGAGCAGTATAAAACTTTTTGAACTGATGTTGATAAGCATTAGGAATGGCTATTTGTAAAAGTGTAAGAGCTTTCACTTCATTCATTCTAGCCTTTCTTTCAAGTTCAGTTTTTGGAGGAGTTTTGACGGGTTTTCCCTCATCATCAAGTTCTGGATCAACTACAGAAGGAAATTCAACAGCTTCCCATATAGCATAATCAATGAATTGAATATGTTGTTGAATCCTGAGTTTCCACATCTCAAAGTCAGTGGGCTTGAGCATAGGCACTTTGAGTCCTTGCCCAGATCCACTTCTACTATTATCAAATTCCATTGCAAAAGATTATAAGTTTAAATAAAAAGCTTTCGACTTTGAAAAACAAAGAACAACCTGTGGCTCTGATACCACTTGTCAGGATCTGAAATTAATTAACCAAGACTAACTGATTTGAATTTATCAGAGTATAAATCAATAATCTTGCTTTGAATCAAAGTTTAATTAAGAAGTTTTCGGAATAACACTTAATTATTTTAACAAAAGCTTTTAGAACTCAGAACATATAGACACAAATAAGTAAATCAAAATTGCTTGTATTGCTGACTTCAATGATTACAATCACCTCTAATCTGTTTGATTAGACGAAGAACACAAACTGTTCTTAGGGTTTTACAACCTTAGAGGCTTATGAAAAACTCAAACAAAAAGCAATTACAATCTTGAATACGCAGAAAAACTCCTATACAATAGAAAGACCTATTCTATGTATTTATATTGCTTCTTGATTTGTTTCCTTGAAGGACTCTGACTTCTCTGATAGTAGATATGTTGGAATATTCGTGTAAATATCTTTTCCTGAATATCAGCACTTTCTGTTTGTAAAACTTTTAAGCAGCTTGAATCACTTGACAGCTTGAACAAGCAGCTTGAGTTGATTTACTCTTGCAGGTTGAACTTTTACACTAGCAGCTCGAGATTCTTCAACTAACAGCATGAACTTTGTACTTGCATAGAAATTCTACTAACAGCTTGAGAAGTCTAACTAACAGCTTGAACTACTTAGAATATTTCCCAACATACATGTATTCGCATTTTAGTTTAGTCTTTGGAACATCAACATCTGTTGATATCAAAATATGAGGTCTCTATCAGTTAGATGAAGTTTTTTGGCATTTCAAAGGATGTCACAAGAAAATCTTTTCTCAGTAAATCCAAAGAGACTAAAGGGTAGGGGTGTAAACGAGCCGAGCCGAGCCTGAGCCCGTTTAAGCTCGGGCTCGGCTCGTTTAAAAGTACTAGGCTCGAGCTCGAGCTCGGCTCATGAATATTTTTCCAAGCTCGAGCTCGGCTCGGGCTCGACTTGTTTATTATACATTTTAATTTTTTTAGTTAATTTTTAAATAATCTTTTAATATAATATACATAACTTGTTATTTTAATATATTTATATTTATTTAATCCATATATTATATATTTATTAATTTAAAAATATAATTATATATAGGCTCGTTTAAGCTCGTTTAGGCTCGCGAGCTCGATATGTGAAGCTCGGGCTCGAGCTCGTTTATTAATCGAGCTCGAATTTAGGATTAAGCTCGGCTCGAGCTCGTTTAATTCGAGCTTTTAGCGAGTCGAGCTCGAGTAGCTTACGAGTAGCTCGGCTCATTTACACCCCTACTAAAGGGCTCCGGTTGATGAAGTCTATTGATATTTCAAAAATCGTCACATATAAATCCTTTTATAGCAAATCCAAAAGGAGACTAAAGGGAGCAAAACATGACACTCCGGTTGAAACATGACCCTCCAGTTGAAACATCAGCCAGATGAACCCTTAATTCTATATTGTTTTGTGAAAACATTTAAATATGTACAACAATACCGTTAAGTGGTCATGAGTTGTGGATTTCTTATTTATGTTGAATTCATAGTATTCATGGAAATTGTGATTTAAATGCTTTATATGTTTTATTGAACGAACATGTTGTTAAATGAAAATTACTCGTCGCCGCCGCTTTGCTCGGGTATACAACTAGTATGTATGTATATATATATATATATATATATATATATATATATATATATATATATTTATATGTATATGTATATATATGTATGTATGTATGTATATTTGTGTGTGTGTGTGTATTTGATGTTTTTTTAAGGTTTTTGGGTGTGTTGCAAAAGGAATTATCAAAATCTAACATCAAATGTAAGTTAGTTATCATAATATGCAAGTTTTGCATAAAGATTGCATGTGTTATCTCTTTTTTTTTTTTTTTGTCAAAACCAAAAACTTGTAAACCTCTACTTAGTTTATAAATGACAAGTTCACAATATCCATTATAAGGATTAATACATCCCTAATGGGATAAATTGTCATTTTTAACAAGATGAAAACCCATGAAGCTTACGGTTCTTCCTCTTCTCAAATTATCATCTTCAAATCTTGCTCTATATTATTAAATCGAACATTGATATTCGGTTATGAGTCATTTAAGTGATAACTTTGGTTTATCAAATTAAGTTTTTGAACTTTGAGTAAGGTTCATGAAGGCAAGCATTAATTTTGTAGGACTGATATTTTATGATGAGGGCCGGTCATGGGGTTTTTAATGCTCAGGGCGAAACGAAAAATGCCCCGTCTAAAAACTTTAACAAATAACACATTAATTTTAAGGGGTATGGATCCTAGTCAAGCTAGGCGGCTCATCCCCACGCCGATTTTTGTTGAAAAAAAACGTTACAACTTAAATACATAAATATTTGACAACAAATACAACATATATATCTTTAAAGGACAATTATCTAAAATGATGTCTAAGTGTGTTTTTTGAAGCAAATACGTCAATTGTTTTTTCATAATTGATGTTAGCTAGAAATTTGTTTTCAATACTCATAAGCGTCAGTCCATTCAATCTCTCTTGAGTCATGGTATTTCAAAGATATGACTTTAACAATTTAAGTTTGGAAAAACTTCTTTCGGCCGATGCAACTGTAACAGGTACGATCAACAAGATTTTGTATGCAATCAAAAAATTTGGAAACACATCCATCTTCTTAGCAAACTCCATAATTCAAATAGATGTCCAAGGGTTTTCATTATTTGATGCTTCTTTCGGTAACATATCCTGCAAAATTTGTAACTCCATAAACAAATAATTTCCATCAATGTCATATCTTTCACCATTTGTCAAAATAGATTCAAACAACATTCTTTTAATTCATCATCAAATAAGGAAACTAACTTTGATTCATCATACAAAAATCCAAAAATGGATTCAAAATATATCATTTGTTCAGATCTACATGTCAATTGAGAAAGAGTCATATCCACTAAAACAATAAAATAATTAGTTCTAAATGCCTCTTGGTAAGATTGTTGTTATCTCTCAGTACTTGAGATTTCATCAAATTGTTTTTTTACAACAAATACGTTTTACAGGAAATCTAGGTTCAACTCTTATTTAGTCTGCATTTTCTTTAGCTTCACTATTTGAAGAGTCAAACCCATTTTTCCCTGTATTTTTTATAAAAATTAACCAATCCCTCTAATTTTTTATGGCAACATCAAGAAGCATATGTTTAGATTGTAACTTTTTATTTACCAAATTTATTTTAAATAAAATTTCATGCCAAATATCCAAATTTAAATTAAATTCAAAACTACAAAGTTCACAGTTTACTAATTTAATTAAAGCTTCTCTGATATGACCAATTTGACTCTTTATAGCTTTAACAATTTCATTATGACTTTTCCAGCGAGTCACATATACAGATTTTAGTGATAACTCATCTATATAATCAAGTAATAGACTCTATCTTTTTGTAGAACTAGAAACTACATTATAAAATGTTTGACATGTACCAAAAAAAATGTTTTTGCTTTGTGAGAAGAATTTGCCATATCAAACAAAACTAAACTAAGACTATGACACCCACATGGCATGAAAATGCTTTCGGATTTATGTCAAGCAGTCGTTTCTGGACACCTTGATGTTTTCCTTTCATATTAGATCCATTATCATACACTTGTCCTCGTACACAATTAATATCTAAATTAAGAGATTTTAAAGTATCTTGTAAAACATTGAAAAAGCCTAAACCAGATGTATCTTCTACAATCAAAAACTCAAGAAAAATATCTTCCACTTTTATTGGGCTACTTATCATATAAACACATCTTACAATCAAAGTCATTTGTTCTCTATGACTTGCATCCGGAGTACAATCAAGAATGACAGATTAGTATTTTTCTTCTTTAATTTATTTTAATAATTGCATTGTTTACTTCGTAACTAGCATTTCAATTAACTCGTTTTGAATTTTATGACTAAGATAATTATTATGAGTTTATTTTATCTTGAATTAAACGAAAATGTTGTTTTATCACATGATCAAACTCAGCAATCATTTGAAGTAAACCTAAAAAGTTATCATTTGAATTCTCATAATTTTTTTCATTTGTTCAACGAGAAGCTAAATTATATTCTGCTAAACATTTTACAATGACAATGACTCAAATCATAACTGTTAGGCACAAAAAGGTCTCGGTCAAACCTGTTATACATCTTAAGGGGAAATATTAATCAAACCTGTTTGATGCACTAGAAGGTATAATTTAAGGCCATGTTTATGCCTTATTAAAACCTGAAAAATGATTTGCAATATAAGTCAAAGCTGTTCACCCTGCTACATTAGTTGTAACTTAGGCAGAATTACCCGAACTGTCCTATTCTGTTGGACAGGCTGAACATAAACTGTCTACGCTGCTCATGCCTGTTAGGCAGCTTGGACCAAAACTAAGTGTTCTGTTCTTTGTGAACAGGTTATACACTTTATGGAATTTGTTTCCATGTCATCATGTATTGTCTTCGACTAAAAGATCACTTTGCAAGTCGAAGACAAGTGGAAATTCAATAGCTGCTTACACTGCCCAAGCTGTTCTGATACATGAAGACAAAGTAGATATTTGAAATGGGTGACAGACCATTTTTTATATCAAAATGGCCATACAAGAAGAGGAAAGGATTAAAGTTGACATTCCTCTTTAAGGTAAAGCAGTCTGCAACAGACACAAAAAGGAAAAGACAAAGATTCTGCTACATATGGACAAATGTTATTTTGTCAGAATGTGCAGAAAAGCAGTTTTGTCTTTTTGGAAAGACAGTCCACTGTCTCTGCATCCAATGAGGAAGGTTCACCAATATTCTCTGAGAGAATATAAAAGGAAGCTTCTAAGGAATTTGAGATAACCAAGAGTAAAACATTCAGAACGTGCAAAGAAGTGTGTTTTCATGCATGCAAAGTCTGCTTATAATAAAATAGTTGAGTGTGTCCAAGCTGTTCTTGTTCAAGCTGTCTGTCTGTCTTGTAATATCAATGAGTCCATCTTAGTGAGTGAATTCATTGTATCTAGTACGAGTGTGTCTTAGATTAGTAGTCTATCTGTTGTTTCTGTCATCTCAGTTTGAACCATTTCGCAGTTCAAGCTTGTTTGTAATTAACACTTGTTGATATATACATACAAACATTGAGAAAGTGTGTTGAGTTTTTATTTAGTTGTATTCACCCTCCTCTACAGCTTACAGCAACATACTAGGGAAACCTTTTGGGACATACAATAACTTCTTTCCAATGTTCGGTATCTTTTTTAATCATTTCTTTTAATTCTTTGTCAACTATTAGATTTTTGTGAAGCCTAACTCGTAATTCAGTCCAAGTTCTTAAATTAGTCATATGCTCAGAATTATTTTCATGTGTGTTTAGAGTTTCACTAAGAAGTTTCCAATCGTTTATCCCTTCACTTGCCAAATTACTTTTAGAGCGTGTAGTTTTATATAATTTACAATAAAATCAAAAATTTTGTCAAGTTCTAGAATAAACCAATCATTTCCCAAATATATCATCATTCCTTAGTTTATGAATAAAAAATTCACTCAAAAATGCCTACCAATTGCATCTTTTGGAAAAATGAAATTGGATTCTATTTCCCTAATAGGTCCTTTTTCTATAAGTATATCTTTCATTTTAGCATCTAAACCATCCCAAACCCTTGGATCAAAAAATTTAAATCATGTTTCTCAACAAAATCATTTTCTTCAAAATCATTACGTTTATCAACAAAATCATTTTCTACAAAATCATTATGTTTATCAACAAAATCATTAGATTTATGAACGAATTTGTTAGCATTATTAATAGGATTTTCAAATTCAATCTCAACATGTTTATCAATATTATTAATATGATCATTAACGCCTTATGTTTCCTTACCATCTATATGTTTTCTATTTTTAGGTTTAACTAGAAATTTCTTTAAAGACCCTTGTAATGAATTAGTTACTTCTTTTTCTTTCTTCTTACATTTTCTATTTTGAGGACCTGAGGGTTGTTTCGAGGAAACATAGTCAAGCACTCAAGTAAAGACAATTAAATTAAATACTAGTATACTACTCGAGCATGAAACTATAAAACATTATCAAAATAGGCAATTTCGTCCCCTGTTGATTTGAATCAGATCGTACTCCTCTGTTGCTTTAAAATCATATTGTAACTTCTCTAATTTTTAGAAAATCACTAAATCAGATGTAAATATAGATTTAATATACTAAATACTCTGGAATTTTGGATTTAATATACTAAATACTATGTAATTTTAGATTTAATATACAAAAAGCAGATGTAGTTTTAGATTTAATATACTAAATCAGATGTAATACCTTAGTGCTGAACTTGATCAACTGATTGAAAATTTTCCAGAATGTTGAATTATTGAATTGGATTTAATATTTATAATTTTTATTTTTTTCGTAACTTTATAAACTTTTAATATATATTTCTAAGCTGTAGAGGGGGGGGGGGGTGAATACATCAATTTAAAACTCAACACTCTTTTCTCAATGTTTGTGTATATTATCTACAAGTGTTAATTACAAACAAGCCTTAACTGCGGAAAGGTTCAAGCTGAGATGACAGATACAACAGTTGTTTAACTAATCTAAGATACACTCAGACTAGATACGATGACTACACTCACTTAGATGCACTCACTGTTTTTACAAGACACAGATGGACAGCTTGAGTATGAACAGCTTAGACACACGTACTGTTATATTCAAGCAGACTTGCATGCATGAAAAACACACTTTAATGCACGATCTGATTTCACACTCTTGATATCTCACAATCCTTAAAAGCTTCCTTTTATACTCTCACTGAGAATCTCAGTAAAGCTTTTTCATTGGACAATGAGAAAGTGGGATGTCTTTCCAAAATGACAAAACACCATTTCTGCACATGTTGATAAAGCAGACATGTCTTCATGTGGCAGAATCTGTAACATCCCTATTTTTCAATTATATGTAATTTGCAATTTTAAGGACTTAATTATTATGTTAATGGAATATTCTATCAATTTAAGTTACGTTGATCATATTATCAGTATAATGAGAAAATACGAAGTTGAGGGGTGTGTTATGCAAATGGGTCAAAAATAGGAATAAAAGAAAGAAAACCTTTCATTTTCAAACATCCATTCTCTCTCTACTCTCTCTCTCTCTAGCCGACTCTCTCTCACTCTCCCTCTATCTTTCGGATTTCAATTCAAGGAACACAAGAATCAGTAAATTCAAGTGCAAAAAGTTGGATTCAGATAGCAAATAAGGAACTATAAGCATTACAACAAATGATTTGAGGTAATAATCACTCCTATTTACGAATTTATGAAGTTTCTATTCGGTTTTTAGTGAAAACCGAATCAAAAGATTTTGGTTCTGATTCTTCATGCATGTTATATATTCTTAGTGTAATGTTTAAATCGAGCATGTATAATGTAGTGTACCAAATTTCGGAATCAGATTCAAAGTCTAAGTATGAATTTGAGCTAAGTGTGTGTTTTTAGTGTGTGTGTTCATCGAGACATGTAGAAAATGGACACAAATGGGTTGTTTTGGTACATAAATGTTATGATATAAGTTGAAATAAGTACATTTAAGTTCATATTTACAACTTTAGTTACTGAAACATGCAAAAATGGTCCAAATCTAATTTCTGGAAAATATTGGAAAATATGCTAAGTATGAACCCGGTTGGACGATGATCCATCCGAATTCGGATCATCATCCTATTTCGGACCAACACAATTTCGGATCCCTCCAAATTCGGACCCACACCATTTCGGATCAATGTCAGTTTTGGACACATAGCAATTTCGGAACCCCAATTAGCACCAGAGGACCATCCGGATTTCGGATCCATCCGAATTCGGATGTGGTCCGAATTCAGACCCATTTACACTAAATTTTCAGAATACAAGTTTTAAGCATTTACTGACACAAATTCACTATTACACTTACATTACAGATCATTGTGGTGTTATCAAAACACACATTGATTCAGAGACAAGTCACACTATACCAATCACTGTGAGTAACAGATTGTCATTCGAACATTTATTGTTTTTGCATTCATGTTTATACATTCAATGGCATGTTCACATTGTTCATATACATCATTTGGCACTCGTACATGATTTGTTGTTATGATGCACACTCGTACTTGACATGTAATACACATGTAGCCAGCGTTCAATTGAAAGTGCATTTATTTACATCATGCTTGCACTGCATGATCATTACTTCACAATCTGATGCGACCTAGACTGGGGCTGACAGCAGGCCACTGTCGGGGACTGATCATCCCACTCGTTATCCCGTTAGGTTCGGCACATCCTCGATCAGCATTTGAACTGCCAACCCATGCTTGCACTGCATGGTTTACACATACATTGAGGCTTACACTGCCTGTTTTCACATACATGGGGCTTACACTGCCCATAGTTAAGCATTGCTTGTAAAGAAATATTTGTTGTTTGCATAATCTGTTATCTCACTAAGCAATTAGCTTACTGTTGACTCACCATGTTTTCAGGCAAAGGCAAAAGTATAGCTGGACCTTCCACTTAAGCAAATCAATTCACACCCCGGAGACTTAGAAGCTGTTGGTACACACATAATGTGACTTGGGGCTGGGATATTATGACTTGTAAAACAATTATGTTGATGTAATAGTTAGACTTTATCACTGTAGACATGTACTTTCTTTGCTTTAGTGTGAAACTGCTTAAATTTATTTTAAGTATTCAATTTCAATTAACGTGATATACATTGGGTTGTTTGTTGATCCCGGTGAGTACAATTAATTACTATCAAAGCAAGAGGGTGTCACAGAATCTTTGTCTTTTTCTTTTTGTCACTGTTGCATAAGGCTTTAACCAAAAGAGGAATGTCAACTTTGCATCCTTCTTCTTTTGTTAAGGCCATTTTGATATAAGAAAAGGTCTGTCGCCCTTTTCAGATATCTGTTTGTCTTCATGTAACAGAACAGCTTAGGCAGGCTTTTGTAGTTACTGTTTTCCACTTTGTCTTCGACTTGTAAACTGATCTTGTAGCAAAAAACAATACATAAGGACTTGGAAACATATTCCATAAAGTGTTTAGCCTGTTCACAAAGAATAGGTTCTGTTCACAAAGAACAGAACACTTAGAATCTGTCGAAGCTGCTCAATAGAACAGAGCAGCGTAGACAGTTTTTGTCCAGCCTGTTCAGCAGACAGAACAGCTTGGACAATCTGCCTTTGTTGCAACAAATGCAATAGGGTAAACAGCTTTGGCTGATATTGCAAATCACTTTTCAGGTTTCAATAAGGCATAAACAAGCCTTAAATTATACCTTCAAATGCATCAAACAGGTTTGATTAAAAATATCCCCCTAAGATGAAGAGCAGGTTTGACTGAGGCCTTTTTGTGCCTAACAATATTCTGAATATTTATTCACGATTAATTAGATAATACTCGACTATTTATTCACAATTATATATAATATGAATGAAAAAAATAACTACGAATCATTTCAATTTCACTTTTTCCAAACGAAAAAACTATGAATCATTCTATTTTTAGTTTTCCCAAAGAAATAATATGAACTATTTTGGTTTTTTAGTTTTTTCGATCTAAATGGGTTGTAGTTTTTTCATATAAAAGACTGAAAATAAAAATTGGTTGCAATATTTTTCAAGCAGAAAAAATATAAATCACAGTTATTCATAATATTTTGTGTTTTTAAAAATTGTAACACCCCGTCTTTAATAAATATTACGTTGATTTAATTATTGGTTGAATAAATTATTAATATTGCGTTGGGGCAATGGTGTGGCGATTAGTGGAATGAACACGTGTTGGGGTCGAGTATACATGTCATCAGGTTATAATTCTAGCGGATTATTGATAATTATGAGACCACAGAATTTAATGGGAATATTGATATTAATTATGAAATATTGATAACGGGGTCGGGTATCGGTGTTGAACCCGCTTTATAAACGATATGTTTATATGTATAACACGTTTAACTTTTTGCTTCCTTTTCATCCATTTCAAAAACTAAAAGTTGAATGGTTTGTAATCAATTTCGTTCTGTTAGACATTTAATTTCGATCATATGGAGTTATTTTGTAATAATTATTTACTTAGCACTTAGCTTTGTATTTATTTCCTTGTAATTTATTTCAATGTAAAAGTCTAGGGGGCAATTGTGTCAATGCCCCATAGTTAATTAAATGGAGCTATAAAGCTCCTAGGGTTTACTTTTTGTAGAAATACGGTTCATAATATTGAGAATATCAGCCGCCACTTTTGCATTTACTCTCAACATTCCTTTTGTCTATTCTTCATCATTTCCTAATTATTGAGCATTGTTTCTTCTTGGAATTTGATAAAGATTATCAAGGTGCTGAAATATATACGGGAATAGTGTTTTACAATTGGTATCAGAGCCCAAAAGGTGGATTTCAACTTGCATTTCTCGGATTTTGCTGGGTTTCTTCAAGTTCATCGAGTTCTTCACTGTTTCATTCGGTTAGATCCATTTCACCCTTAGTTTTCAGTGTTTTTTGTGTTATTATCGTCATACAATCACCACAATATCATCCTCTACTGAAGTAGCTTATTCTGTTCCATATTTCCATTAAAATCATCAAGAACCGGACCATTAAAAAAGTTTAAAAAATATGGGTTGTTAGTGGGTTTTAGCTTGTTCTTTACTGATTTTTAATTGTTTTGGGTTATTTTAAATCATCTAAAGTGTTTAAAATAGTTTACCAATCATTTAGAAACATCTTTAGGCTTTAAATCTGATAAAATAGTAATCTGAACTGTTCTGCCTTAGAAAATCTGCTAAAACCTGCTGTAATTCGGATCATTCACTGTAGCATTTCGGACCAACTTAGATCCCAATTCGGACCATATAAAACCCTACTTCGGACCTCATTTTGGTCCAATTCGGACCAATCTTAGGTGTATTTCAGACCAACCCAGTGCCCGTTTCGGACCCTCATTCGGTCCCATCCGAACTTCGGACCATCCGAAGTTCAGATCAGGCATTCCCATTTTACCATTTTGGACTTGTGCTTTAATTTTTAAATTTAAACTTTGGACCATATCCATTTCGGACCATCCGAATTTGGTCCCCTTCCTGGACATTTTCCTAAGTGCATGTTCATTGTTCACCCGAATTCAGAACATCCAAATTCGGTTCCATCAAATCACCCGAACCTCATACTGTTCATACGAAATACCCTATCCGAAGTCATCACTGTTCATCCGAATCCGGGTCATCCGAATTCGATCCATCAGACTTCATATCATCCGAATCTAGGTCCCTATAGTATCCATCCGAATTCTACCATATCCGAATTAGGTTCCCCATCCGAAATCGAATTTCATCCGAATTTGGTCCTAGTCCGAACTACTGTTCATCCGAACTGCTGCGCATCCGAAATACTGTCCATCCGAATTCCTGCCCATCCGAATTCAATTTCATCCGAACTCATTCTTTCATCCGAATTAGCATCATCCAGTGTGCTATTCTTCCGCAATCCAGTCCATCCATTTCAAGTTTCCACCTTTAAGATCTTATCTTTTTCATCAGCACCAACATCATGTCTCGCGAAGCTCTCGTACTCGGATCTGAGAACAGACTACCTGTTCTCTATCCAGATGAGTATGAACAATGGAAATCCCGGTTCCTCAAATTTGTAGGAATGTAACCTCTTGGGAACTTAATGCTTCAGTCCATCTCTGAGGGTCCCGTGATCTATTATCGGGAAATAGCAGCCAGACCTGAGGCTGACCCCCCTGTCTTAGCATCAAAAGTTGAACGAGAACCGGCTAATGACGCCGAGAGAGACAGGCAGCATGCCGATAAAAGGGCCGAATACTTGATCTATCAGGCCCTCCCCACTGATATCTTGTTTGGCGTAGACAGCAAAATGTCTGCCAAAGAAATGTGGGACGAATTGGAAGTCCAGATGCAGGG
Organism: Centrapalus pauciflorus; assembly: GCA_020465985.1. Taxonomy (NCBI): domain Eukaryota; kingdom Viridiplantae; phylum Streptophyta; class Magnoliopsida; order Asterales; family Asteraceae; genus Centrapalus; species Centrapalus pauciflorus. The sequence continues at coordinate 512,629 of JAANYP010000045.1, forward strand.
GGCAGATCTTGATGATCGTGCCAAGATTGAGGAGGCCAAGGCTAAGTTTACAGAGTTCCGAGCCAAAGACGGGGAATCTCTGCAAGCTACGTTTACAAGGTTCCGTGCGGTCCTGAATGAATTGAACAAACTGCACATCAAGAAGGACAGGGATGACATCAACATCCAGTTCTTTATAGCCTTAGCCCCCGAGTGGCAGATCGCATGTCGGGCCACGAAACGCGTCCTGAACATTCCTGAGGTGTCCATCAACGTCGTCTTCAAGGAGCTAAAGAAGTATCAAGGGGATGTGGATCAACAATAACTGATGGCGAATCAATTGGCATCTTTGCTGCTATCAGCCAATACTGGAATGAAACCTAATGATTCACTAGCCTTGATTACCAACACGAATATTCCACTCTATCCTTTGCTCCAGGTTCATCGTCATCACAGTGCAGGTATGCTTCTCCTCCACGAGAGTCAATTGATGAGGAAGAGGCCACTATACAGGAACAAATAGCCTTGTGGACCAATCGTCTCCAACAGCAACAATTTTCCAACACGACTAACAACCAACTCCGTTATGACACCGATCCACGGAGGTACTTAGATGACCATAGGGATGAACGACGCGATGATTATCGTCGAGATGATTATCGCCGGACGCTTACCGAAGAGATGATCGGGATGATAGGAGGTATGACGATAGACGCGACTATCGAGATGATCGCCGCTATGACAGGCGAGACGATAGGCGCGAGGATCGCAGGGACGACATGCGCGATTATGATAGGAGGGACGATCGTCGGGATGATCGTAGGGATGACTGCAGAGATGAGAGGAGAGAGCCTGAGAGAAGGGAAAGAAGGAGAGATGATAGCAGAGAACATTGTCGCGCCGACAAGAGGCCGACTGAAAGAAGAGAAGAGAGACAACGGGCCGATGAACCGAAAGCCGCCGAGGAGCGTCTTTGTTATAATTGTGGAAAACCAGGCCACTTTGCTCGGGAATGCAACAACAAATTTGACAGAGACGTCGGCTATTATGAGAGAAAGCTGGAGGCCGCGAAGAAAAAAACCGATGCGATGGCCCTCGTCGCCCAGGAAGATTACTAGGATGCTGAAGATACCGACGAGGAGGATGACAAGGGCAAAAACTGCTATATGGTTGATCGTTTAGGGTTGGAGCACTGTGCCATTTCCACTGCTGAGACTTCAGATCATGCTGCTGAGGGGGAGACATTGAAACATCCACCAGCATGTCTGATGACCACAACCGACGATCCCGAATGCTCTACATCCGGTTCTGAGACAAATGAGGTATATTTCTTTTACATTCCAGAACATGTAAATAATTTATCTATAAATAATGAATGTACATTGCACACACATATTCTTGATCTTCAAGAAAAGTTAAATGTTGAAACTGCAAAGTGTGTACAGGCTGAACATCTAGCTCAAACTTTAAAAGATTCGTCTGAATTATATCAATCAAAGTGGTTAACTAATCACAATGTTATAAAACAGATGTTAATCGAAAAAGTAGATGTTCAGGACAGGAATATATATCTTGAATCTTGTATGGACAGGTTATCAAAAGAAAAACTCTCGTTAAAAGAAGAAATTTCTGTACTTACAAAACAGTTAGATACGGTAAATATGGAAAAGATAGACAGTTTAAAAAATATAAAATGATTGAAGAAGAAAAGATAAGTTTGTACTCACGAATAAAGACCCTTGACGATGCATTTTTAAAAAGGGGTCAAACAGAACAAACTATCCACTTAAATCAGCCCAAAGAAACTAGGTTTTACCATTCTAAACAAGGAATCGGTTTTAAAAATCCTAAATATTTGGAAAAGGCACAAAAAGTTTTACCTTTATTTTATGACATGAATTATATGGGAGCCGGGCTTAAATCTTTCTTTTTTGAGTCATCAGAAGAAGTTTTAAACCAAGAAAATGAGAAACGTGTTGAACATAAAGAAAAAGAAATTTCCTTTCAATATGAAGAACTTAATGAGAGTTATCCATCTAGAGTACCCACTTTAGAGGAAGACTACTTGTCAACGTATTCAGAAGCTGAATTGAAAACTGAAACCGTAAAACCAATTCCTCAACTTTATATTCCCACAAAAGTTCTTCAACATCAAATTAATGTTTTAGAAAAGGAATTGAAGTCGTCTCAAAAGAAAGATCTTGATCTTCAAGATGCTCTTGTTAAGAGCGAAGAAAAATTGGTAAATCAATCTTTTCAACAAACTGTGGAATTAACAGTCTACAGAGAAAATTTTGAAATGGTTTCTCAAAAATTGAAGGATTTTTCAAAAGAACAAACAGTTTCTCATTCCACCAAAATTCCATATGTGTCATCGAATAAAGGTATGGCTAAAGCTAAAACTTCTTCTTTCATTTGTAAAGGTGAGTGTTCAAAACCGTTTAAAAATGAGGTTTCTAAAAAGACTCAGATCCAATCCAAGTCTTTTATGAAACCCACTCACCAACAAAAAGAAAATTCTGTCAAGTCTAAATCTTCCAAGCTTACTGACTCTAATCCTTTTGTTCCTACAGATCATATAAGAAGAGTTCCAAAAACCACCATGCTGGATTTTTCGAGTTTTTTTGTGAAGAAGGCTATAATGCCAAATGAATTTGTTTCTAGAGAAAGGATGTCTGTAATCTCTAAAGACAATCTGTGTAACAATGTGTGTGACAATGTGTGTAATGATGTACCGAATTCTGTTGCTTCTTTAAAGTACTCTTTCAGTGAATTATTTAATCTATGTCCAACTCGCTAAAGACGACAATTTCCTGAAATGAATGCTTTCGTGCCATATCCTGTTAAACGAATTCGGAAAAAGAAAACAAAAAATGTTGCATCATCAGCCACAAATAAAATTGAGACTTGTCTGTTGCCGAGGCCCAAAACCAAAGCAACGGTCAAAAAGGTCTCAAAAAGACAAAAACCAAAGGCAATTTCAGCGCCTAAGGTGACAAAGCCCAATAAATCCAATCTTCTATGGATTCCAAAGGGTTATGCATCCGGACCACACACAAATGTTAAATGGGTTCCTAACACTGTACACGTGCCATATAAATCTGGAACTCCTAACAAAAAGGGACCCATATTGAGGTGGGTACCCAAAGTTGTGTGATCTTTATGCAGATGGTTCTTGGTTACTTCTGATCAAGACCCACTCTTCAATGATATGGCTTCTAGTTACCTTAGACTAGGACCCGTTCTTTTGCTTGTCGGTTGTGCTTAAATCGACACGTTTGGCTTCTGTGCACACAGCTCAGGACCCGGTCTTAACTCATCATGTTTTCTGAACATCTCGGTTCAGAACACGGTTTGATTGTAAATTAAAAATGGATGTGTTTGAATGCTTATAGTTTTTCATTGTATGAATTTATTTGCTTTTCAGGCTAAGTCCATTTGGTATATGGATTCGGGTTGCTCCAAGCATATGACGGGAAGAAGAGAATTGCTGTCCAACGTAGTTGAACAGTATTGCGGAACGGTAAAATTCGGGAACAACCATCAGGCTCATATCAAAGGATACGGGGACTTAGTTCTAAATAATCTAGTCATCAAGGACGTTGACTATGTTGAGGGATTATCACATAATCTTTTTAGCATAGGACAGCTCTGTGACAAAGGACTAGAGGTAACGTTTAGAGCAAAGAACTGCAGTGTGAGGAGTATGGATGGAAAAGAAATCCTGTCTGGTTCCCGAAACTCTAACCTCTACACCATTGACGTAGCCAAGCTAATAGTGAAGGATAACATTTTCCTATTATCAAAAGCCTCTTCAAAAGACTCTTGGTTGTGGCATCAAAGATTATCCCATTTGAATTTTGACAATATCAACAAGCTGGCTGCGAAACAATTGGTCAAAGGTCTCCCTGAATTGCTTTATGAAAAGGACCATCTTTGTGGAGCTTGTGAGAAAGGAAAAATGAAACGATCATCTCACAAACCAAAGCCCGAACCATCAACGAAAAGAGTATTGGAGTTACTTCACATGGATTTATGCGGACCGATGCGGACTCAAAGCATAAACGGGAAACGATATGTGTTGGTTATCGTTGATGACTATTCACGATATACCTGGGTCAGGTTCTTGCGATCCAAGGACGAGACAGCTCAAGAAATCATAAATTTTATCAAGAGTGTCGAGACCCAACAGCAGCTGTCAGTGGAATCAATCGGATCTGATAACAGCACGGAGTTCAAGAACTCGGTAGTTGAGGGCTTCCTTCGATCCAAAGGTATTCAGCATCAATATTCTGCTGCTCGAAAGCCACAACAAAATAGGGTCGTGGAAAGGCGTAACCGTACGCTTGTGGAAGCCGCTCGTACAATGCTCACATACTCGAAGCTACCTCCATTCTTGTGGGCCGAAGCCGTATCAACAGCCTGCTATACACAAAATCGCTCCATTATCCATAAGCGCTTTAACAAAACTCCTTACCAACTCTTTTTAAATAAAGTGTCATTTATCAAGTCCTTACGTGTATTTGGTTGCAGGTGCTACGTGCTAAACGATAAAGACAACCTCGAGAAGTTTAACAAAAAGGCAGATGAAGTGATCTTCATTGGATACTCATCCAACTCGAAGGCCTATCGCGCATTTAATACCCGAACCAGAACAGTCAATGAAAGTGTGCATGTCACATTTGATGAGTTGGCGGAACTGGCACCCGAAGTTGATCAATCAGGACCTCGCATTACTCAAATTCCTGGAGACTCTTCTAATAATCCCATTTCTTTTTCTTCTTCTGATTTAGTTAATTTGTTTGATCCTTTTTACGTAGAATTTTTCGGTCCTAATGCTAATGTGTCTAATGTTGTCAATAATGTAGGAAATCCTTCCGGTTCAACTGCGCCACAAAGTTTCTCCGCTCCATCTTCATCCACATCATACCCTCATCCATCTACATCATCCACCGATACATCCGCAGTTGAATCTACTCCTATAATACCCTCACATATAATACCAACTATCATTCCTTCACCTGAACACTCGGAAATCGAACCGGAACCAGTGGTACCATCATTTGAAACCATTGACCATGAATCTTCATCCATCCCCACTTTAACCACTGAGGTTCCATCCCGAGCACCCCTTCCACACGAGATTAAATGGACCCGAAGTCACCCAACAGATCAAATCATTGGTGATGTGTCAACAGGAGTCCAAACTCGGAGGGGGTCTGCTAATGAATGCCTCTTCGCATCATTCCTTAGCATGATAGAGCCCGCTCGTGTGGATGAAGCCCTAACAGATCCAGATTGGATAGTTGCAATGCAAGAGGAACTCAACCAGTTTGAACAGGTAAGAGTATGGCGGTTAGTTCCCAAACCAAAAGACCGTACAGTGATCGGAACAAAGTGGATTTTCAAGAACAAACGAGATGAGAACGGCATTATGATAAGGAATAAAGCAAGACTTGTTGCCAAAGGCTACCGACAACAAGAAGGGATAGATTATATGACGAGACCTTCGCTCCAGTTGCACGGATCGAAGCAATCAGAATCTTCTTGGCGTACGCGGCACACAAGGATTTCAAAGTGTACCAGATGGACGTCAAGACTGCCTTTCTAAACGGTGAACTTAACGAGGAGGTGTATGTTGAACAACCACAAGGCTTTGTTGACGCACATAAACCTGACCATGTTTATGTGCTAGATAAAGCCCTCTATGCTTTAAAACAAGCACCTCGCGCATGGTATGATAGTCTTTCTAATTTCCTTATTTCTGTCGGTTTCTGTAAAGGTGTGGTGGACACAACTATGTTCACTAAAAGGGAATGCCCACATATAATGCTAGTACAGATATATGTAGACGACATTATATTTGGATCTACTGACAGTAATTTTTGTAAGGATTTTTCAGCCCTAATAGAGTCCAGGTTCGAGATGAGTATGATGGGGGAAATGAACTTTTTCCTCGGATTACAAGTCAAACAACTTGAGGATGAGATTTTTGTGAACCAGTCGAAATATACTCTTGACATTCTCAAGAAGTATAAGTTCGACTCTTGCATGAGTATCGCAATTCCCATGGCCTCCAGCTGTAAGTTAGACACCGATCCTTCTGGGAAAAGTGTCGATAATAGAACTTACAGAGGGATGATAGGATCCTTACTGTATTTGACTGCTAGTATGCCGGATATAATGTTTTCAACATGTATTTGTGCTAGATTTCAGGCCGACCCGAAAGAATCACACCTAACTGCGGTAAAACGCATTTTACGTTATCTTAAGGGTACACCCGATCTTGGTCTATGGTATCCAAAAGGAACCGATTTCGATCTTACTGCGTTTTCAGATGCTAATTTTGGAGGTTGTAGAGTTGACAGAAAGAGCATGTCGGGAGGAATACAATTCTTGGGAGATAGACCGGTGAGTTGGTCCTCCAAAAAGCAGAATTGTGTTTCAACATCCACAGCTGAGGCTGAGTATGTAGCAGCTGCAAGCTGTTGCTCTCAAGTGCTGTGGATGAGAACACAATTACGCGATTATGGATTCTCACTCACCAATATCCCAATTTACTGTGATTCTCGAAGTGCAATTGCCATCTCTTGCAATCCCGTGCAACACTCTCGAACGAAACACATAGATATCAGGTATCATTTTATTAAAGATCACGTAGAAAAGGGAACCATTGAGTTGTATTTTGTTGGTACGGAATATCAACTTGCGGATATATTTACTAAAGTTTTAGAAGAACCTCGTTTTCAGTTTTTAGTATCCCATATCGGCATGTTGAATCCGCCTTCCAATTAACATACATATATTGTCTTAAATAATTCTATTTCAATCTATCATGATTGAAATTCCTTTATTTCAGAAAATATCTGTTATTTAAATTTAAGGATTGTGTCACAAAATTGAAACTCAATATTTCCGTATCTGTGTACTTTTTAATAATTAATGATCCTGACAAATAGCTGTGTGAATTGTTCATCACGAAGTGGGACGCAAACATTATCCAGGTTTGTCTGTATCTTTAAGGCTAAAAAGGTTCACGAGTTTAATCTGAAAAAGAAAAAGAAAGGAACAGGTATCTATTTGAGGGGGAGTATCGTTAGGATATTAATTTTTATAATTATTTATTTTCGTTTAATCTTTGTAGTTAAATTTCAAATTTTAGGTTGGTCATATTTTCATTTAATTTTAAGTTTAATTTAATAGGTCAGAAAATCACAAAAAGATTTTAATTGTTCAAATTTATCAAAAAGCCAAAAAACATTTTAGTTTATTTTATTTTATTTTAGTTTATTTTATCTTAACTTAAAAGATCAAAGAAAATACCAAAGATATTTTATTTTTTAGTTTCATGAAAAAATTTAAAAAGATTTAATAACATTGGGCCTAATTTTTTTTTTAAAAAAAATCTTCTTTGTTCATTTTCTTAAAAAAGCCCAACTTTTTATTTGTGTGTGTGTGTTGAGTAAAGAATCCGGCGGCCCCATCTCAATTTGGGCGCGGATCTTCAGATCTGAACCCGACCCGAGCGAGTTTAAATAGTGGGTCAACCGGTCAAACTCATCTTTCTTCATCTTCAAGTTTTCTTCTCTTCTTCTTCTTCCTCTCGTCGAAGCACCCACCGCCGGCCACCATTAAAGCTCATCCAAGCTTTTGGAACATCGATTTTCTTCATTTTTCTTGCCTTTTCCTACTTCGGCATCATCAGGTAACTTCTTTTTCACTTTATTTTAGCTTTTAATGTCTTATATTGTGTGTTTGATTTTCCATTTTTTTTCTTCTTTTTTTCTTTTCGGTTTTTATACATTTTAGGTGGTTTAATGTATTATTTTTACTTAGTAGTAGTTAGATAAAATGTTCCTTACATATTTTTATACTAGGATCTGTAATTTCATGCATTTTTGTTAGTTTTAACTGTTCACGTTTAATTTTTGCATGAACTCATTAACTGCTGCATGCAGTTTCGGATGTCCGAATTCGGACCAACACCCGAATTCGGATGTTCCACTTAGACTAATTTTCAAAAGTTTCAAAGTACAAATCCCAAATTCGGACCACTGTTGACCCGAATTCGGATCACTGTTGATCCGAATTCGGACCATCATAGTAAGGCCAAAATTTTTCAAAAATTGAATTTGGTCTAAGTATGTTCATTACCGTTCATCCGAACTCGGATGGGATCCGAATTCGGTCCTCATCCGAATTTGTGTTCCATCCGGATTAGGTCTTTTGTCTTCATTGCATGCATAACATTTCATCCGCACCACATCCGAATTCGGACCATGCACATGAACCATCCGAATTCGGACAAACCCCATATCCGCATCACGTCTTACATCCATTTCGGTCCCACATTCGAATTTGGTCCTTCATCATGAACCATCCGAATTCGGACCCCAACATCCAATTTCATGCATCATCCGAATTTCGGCCTGATCCGAATTCGATGACACTGTTCATCCGAATTCGGACCATCCGAAATCCAACACTTAGCATATTTTTTAATTTTTTCATTTTTACATTTTCACTATAATTTAAAAATCCAAAAATATTTTCATTTCGATGCACCATTGATTAGAGTTAGGATTAGTGTTTGAGTGAAAAAAGTCTGATATAACATCGGTCTCTTAACGATTGACTTTGGACTTTATTAGTAGAATTTTATTCTACTAATAAAGACCCGATGCTAAACAGATCAGACAGTTTCTATTTCACACTTATCTAGACTTCACATCAATGTCATATCTTTTTAAAGTCTTTTCTTCTAACTTTGATGCACCCTTGCAGGATGATGGAACCAGCAGTTATCATCACCCTACCCCATCCCCCCATTCCCAATAATAACGCACAACTACCCGAACAGTCCATCCTTCCCCAAGCCGAGTATGTCGAGTTTATTCCACATAACTGGCAGCTCGACGTTTCCATTCTCACAAAAGAACCCCATCTATTACGCCTTTTCCACCGCAATCGCTGTTCCCCGGATTTATCTACAACAATTCTGGAACAGATTGCAATAAATTCCCGACGGCGAACCTTTCTTCCAAACCACCATCGACTGCGTCCCGGTCAAAATCACCATAGCCGCCATCCGTCATATCCTTCACCTTCCGGCTGAAACATATTTACCATCCCGCCTTCAGTTTGATCCCATCCCATCCATCCCCGAAACCCTAGCCGGAATCCAAACCCTGGGTTATGACGGCCCTCTCTCCCACCCTCCGATTTCCGCACAAAGAATCTACAATCTCACTGGCAGATTCTTTTTGACGTCATCAACAAGTGCTTCAACGCAAAGCACTCTGGCCACGACTCTGCATCGGCTCAGGTTTTAGCCATGTTCACCGGCTTTGCCTTTGACCGACATGTTGACTATGCGGCTTTCACTTCGAGGAATTGCGACGAGTACATGTGGAGAGGGGAACCAAGAAGGGACGAAAGTACGTACCTCTCCAACGGTTTCTGGAGCTCATCATCCACGAACGTCCTGAAGCAGACGTCTACCCGACAGTGGCCATTCAAAAGCTAACTTTGCCAAAGGGGCCCCCTACAGTGCCTATAATGATGATTCGGTTGTCACTATTGCTTAAGGTAAGGGATTTGGAACTGGTTAGGGCTTACATTCGAGTGTTTTATCCGGATGAGGCTCAGTCAGAACCGAGTGAGTCTAGCCAATCCGAAGGTGAGGCCAATATGAGTGAGGATGAGGGAGTTCAGGTAGAAGTTCAACAATCATTGGGGATCGGTGAGCGGGAGGAAGTATTAGTAAGTGAGGGAGAAGGTGGTGAGGCGGCAGAGACGGCGGATTCCGAACGAACCGTCTCTGTCGTGCGAGCGATAGATATTCCATCTGAGGGTGACCGAAGTCCTGTCAGTCGGACTACCCACCATACGACCGTCAGTCTAACGGTCGAAATCACCCCCACCATCCACTTGGTTTCCCCTCAAAGGGAAACCACTTCATTCCACGGGGTTTCCGCACATACACCATCGCCCTCTCATTCGGAGAGTGGCGGTGTTGAACGAGGTCACACTCCTCCCCACGTGACCGAACTTCCTTCATTCACCATTCCATCCCCCCATATACACACACCGCACGATGCCTCTGTGGCATCCCCAAGAGCTGCCTCCGTGGCAGCTCCACAAACATCCGGATCTGAGCATCCCATAGTGGAGCCAGAGATGACGGAAGGAAGACTTGGAGTGGCTCCATCAACGCCATCCACTTCAGACCATCTCCCTATCAACTTGGAGATGTTAACGGCAGCTCTACGTGCTGCCAGAGTGATTACCCGGGCTGACCTGGACGCCCAGAAGGAAGCTGCTGAGGAACGTCACACCGCCCTTCTCTCACTTATAAAGGGTAAGGGTGTCGCTTCTGAAGCTGGGCCTTCACCAGGATCCCATTCAGTCCAAAATCAGATTGCAGAGCTCTCGAACAAAATTGATACGCTTACACGTCTAATTCTTCAAGTCCAGGAGCAAATAAATTCCAGAATGGACCGCCTTGAGTCAGCGGTGATTCAACTTCAGTGCCGTCCTCAGGCTGAGGCTCCGAAAAGAATGCATGACGACCAGGACAACCCTGATCGTCATGAGGGGGAGAAAAGACAGAAAACTCAGTCTGAGGACCCAATGATGATTGTAGAGGGAGCAGAGACCGAAGGGACAGAGTTTCAGGGGTCAGGGGAACAGATGCAAGAGGCTCAGGAATATTTGATGATAGAAGAAGAGCCCATGGTCGAGGTTCCAGCTCCACTGGATCCAATGACAGCTATGGTAGAGTTTGAGCCCATTCATGAGAAAGTTGAAATCATATTGGTGTCTGACTCAGACTCCGATACTGAGGACAACGAACCGTTGATCATTCCTAAGCCTGAGCCAGAATCACCTAAAAAATCCTCATCTTCCTCCTTTGATTTCCTAAACTCACCACCACCAGCCCCACAACAAGAAATTCTTTCATCCATTCAAGCTCCCTCATCACTCAAAGAATCCCATATAGTCCTAAGCCCTCCAAGATCTCCAAGTCCTCCCCCAGTCCAACAAACCGAACATCCAGGTCCCTCACAAACCACGACGGTTGATTGCTTTGATGAAACTCCAGAAGGGCCCGGTGAATATAGAAGGGAGGACTTGTATTGGGTAGGCCAGTTCTCAAGAGGTGAGGTACACAATCTACCGTCTGAAGAATAAGACAAACTAAGACAAGAACGGTGGGGGAAAATCATAAAATTACTTGAAGCAAAAAAGTCTGAAATCGAAGAACCCCCCGTTCAGGGCCTCAAAGAATTCCTGCAGAAATTTCCTCCCGAGCAGTTTCAAAACCCGTACTTAGAAGAGAGATTTAAGATGGTATTCAGAAAGAACCCTGGATCCTTCAGCAGACGCCTTCTTATGGAACTAACAAATGTAACCAAAGCTGAGCAGGCTGAATACTATCAACTAATGCTCAGGGAGAGGAGGTCAAAAGTGTCCAAATCGAAGATAAAGAAACTCATATCCATCACCATGTGCATAAGGGCAAAAGTATATTATCCCGCCTTTCAAGTAGAAAGAGAAGATGGCACAACTGATGAGTTCTTCGAGAATGATCTGGACTTCATAAATGTGGATGACGTCGAATTCTTACACGAACGATTGAAAAATCGTATTAAAGGGCATCTGTCTTGCATGACTGCTTTAGGTGCCCTTGTTCGAAGTATGAACCGTCGCTCGATCATTATGTGCCTCAGATTCCAAATGGCGATCGAGAGCGCGATGGTTAAAGTGGGCCTTCGAGCACCTGAACAAGACAGCTTCCTTCTCGCCCACCATCCTGCATACAGAATTATATTCAGAGGAGGCCCGGGTGTCATTTTTATCAATCAAAAGGGATACAAAAGGTTCATGCGCTTTGAGGATCTTCCCTGTTACTCCGACGGTACTCTCAGACTGGTTCGAGCTACACTTACTCAGAAAGTTCAAGACTTTGATGCTCAACCAGATCCAGAACAAAGATGCTCACCGAACGAGATTCAGGATACCCTCAGCGGCATTGAACTCCTGAACGAACGGCTACATTTGAGACAACTGACCAGACGCTTTGACATCATCCTTGGACTCCGAGAATCGACTGATCACGCCAGAGTTCCAGGACCTCCTAAATGATCAAAAAGGGGGAGAATGTTAGACATTTAATTTCGATCATATGGAGTTATTTTGTAATAATTATTTACTTAGCATTTAGCTTTGTATTTATTTCCTTGTAATTTATTTCAATGTAAAAGTCTAGGGGGCAGTTGTGTCAATGCCCCATAGTTAATTAAATGGAGCTATAAAGCTCCTAGGGTTTACTTTTTTGTAGAAATACGGTCCATAATATTGAGAATATCATCCGCCACTTTTGCATTTACTCTCAACATTCCTTTTGTCTATTCTTCATCATTTTCTAATTATTGAGCATTGTTTCTGCTTGGGATTTGATAAAGATTATCAAGGTGCTGAAATATATACGGGAATAGTGTTTTACACGTTTTGAATTTACTAAAAAGCCGATCAATTTGTAGTTTTTTCCATTTCAAATGAAAAGTACTATGAATGAAAAAGTATTGTAACTCATTCATTTTTTTAGTTTTTCTATGAGAGGAAAAACCATGACTTATTGTGGTTTATAGTTTTATGAATGAAATATATTGAGACTCATTTTTATTTTTTGTTTTTTAAATAAAAAACTATGTGATAATTCACTTTCATGCAATTCATTCATAAACAAACAATCATATATGAACAATTATAACAATTATAGAATATCGAATGTTTGAATATTAAGAGAAGAAATATTACATTGGGGTTCTTGACTTGCTAAGCAATTCTTCTCTCTCTACTGTTCAACATGCAATCGTATGTGCATATGTGTAATCTGAGATTCGTTTTTCAACAGTGCACATACCATTCCTATTTATACTTAATACACAAGTATTAAGTATTTACACAAACAACCCCTAAACTATTGAGTATTTACAAACATATACAATATATTTGTTTCATCTCTATTATTTATTCCCAACATTCTCCCCGTTAGAGATGAACACAATTATTAAAAGTAAAATTCATTTCAACTCCACGAATATTGTCCCTAACAATCTCTCCCTTAGAGATGAAATCAATTTTCGATGAAAGATAATTTCAGGGATTTTTTGTGAATCTTCTTCTTTTCTTTATTTGTCTCTCTCAGATCTTCACATCTCTTCTTCTCTGATCTTCTCTTTTCTTGTATTTTCTTGTAAGTACACTCCCCCTTGAATCATGAATTCGATTCTCTCCCTTTATCAATTATCTTGATATGATGTAGCAATTGTCTTCAGTTGACTTCAAACTACTCAACAGTTGTCTCTGAACTTTAGCTTTTCTACCCCTCATGATGATCATAAGAAATATGAACATCATGCAAAATCTTCAAGACGTTGATTCATTGAAGTTTACAGTAGATGAAATACAACAAAATTACTATTCAGAAATATTATAATTGATTTTCTCCCCCCTCAAACTGATATCCTTTTTCCCTATACTAACGAGTCCAGGTCCACATAGGATTCCTGTTTGCACAATAGACATAATCTATGTGACCTACTCTCAGCGCTGGCATCATGTTAACACTGGTAGGATTTCCAAATAGTCATTGTGAAATCCTTTATCATTAAAGAATCACTCTTATTTGTTCCGGCTTAGTCACTTTGGACTAGCAGTTCGTAGTCACGCAGACTGTTAGACTCGATGTGTCCTAAAAGTGTATATCATCAGCTCTAGACACAATGTGCATCAAATGAAGTGGGAGACCGGAGCAAATGTCTTCCTTATTTCAGTATCAATAATATCCAAATGATAAATCGATAGAAATGTATTATATCTTCGTGATTATAGAAACAAAAATCTTTTGAGAGATAACTGAGTAGTTGGTGGGGTTAAGTGCATGCGTCACTGGGTCCATGACGTCTTTTTCAATATCAAGTCGCCTAGGGCTTGATAGATTATGTGGATTACCCAGCCGACACAGTGTAGGTAGGATTATCTTTTCTTCACATCCTTTCTCAACTCTCAGCTCTCAGCATTTTTCAACTATGCTCCCTCCGTCACACTTTTTCAGAATTAAAATCAGTCAGCTTTATAGAGAAAGTATAATCTGATGCACCACCATCTCCTGTCAATATATCCCTCTCATTTGCATTTTATCTCTGCTCGACCCTGTCAGTATCCCGTGATAACTGACACTTCTCAACTAATAGACCTAAAGAACCCTCACCCACACAAACTACAGTTGGTTTGCTTCTTGGGTAGGTCTTCCGGTTCTGGTTAGACCATAGAAGCGATATTTATGCCTATCACATAGTTAGGTGCATAATCGGAGTCAGCAGAAATAATCTTAAACATTTCAGCTCATGAGATATCATACAAATACTGATTAGAATTTACAGCTCAAATGAATTGGGAGATGAAATCCAGAATGAATTTGGGGAATGATGAGTTGGTAGATATCAAAATGAAATGGAAAATCTGATATATGATATGAAATGAATCAAGTTTTCATGAAAAATTAGCACTTGGGAGAATATGAAAATGATTGGAAGAATTCAGAATACATGGGAGACAAATGAAGAAAATCTTAGAAGAAATGAGATTATGAAAATCAAAGAGATTAGATCAATTTATCTCAATGATAGATTCAGAGAATCAGAAAAGAAATTTCTTTTCAGCTCAAAAATTATTTTTATGTGTGTATAAAATATTTTTGTGAAAAATCACACACAGTTTGGAAAAATGTCATCATCAAAGTGGGTCTGAAACTCCCCCTAGAAATAAGCACACAAAATTAGTCAACTCAGAGAAATTAAATCAGGAGCAAAAAATTATAAAAATAAAACTCCCTCTAAATCAATGCAGTTTCAGAGTTGAATTCAGGGCAGGAATTCCAGAAATATTTGTCTTTCAGACTCGGGTTCTAATCTGAAGTGATTAGAAGCCATTTGTTGCAGAAGCTTTGGTTTCAGTTCTGTTATGAGTATCTTGAGATGAAGTCCGGGTTCTAGTTTGGTATGACTAAAAACCATCTAGAGTTGAAACACGGGTGTTGATCTGATGTAATCAAGTGCCTATTGAAATGTAGAATGGGTCCTTATCTGAAATGATAAGAAACCTATAACCTGCAAAATTTAAGATGTCTTTGGTATCCAAACAGATTTGGATCCAGACTTGTTAGCGCTCTTGGGTACCCATTTCAAAACGGGTTTTGGTACCCACTTGTACTTGGATTTAGGTACCCATTGCAAGTTATAACTATCAGCTTCTCTTTCAAAAGCAGAAAACAAATTTCTTTGAGTATGAGAAAATTGAATATCTGAAATTCTAAAGAAACTTGAATTTGAATGATCAGATTTTTGCGAACTCTTCTTTTTGAAAAACTGTCCGGTTCTTGCCTGTTTCTTGGTATTTTTCTATGAAAATGTTTTCTGACTAGAATGACTAGTATTTCAGAAACTTTAGGAAAATTTGACTTCGAAGATTCACCAGTGTAAATCTTGACCGGAAGTTGTTCAACGATTGTATCTTTGCCTCTGTGTATCTTTAACAGATACTAAGTTTAAGATCTGAAGAAGAATCAAATTTAGAAAATTCAGTTGGATTCTTTTCACTTTCTGTGGATAAATCAGATTGATCAACTTTAGATTTTGAACAAACTGAAGGATCTTTAACCTCTGATTCTTTTGAAGAAGGAAATTCATTTAACTGAACGAGAATGTCGTAATTGTTCTTACGAATCTTTTCAGATTCAGTAAGTTTTGCACTTAGCTCAGACTTTGAAAATTTTTCATATTCCATTATGAATTGCAGAAAAATGAACTTCCAAGATCTTTTACGAAAAAACTGAGGGAATTCTGATAAAACTTTGAAAACCTATTTCAGTAAATGATAAATTGTGAAAAATCATCTCTGAAATGACTTTTTGACGTTGAAATTTTAGCTTTTCTGCAAAAAATTGCCCGTAACTTTTTTCTGGAGTGGAATTGGGCCTCGAAAGCCGTTTCTAGAAATTGTAGATCTCGGTTTAAGCTTCGTTTTGGCGTATGGTAGGCCTTCTAACGATGTTCCAGTCAAAATTTATGGTCAATTTAAGCAACAAAGGTCATATTGTCAAAACTCGAATGCTTAATAATCAATCTCGAATAAAGCATAATGAAACTCGATTGAAGCTTAATAAAACTCGATTGAAGAAGGTCGAAACTCGAATGATTATGAATGAAACTCGAATGAATCTTTATAAAACTCGAATGATAAAGTATGAAACTCGCATAACAAGGGATCAAACTCGGTCAAAGCATTGATAAAACTCGGTCAAAGCACTAAGCAAATCGAATGAACTTGAATGGACTTTGATGAAACTCGGTTGAAGTGTGATAAAACTCGGTTAAGGCTTCATAAAACTCTAATAGAGCTTCAACAAACTCGAATAAAGCTTTCATAAAACTCGAATAAAGCCTTCATAAAACTCGAATAAGGCCTTCATAAAACTCGAATAACACTAAGAATGCAGTTTTGCCCGAGATTCAACCGTTTTTGACAGATTCAAGTCAAAATCCATAAAAGTTTTCAAAAATTTCACAAATTGATCTAAAAATCACAACGAAGGCTCGTTATGATAGCAGAAACAACTTTTGTGAAACAACTTTATCCAATTTTTTATTAAAAACCAAAAGTCGATCAAAATACCTCAAGAACACACACTTTTTCAAAAAAATCTGAAATTTCTCAATTAAATTCTGTGTTTTTAGTTATAATATTTGATGCTTATATCATCAGATTTGACTTTAAATTTCACACCTTCGATCCAAAATTCATTCCATTTCATCCACAAAATCAAAATCCACAAATAATTTTCTAAAATTTTAAAATTTCGAATGTAACAGTATTCAAATACTTTTCAAAATTCAGATTCAAATTCACAATTTAGCCATATTTGGCTCTAATACAAATTGATAATTCACTTTCATGCAATTCATTCATAAACAATGTTAGGCACAAAAAAGCCTCAGTCAAACCTGCTATACATCTGAGGGGGAGATTTCTTAATCAAACCTGTTGATGCACTTGAAGGTATAATTTAAGGTCTGATTATGCCTTATTGAAACCTGAAAAATGATTTGCAATATCAGCCCAAAGCTTTTTACCATGTTGCAATCGTTGCAACAAAGGCAGTTTGTCCAAGCTGTTCTGCCTACTGAACAGGCTGGACATAAACTGTCTACGCTGCTCTGTTCTGTTGAGCAACTTGGACAATTTACAAGTGTTCAGTTCTTTATGAACAGAACCTGTTCTTTGTGAACAGGTTAAACACTTTATGGAATATGTTTCCAAGTCCTCATGTATTGTTGTTGGCTACAAGATCAGTTTACAACTGAAAGACAAAGTGGAAAACAGAACTGCACAGCCTGCCCACGCTGTTCTGTTACATGAAGACAAACGGATATCTAAAAAGGGTGACAAACCTTTTCTTATATCAAAATGGCATTAGCAAAAGAAGAAAGATAGAAAGTTGACATTCCTCTTTTGGTTAAAGCATTATGCAACAGTGACAAAAAGGAAAAGACAAAGATTCTGCCATGTGAAGACAAATATACTTTATCAGAATGTGCAGAAAGGTGTTTTGTCTTTTTGGAAAGAATTTCCACTATCTCATCTGTCCAATGAAGAAGCTTCACTGAGATTCTCCTTTTGAGTATAAAAGGAAGCTTCTAAGAATTGTGAGATATCAAGAGTGTGAAATCAGAACGTGCATTGAAGTGTGTTATTCCATGCATGCAAGTCTGCTTATATAAAACAGTAGAGTGTGTCTAAGCTATTTTTGCTTAAGCTGTCCATCTGAGTCTTGTAGAAACAGTGAGTGGTTCTAAGTGAGTGTATTCATTGTATCTAGTCTGAGTGAGTCTTAGATTAGTTAACTAACTGTTGTATCTGTATCTAGTCTGAGTGAGTCTTAGATTGTAACTGTTGTATCTGTCACCCCCCCCTCTACAGCTTAGAACTATACACGTGGGAAACCTTTTGGGACCTACAACTGGTATCAGAGCAGATAGAGTGTGTGTCAACTCTAGATCTCTTATTCTACCTACTTTCCCATGGACAACAATGCTGCAAATTCCTCATCCTACTATGACAATGGGTCAATGGCCAAACACCCAAAGTTCAATCATCAGAACTTCTCTGGTTGGAAGTGCAGAATGATGCTCTACTTAGAGAATCTGGATGTACAACTACCAGATATAGTAATGGAAGGTCCCTATGTGCCAACCTCTGTTACTACCATAACTCCTGCTGTAGAAGGAGCTGCTCCTGAAATCAGAACATTTGAGAAGGCCAAAGCACAATGGTCTGATGAAGACAAAAGACTGGTTGCTCAGGATGCAAAAGCTAGGAATAACCTGGTTATGTCTCTGCCTGATGATGTGTTCAAACAGGTTGAGAAGATGAAGACGCAAAGGAGATGTGGGATACTTTGTGTACCGTCTATGATGGACCCACACTCACACTGGACAACAGGATTAACAATCTTGTTAGACAGTATGAACTCTTCTTTGCAAAACCAAAGGAGACACTCACAGAAACCTACACCAGGTTTACTGCTCTTGTTAATGATCTCAAAGCTATTGGGATCACAAAGGACAGTCTGACTCTGGTGAACAAGTTCTTGGACATCTTGCCTGAAGAGTGGAACTACTTTTCTACCATCGTGAGAAATTCAGGTACTATCAAAGGTATGGATCTTGTAAACTTTATATGGATCCTTACTAAATGATGAGCAGTCAAGGTAGCAGAAGAGAAATGCCTTGGAAATGTCCAAGAGAGGTGCTGCCTTAGTGGACAGCGTGAGACAACCTGTTGGGCAGGTATGTGATGTGTTCACACAACCTGATCAACAGCTGATGATGAAAGAGAGGAAATGTCTGATGAGGAAGAAAGTGCAGATCTTGCTGAACTTGATGATGAGCAAATGATTGCAATGCTTGTCAAAAGGTTCAACAAGAAGAGGTTTGGAAGAAATATGCTGCACGGGAACTCAAATGCTGTCAAGAAGAAGGCATTTGATAAATCTAAGGCTGAGTGCTTCAAATGTGGCAAAACTGGCCATATAGCTGCTGACTGTGTGTCAAAAGCTGTTGGACAGTCTTCCAAACCATACAAGACTAACAGGGACGATGGGTATAGGGTTAAGTACCTTATGGCCATGGTTAAGCTGAAAAAGTCGGAAAACTCAGTGGCTTCCAACAAGCAAAAGGGACTGATGGTAGAGACATGTGACTGGGAGGAGTCTCATTCATCCTCAGATGAAGAAGACAACAACTGTCTAATGGCCAACACTGACGTCCCATCAACTAGCAACTTCAATCAGGACTTGGCTGAAGTTGAAGCCTTCAGCAGCTTAGAGAACTGGAACCCTACAATGATGTACAAGGTACACAATTTTATGGCTTACAGTTCTGAGGAAAAAGTAAAAATGTTTGAATATATGCTGGTTGATTTAAAAGCTGCTGTTGAGAAGCATAATGTTTTACTATCTGAAATCCCTAAGCTTAAAACTGATCTTGAAATAAAATCCAGTAAACTGGACAGTTTCCATAAGTTGGAAACTGAGCTTGATGAATTAAAACACATCAACTCTATTTTACTAGAAGAAAAGAGAGAAACAGATGTAAAACATGCAAAGCTTCAAAAGATAGTTGACTTTTGGTGCTAATCTGCACAAAAAGTCAGCCATTGCATCAGTCAGCAGTCAGCAGATCCCTGCACAAATCCAAGTCTATCTTGGAGGGGATCTTGACAAAGCAGCTACTATTGTTGAGATTAATAATCTGAAAGATGACTTATCCACTCTTGGTGAGCTTCCCAGTACTTTCATCCAGAAAGTTAATAGAAAGCTGGTCTCAACAAACAGGTTTGTCAGACCTCAAAATACTGACAACTTGTGTGAAAAAGGCCCAAAGGCTGATGATGGAATGTGTTCTCCATCAAATCAGCCTGCTAAGTGCTATGCTGATTCACACGAGCAAAAGAAAGGAAAACATGCTCAAACTGCAACCGTGGACACTAAACCTGCTGACAAAATAGGCTCTGGGTCCAAAGCTGATGGTAAGAGACATGTTAATCCTTTTGATGCTAAACATTTTGAAAATAAGTTTTCAAAAGGTAAGCAGCCTGCTTTCAACAAGGGTAAGTCTCATGTTGAAACCAAATCTGCTGTGGTTTCAAATAAGTTTTCAAATCATAGTGGAATACTGGTTATAAATGAAAATAAGTCTTTCAAAACCAGAAACAGTGACTATGCTGATAGGCAGCATCAATCACATCTCAGTAAGGGCAAAGGCAAAGCCATTGCTCAGCCTGACAAATCTGGGAATAAGTTTCCCAAACCTGTGGAAGGTCAAAAACCAATCAAGCTTCCTGTTTTTGACATCTATCCTCCCAAAAAGAGGAAAGAAGAAACAGGAAAAGCTGTTGCTATTGTGCCTTCCACCCAAGCTGTTGATTCATCAAAAAATAGTAATAAGCTTGCTAAACCTGCTGATAAAATCAACAGAAATAATTCAGATTGTGTTTCTGAAAGTTCTTCTTCCAAAAAGGCTAAAAAGAGAAAATGCTATAAATGTGGGAAGAGGACACACATGGCCAAAGACTGTCCTGTAACTGAGGACACGAGGCCTGTTGACTCAGCTAGTTCCATCATTGCTAAAACAAGCAGTGTTGGAAGTAACTTACTCAAATGAGAGTGGTATTCAAACTGATACCATTCAAATAGAAATATTAGTGTGGATATTACTAGCCCATCAACAAATGTTGATGAAGTATGAGAACTCATCACTATGATGAGTTCCCCTAAAAGTAACTAATATTTTCCTATGACACTCTGCAGGACAAACAACCATCCAAGGTTTGGTACTTGGACAGTGGCTGTTCAGGACACATGACAGGTTGCAAGGACCTGCTGAGTGATCTCAGGCCTGAAAAAGGGCCAAAAGTCACCTTTGGTGACAATGTACAGGGATCCACTGAGGGATATGGAACTCTTAAAGCTGGTGCTGCAGTGTTCAAAAGATTAGCGTATGTGGTTGGGCTAAAACATAACCTTGTTAGCATAAGTCAACTATGTGATGCTGGCTACAAGGTTAACTTTGATGAGCACCTGGGTTACATATTGGATCCCCAAGGCAAAGTTGTGATGTGTGCTCAACGGAAGAAAGGTGTATATGTTGTGGACATGAAATCTGCTGATCCCACAACTGAAACCTGCTTTCTCACAAGAACCAATGCAGACCTGAACAGGTTATGGCACAAAAGGCTGTCACACCTGAACTTCAAGAATATCAACAAACTCTGTAAGAAAGAGTTAGTAACAGGTTTGCCTTCTATGACCTTTGTTAAGGATAGACTCTGCACAGCTTGTGAGAAAGGCAAGCAGAGAAAATCATCTTTTAAATCCAAGCATCTCTTCTTAATCCACGGACTTGTTTGGACCAGTAAGTCTCCCAAGTCTAGGAGGAAGAAGATACACTCTAGTAATGGTTGATGAGTTCTCCAGGTTTACATGGGTGATCTTTCTGAAGAGCAAATGAGAGGCTGCTAGAGAAATTATTGGATTTATCAAGAAGATGGAAATGCTAAACTCTGCTCAAGTGAAGCAGCTTAGAAGTGATCATGGTACTGAATTCAGAAACAGTACTCTTGAAGACTTCTGTGAGGAAAGAGGGATCACACAGAACTTTTCAGCAGTAACAACTCCACAACAAAATGGAGTTGCTGAAAGGAGAAATAGAGCTGCTAGAACCATGTTGTGTACATCTGGTTTACCTTCATCATTCTGGGCTGAAGCTATCAACACTGCTTGCTTCACCCAAAACAGATCCTTAGTGGTGAAAAGGTTCAACAAGATTCCCTATGAGCTACTCAAAGGGAGGAGGCCAAATATTAGCTACTTCCATGTGTTTGGATGTCCCTGCTTCATTCTGAATCAAAAGGGACCAACTGGCAAAGTTTGAACCTAAAGATGATGAAGGTGTGTTTGTTGGATATTCTGCTATCTCCAAAGCCTACAGAGTATGCAACAACAAGAGAAAGGTGATAGATGAATCTATCAATGTCACCTTTGAAGAGTCCAGGAGTGCATCTACCAAAGCTGTTCCTGAATCAGTTTCAAGAGAATTCAGCTTTGATGATCTCATGCATTCTAACAGTGAAGAGAAGGACTCAAAAGCTTCCACTACATCCAGGGTGAAACCTGCTAACCATGATGGGCATGATGATGATTATGTTGATACACCCTGTGTGAATAAGTGTACTGACTTAATTACAACTTCATGTCCTGAACCAATCAATGCTGATTTTCCTGGATCCTCTGCTGATGTGTTCAACAATGGAGAGTCATGCTCAACAAGTGAACAGGCTCAAGACATCTGTGTGTCTGAAAATCTTGAAAGCTGTTCAACAGGACCTGTTGAAGATGCAAACAACTCAGGAGAATCCTCATTGAAAAATGATCCTAAGTGGATTATGTGTCACCCCAATGATCAAATAATTGGTGAAATCAACAAAGGGGTACAAACAAGATGGGACAGCTTAGGGAACTTTTGTATGTTCTCTAGCTTTGTGTCCCTAATGGAGCCAAAGAAAGTGGATGAAGCACTTAAAGATGCCAATTGGATCACTGCCATGCAAGAGGAACTCAATCAGTTTGAGAGAAACAAGGTATGGAAGTTGGTCCTTGCTCCTAAAGGTAAAACTATAATTGGCACCAAATGGGTTTACAGGAACAAGATGGATGAGCAAGGTCATGTCATTAGAAATAAGGCAAGACTAGTTGCTCAGGGCTACAGGCAGTAGGAAGACATTGACTACGATGAAACATTTGCTCCTGTGACCAGGCTACAGGCAATTCGTTTGTTTCTAGCCTACGCTACTCATAAGAGCATGAAGGTATTTCAAATGGATGTGAAGAGTGCATTTTTAAATGGGAAGCTGCAAGAGGAAGTTTATGTCAAGCAGCCTCCAGGTTTTGAAAATCAACATCATCCAGGTTTTGTATATAAGTTGGACAAAGCCTGGTATGACACTCTTACTGATTTCCTTATGAGCAATGGGTATTCCAGAGGTAAAGTGGATACCACACTGTTCATAAAGAAGGTGAAGTCTGATATTATGCTTGTTCAAGTTTATGTGGATGACGTAATATTTGGTTCTACTAATGAGCAATTATGCAAGAATTTTTCATTACTCATCAAATCCAAATATGAAATGAGTATGATGGGAGAACTTATTTTCTTTTTAGGATTACAGGTTAAACAAACCTCAAATGGAATTTTTAAAAATCAAAGAAAGTATACTTTAGATCTATTGAAAACGTTTAAATTTGATCAAAGTTCTCCTATTAAAACACCAATGGCAACCAATGTAAAAATGGATGCAGATGCCAGTGACAAAGCTGTTTCAGTAACAACTTACAAAGACATGATTGGGAGCTTGTTGTATTTAACTGCTAGTAGGCCTGATATTATGTTTGCTACTTGATTATGTGCTAGGTTCCAAGCTGATCCAAAAGAATCACATCTAGCTGCTGTGAAAAGAATCTTCAGATACCTTAAGGGTACACCAGGTTTGGGTCTTTGGTATCCCAAAGACTCAAGCCTTGAACTAACAGTTTATTCAGATTTTGACTTTGCAGGCTGCAGACTAGATAGGAAAAGCACAACAGGTGGATGTCAACTCCTTGGTGGTAAGTTGATAAGTTGGTGTAGCAAGAAGCAGATTTCAGTTTCTACTTTTACTGCTGAAGCTGAGTACATTGTTGCTGGAAGCTGCTGTGGGCAGATTCTATGGATGCAGCATTAGCTTGAAAACTATGGACTTGTATATAGGAAAACTCCTATTCTGTGTGATAATACAAGTGCCATAGCAATCTCCAACAATCCAGTGTTTCACTCCAGAACAAAGCATATAGAGGTCAGACATCACTTCATCAGGGATCATATTCAGAAAGGTAATGTGGAGGTAAGTTTTATTTCCACAGATGAATAGCTTGCAGACATTTTCACCAAACCTCTTGATGAAAACAGATTTATCTATCTGGTAAGCAAGCTGGGCATGTTAAACAAATGTGACTAAGTGTCCAAAATGTTCTAAGTCATTATATCTCTCACACTGCTCAAATTTCGCAGAACAGCTTAGACAGAACAGGCTATGCATGTTCTATACTTAGCCATTTTCTGCAAAACTTGAATAGCTTGAGCGTATAACAAGTTTGACAATAACAGTTTGTATGTCAATCCTGATCTGATGATCAAACCTCCACCCTGCTCACTCATCCAATCTGTCATACAAGACACTGTCTTGTAACCTGATCAGCTATTGAACACAACCTGTTCTTACATAGCTGAACAGGTTGAAGGAACAGCTTGAAGAGTGAACAGCTTGTGATGACCCTGCTCATCACAGGTTTGACCATCAGCTTAGACCATCAGTTTTAATTACCTTTCTTCACAATTAAGTTACTTAATTTTTGTTTTTATTTAACTTAATTACTGCGAATAATGTGTGTTTACGTGTGTTAGTGAATAAAAAGGGCTCAAGTGGTCTGACAAACGGTCTGACATGGACAACCATTCCGTTTTCCGTTAACGACCATTTCAAATCAACCGCCCAAATGTTTCTCTATCATACCCACTCACATTCAAATCCTATAAATACCCCCTACTATTTCATCTTCGTCTTCCTCATTACTTCCATAACTTCCTAAGAACCCTAAAACTTCGACTAAGTGTCCTGTGCTTCTACTACTCTCACTACTTCCCAAATGGCTCACCGTAACAACCCCTTTCTACCAGTGTTTGTTGGTGCTGATGTTCAAAAACATGCATCAGTCACCATAATGCTAACCCTGAAACCTACCAACTACCTTGAAAACCTAACCATTCCCAAAAACTATGTGGGGAAAGGTTAGGATGAAATGGTGGAGTTTCTGAAAGTTCATCTGTTGAACTATGCCATGACTGCCTCTCCTTGTGTCCGTACCAGGAGATGGTATATGAGTTCTAGTACACCTGTGCCTACAACCCAGATACCAAAGTCATCCAGGGCACCATACTCAATGGGACTCAGGCCATTGCAATCACCACTCGTCTGATAAAGGAAGCTCTCCGTCTCCCTGTGGCTGAAACATATGATCAGCCTCAGGCCGAAGATGAACAGATGAAGAATCTGCTGCACTTCTGTGGTGTAGCAGAGCCAAAGGTTGGAGCTACGCTGTTCAGGAAGAATTTGTCTCCTACCTACAGTTTTCTGTTTGCCTCAGTGGTCATGTGCTTCTGCAATAAGGTTGGTTCCTTTGACCAACTAAGCCGTGATGAGATTCCTATAGTCCTACAGTTTGTGGATGGGACTACAACAACATGGCCAGATGGATTTTCATGAACTTGAGAAATCTGGTGCAGTAGGAGACACCACCAGCTGCTGTTCGTTATCCCAGATTTCTGAGCCTCATTTTCAAGCACGTTTGTGGTGAGCATCTGTATAACTCCCAGCCTTTACTTCGTACTGCTAATTTTCCTGTTATAGGAAATCGAGTTTTCTACACTCCGGTTCTCCCAAATGAGCCTCCTCTATCTACTCCAATGAGGAGGCTGCTAGGATTGGTGGAAGGACCCTCTGCTGTGAGGGTGGATCCAGAAGTTGCTCCAGCTGGAAAATCCAAATCCAGGGTCAAGTTTATTAAGAGGACCCTGGAAACGACTGACGCTGGGCCTGTCCACAAGAAGGCCAAAACAGCTATGGCTAAGTCTGCACCCTCAGCCTCTGTGGCTGAGGGGGAGCAGGCTTCTCACCCTGGTTCATTTGTTGAACCTGAAGCCTCTGTGGCTGGTGCCTCTGTGGCACCTGAGACTATGGAACAGGCTAACCCACCTGTTTCTGACCCAGTCTCCAAACCTGTCCAATCTGAACCGCTCACCTCTCCACAATCACCCACCTCCTCTCTCAGATCAAACCAAAGAAAATCCCTTGCCAAAAAGAAACCAACAGCTAAAACCAGCCCCTCTGTTCCCTCTCAACAGGGTTCAGTTGAAAAAGAAGCACATCCTGCTGCCTTTCCTATTTTGGGAGAAGGTTCAGCACAATTGGAGACTACTTCACTCCAACCTGTGTCTACCCCAAGTCAGCCTAGACCCTCTGGTTCCTCCCAACAGGAACCAGTTGTACATATGGAGACAGCCACATCAACTATTCCAGCCTCCCAACAGGCTGAGAATATTGAAAGATAGGAGTTCTCTCCACTCCATACTAAGTCCACACTGTCCCCACTTCATACTTCTTTACACACTGAGTCTGCACGAGGTGCCCACACTGCTGGTACAAACCAACCAGTAGCTCAGCCTCCAATTTCTGTTCCTCATGATACAGCTGTTCTACACCAAACAGCTGCTGAAGGACCAACTACCCAAGCTGATGACCCACAGGGAACAGAACATCCCTTTGGTGAGGCTGCTCCTTCTATGCAAACTCCATCAGCAGGTTTCACCACTGCTGATGTTGAAATGCACATCCCATCTCCTAATGATGAGGTATCTTTAAACCAAGGTGCTGCAGAGGGAACCACCACTGGCCTTAATGATGTTGGTACACCTTGTGTGACGATAGCAGTCTAAGTGATCCTACATTGTGATTTTAGCAAGTGTTTGTTATATATGTTTATATATGGTTGATATTTATTAGTGTTTGTATGTTTGAACTTGATGTAACGTATTACAAGAAGTTCAAACATAAAGTACAAAGATAAAATCAATCCTAAGGTAAAAACATAAGTTTCAATGCTAAGTTGAGTATGTGAATTAGTTAGATTCGAATTATATAAGGCTTGACATTCGAATCTGTGATAGATTCGAATGTAGCCCTAGATTCGAATGAAGGCAGATTCGA
This sequence comes from Centrapalus pauciflorus, assembly GCA_020465985.1. NCBI lineage: Eukaryota > Viridiplantae > Streptophyta > Magnoliopsida > Asterales > Asteraceae > Centrapalus > Centrapalus pauciflorus. The sequence continues at coordinate 539,590 of JAANYP010000045.1, forward strand.
GAGTGTCAATGTGGACAAACTCGAATGGGCCTTGGGCCGGATTCGAGTTTGGCCCATAACAGACTCGAATCAGCCTCTATAATTAGGGATAGACTCGATTAATTATCTGACTTTTTGCAGAATTCGTCAGTAATTAAGCATTAAGCGATCTCGAGTTTATCATCAGCGTGAGTTACGTTTCGGAGAGAATCAGTTCGTAGGATCGTTCGTGTGTCGTTCGTTCAGCCTCTGATAGTCTCCGTGTTTCTGATTGAGAGTTGTTTCCGTCTACCCGTTAACGAGGATTCCGCACTCGTTGACGGCTCCGCGTCTAGATAGATCTGTAGTTGGTAGACCTTTCAAGTGGTATCAGAGCCTACGGAGTGTTCTTGGTGTTCTTCGTGTTCATCTAGATACATTCTAGGTTTCTTGACGCTAGTTGGACGGTTTTTCTCTCAAAATCGTGTTTTTGTGTGTTTTTGAGCTTAGCAAATTCTTATCCGGGAAATACTTTGTTATTTTTCACGTTTTTTTATCGAAATCAATATTTTTCTTTGTAAAAATATTGCTTTAATCTGCAAAACGTAAAGAATTCGAAGTGTTAGCCGTTTTTCGAGTTTGCGGCGCTCGAATCTATTAGGGTTAATTAGGGTTACACTTAGTCTCGAGTCTAACCAAATTCGCTCCTTTTGAGTCTGATACAGAGGGTTTTCGAATCTATTTCGAGTTTGTGCTATATTCGAATAGGGTCTCGAGTCTACTTACTTTCGAGTTTAATTCGAGTTTGGTCTAGTATCGAATAGGTTTCGAATCTACTGTGTCTTCGAGTTTGATTGCCTTCGAGTTTAGTGACTTTTCGAATCTGACATAATTTGGAATTTAATTGAATTTCAACACTTAATCGAATTTAATCCCAAAAGATTTAATCTAAATTAGATTCGAATCTACCTAGATTCGAAAGAGTTAGCCTAAGTCAGTTTCGAATTAAATTAATTAAGTTCAAATTCAATTCCTTTTGAAAAGATGTCAAATCTTCAAAAGTTTCTGGAAATGGACCACGAGGTCGGGAAGGCAAACACTCCGCCTAAGCTGATGAAACTCGAGGATTACTATTGGTGGAAAGATCGGTTTACCGATTTTGTGCGATTTAATGACATGCGCATGTGGGTGTGTATCGACGAAGGATACATTCCACCAATTTCGGAAGTTTGAAGGCCGTCAGCGAGTTCTATCTTATCAGATGATGAAGGAAGATGATAAGAAACTCTATGAAGCTGAGAACAAAGCGTTTTTGATAATTCGAATGGCGTTGCCGCAGGATATTCTACACACATTTAGGACTCAGAAGACATCTAAGGAACTTTGGGAGTCTCTAGAGAAGAGGTGTGAGGGAAATCCTAGGGTTCGTAGAAAGAGTACGGAATTATTGAAACAACAGTTTGCAATTTTCAAGGCGTTAAAGGATGAACAACTGGATGATACCATCACTCGGTTCTATCATCTATTGACGGAGCTTGAGAGTCACGGGATTGAGTACACTGACACCGACAAGAACAATAAGCTTCTTGATGCCCTACCAGCCAAATGGGCTATGTATGTGGCAATGATCAAGCTTAATGAGCATCAGTATTATACCCAATCTCTGGAGGATATCGTGGGAACGTTGCGGGCATATCATTTCGAGCTACTGAAGGCCGAAACGGATTACGACCAAGTACAGAATCCAGCAATGTATTTTGGTAAATCAACAAAACCTTCAGCGACCACCGATCTGAAGACTGCTACAGCGTTTTTCACCGGAGAAACGTCATCACCAGCAGAGCCTGATGATACACTAAACAGAGCGTTCTTAGGATTAGGAAGATCGGAAGAACCTCAACCTCAAGCAGCACAGGCGACGACATCTCAGAGCTATTCGAAGATGCCAATGAGCGCAAAATCAGCGGAAGAACATTTGAATCTGCTTGCTTCATTTGTGGCCGCGTATGGGAATTGTGTTCAAGGAAAGATTAACGATCCTGCTCTCTGGGATGAGGACTACGATCAGGTCGACCCTGATGATCTTGAGGAAATGGATTTAAAATGGCAACTGGCCATGGTAACCCAACGGGTTAAGAGATTCATTAAAAGAACTGGGAGGAATTTGACGATGAATAACAAGGGGATTGGATTTGACAAGTCCAAAGTAAAGTGCTACAACTGTCAAGGACTGGGACACTTCGCCAGGGAGTGTCAGAGACCAAAGGTGGATACATACCAAGGGCAGAGTCAGCATCAGGGACAGTTTCAGAATCAGTCTCAGCAACGATACCTTCCAAGTTCATCATCTGGTCAAGCCAATCAAGCTGGTCTACTATCCAATGTCACTTCAGACAGACAACTAGATGGTACATACGACTGGAGCTCACATCCAGAGTCGAATGCTCGGGCTTTTATGGCTGAAGTCACGGAAACCGGGTGTGATTGGGAAGAGCAGACCACAAGGGACAGCAATCCGATGTGGGTAGAGAAGACGAATGATCAGACAGTTCTGGAGTTTGCTGCTCAGATGGCCAACGTGGAATCTGATAACTCAAAGGTTAGTCTGACTTACTCTCTTTTTCGCGAATTATGTGCATTGTGTGTTAATTCTAATGAGAGGTTAAATCTAGTCTTAGAATCACATAAATCCATAACTGCTCAAAATGAGAATTTAAAAGGTGATAACGCTAGCTTAAACGACATTAAGCAAGATCTTAAAGAAAAACTAAAGGCTGATGCTCCAGACGTAATAGTTCTGAAAGACAAACTGAGTGAGCAGTGTGTTAGGTTAGAGCTTATGTATGAGCACGTAGAGGCCTTGACCAAAAGTCTTAAGGACAAAGACATAGAGCTAGCTGAAACAAAGGTAAAGGTAGCCGAGGCGAATAGCAAGTTGGAAAAGTTTAGGAATTCAAGCCTAAACCTAGGGAAAGTTTTAGACGCCCAACGACAGTCTAAAAAGCCGGTAGGTCTAGGATTTCACGAAATTCCTCCACCTTTCAATGCAAACTATGTGCCTCAACCTCAGGAGAAAACTGATAAATCAGTAGACTTAGAGGACCTCCCTACACCGACACCAGAGCCTGTAGAAGATAATGCACCTAAGGTGACTGACACAACCGTCAAGGTTAAGAAAGTCAAATTTGTGTCTTCCTCCAGTGAAACACCTGCAGAAAAACATAAAATTGATTGGGCTGATCAGGACGATGAGCCAGTCGCCATAGATGTACAAAAGGACCTAGACACTAGTGAGACACCTAAGTCTAAGGGAACTCACAAAAAGTCCATAGATAAGATGTCTTACTTCAGATGTCATGAAAAGGGGCATGTTGCTTCTCACTGTCCGCTTAGGAAATCCGATGTTACACCTAAGACAGTGAATCCAACACTTGTTAAGCCCTCAACCAGTGTGGCGAGCACGAGTAGTTCTCAATGTAGCGAGAAAACTGTGCAGGCCGCACCCAAACAAGTTGTGAAAAACACACCGGTAAAGGTTGGACCAAAGGAAGTGATTAGGACAAATTCACCGAATCGTGTCATTAATCAATCTAGGTCAGCACCACAACAAGTCTATAGGAGCATAACACCTAGCAGGGCACACACTCCAGTTAGGTCTCATACTCCAGTTAGACATTACGCACCGGTAAGAGCCCAGGGATCACAGTCCGAAATGCAATATAATAGGAATTATTCTAGAGCTCCACAACAAATGCCTACTCCAAGGCAAAGAGTGAACTTAAATCACTCGGCACCACAACAAACTCCAGTTCAAAGGCCGAAGTCACCTGAAAGGCGAGATGGGTATTTGAAAGAGTTCAAGTATGTGGACGAGAATGGTATAACCAAGTCAGTTATGGCTTGGGCTCCCCGTGATAACTAATATATTTTCTTTCATGTGCAGGAGATTACCACAGGTCCAAACAACAAGTGGTTCGTCGACAGTGGATGCTCCAGGCACATGACTAGGGAAAGAGGTCTTCTTACAGACTTCAAGGGTGGGAATCAGGGATTCGTATCATTCGCGGGTAACAAAGGAGGAAATATCACGGGTACCGGAGTGGTCACTAATGGGACGATCAAGTTGGACCAAGTTTATCACGTTGATAAACTGGTTCACAATCTCATTAGTGTATCTCAAATCTGTGATAAGAAGAATTCAGTGTTGTTCACTGACACTGAAGCGTTAGTGCTAAAGCCGGGATTCAAGATTCCTGAAGAATGGGTATTGATGCGGGCACCAAGGAAGAATGACTTGTACATGCTTGATATGAACAAGCCGGAGACTTCGATGGGGACAATTTGTTTATTATCCAAAGCTTCGGAGACGGAATCGGTATTGTGGCACAGACGCATGGCTCAGTTGCACCTAAGAAAGATGAACTACATAACCAAAAATGGACTGGTGCAAGGTGTGCCTATGAAGAGCTTTCAATTCGAGGACAAGTGTCTACCGTGCATGAAGGGCAAGCAACATAAGAAGACACACAAGTCGAAGACGCAGAACTCCATAACCTCAACATTCGATTTGTTGCATATGGACCTTTTCGGCCCAATCAACAAAAGGAGTATCGGAGGTAGTTGGTACTGTTTGGTTATCACTGACGATTACTCACTTTTTTCTTGGGTTTTCTTTTTAGGTACAAAGGACGAGACGGCTTCCAAGCTCATCGGGTTCTTAGACCAAGTAGAGAATTCCTACGGAACAAGGGTTAAAAGGATTCGTAGTGATAATGGAACTGAGTTCAAAAACACTGTAATTGGTGTATATTGCCTATCAAAGGGCATAGTGCATCAATTCAGTGCACCATATGAACCTCAACAAAATGGGGTGGCCGAACGTAAAAACAGGACACTAATTGAGGCAGCTAGGACTATGTTGTCGGATACAAAGCTTCCTACCATGTTTTGGGGGGAGGCAGTGAATACCGCATGTCACATTTTAAACAGGGTCCTAACTGTCAAATCTTTAAACAAAACCTGTTATGAAATTTTGAATAAACGGCCACCTAATTTAACTGGCTTCGAACCGTTTGGGGTACCATGCACTTTATTGCGTACAAAACATCAACCGAAGTTTGGTGAAAAGGCTGACGAAGGATACTTCCTAGGTTATGTGCCGAACTCACCAAACAAACGGGTTTTTAACAAAACAAATGGTACTGTGGAGATTTTGTATAATATTGAAGTCACAAGTTATACACATGAACCCCAAACTGGTCCGGAATGGATATTTGACTATGATAAATTATTTGAGTCATTTAACATTCCTTTGGATGATAATGCAGGTGCAATCGAAAAGGACATGGCGACGTTGCATCTGAATGACGATGGCCATATCTTTCCGAGGACTACGTTTGAATCCACATCTGAGCCTACTGCGACTGTAGATAGATCTCCAGAAGTTGCTGATCCAGAAGCACCTACCACTGAGAATCAGACTCAAGCAACAAGTTCCAACTCTGAGGAAAATGTCCACGAGGAGGAAAATGTAGAAACTAAGCCTGTTCCCCCATTAGGTGAAATAGGATCTAACTTAGGAGATAATCTAAGGGTTGATGAGATAGAGACCTCTAGGATCAACAAGAACCATCCTATAGAAAGCATGATAGGAAATCCTAAAGAGGGTGTGAGGACTAGGAGTAGTGTAAATAACAACACTGTGCTGTTGTCGATGATAAACGACTCCGAGGCATATCACACATGTCTCTATTCTTGTTTCATATCGCAAGTAGAGCCTAAGAATGTGCAAATGGCACTTAAGGATAACTCCTGGGTTGAAGTGATGCAGGAAGAACTTTCGCAGTTTAGGAAACTAGAAGTGTGGGAGTTAGTTCCATTACCTCGAGGGGAAGTTGCCATAGGAACCAAATGGGTTTTTAAGTGCAAAAGGGACGATCGGGGTATAGTCACGCGCAACAAGGCTAGGTTAGTTGTAAAGGGTTTCAACCAAGAGGAGGGAATCGATTACAACGAGGTATTTGCACCAGTAGCAAGGCTGGAAGCCATTAGGTTGTTTCTAGCTTTTGCCTCCTTCAAGGGCTTTAAGGTATATCAATTAGATGTTAAGAGTGCTTTCCTATATGGGAAAGTGAAGGAGTTGGTGTATGTAGAACAACCGCCCGGATTTACAGATCCAAAATATCTTGATAGAGTATATCGCTTAGATAAGGCTTTATATGGATTGCATCAGGCACCAAGGGCGTGGTATGAGACTCTATCCAATCATTTATTAGAGAACGGGTTTGAAAGGGGTAGGATAGATAGTACTCTGTTTGTTAAGAGGAAGGGAGAACACTTTATCTTGGTACAAGTGTACGTCGATGATATCATTTTTGGATCATCAGACGAACAGATGTGCAAAGATTTCGAGAAGGTGATGAAGTCTAAGTTCGAGATGAGTGCTATGGGAGAGTTAAATTTCTTTTTGGGGTTACAAGTTGACCAGAAGAAGGAAGGGATGTTTATCCATCAGACGAAGTATGCCTATGACATATTGGAGCGTTTCGGGATGGAAGGAACAAAGTTGACTGCCCATTTCAGCACGCCGATTCAAGTGAATCACAATCTCGGACCGGGTACTGAAAGTGATACCGATGTGGATCCGACTTTATATCGTGCCATGATTGGATCACTAATGTATTTAACTGCTTCAAGACCTGATATCATGTTTGCTGTGTGTATTTGTGCTAGGTTTCAAGCTAATCCGAAGGAGATGCACATGAAAGCTGTGAAGCGGATTCTACGATACCTCAAGTCGAAACCGAAGCTGGGACTTTGGTATCACGCGGAGGGAGATCTAGAGTTGGAGGCGTTCACGGATTCTGACTACGGAGGATGCAGCTTGATGCGCAAATCAACAACTGGAGGTTGTCAGTTCCTAGGAGGGAGATTGGTATCCTGGCAATGCAAGAAACAAACATCGGTAGCCGTGTCAACGTGCGAGGCCGAGTATGTTGCTGCTGGTAGTTGCTGCTCACAGGTTCTGTGGATACAACAACAATTGCGGGATTATGGTTTGGTTTACACTCAAACTCCAATTAGGATAGACAATCAATCTACAATTGCTATAACGAATAATCCAGTTAAGCACAACAAAACAAAGCACATAGACATTAGGCATCATTTTATTTGTGATTGTGCTGAAAAGAACTTAATTAATTTGGTAAAAGTGGCAACAGAAGATAATAATGCAGATTTATTTACCAAAGCATTTGATAAGTCACGGTTTGAGTATTTAATTCAACTGAATGGAATGCGCAACCCAGAGTAATTTGACCTTAGTAGTAGTAGTTTATTTTCTTTTCTAGTCGTAATATTTCTTTCTTTATAGTAGTCTGCTAATTTAGGAAAGTTTCTATTTTTAGTAAGTTTCTATTTTTAGTAAGTTAGTAGGTTATCTTATTTTATTGCCATTTCTTATGAAAAACAAAAGAAAAAAGAGAGATAATCATAAAAATACAAATAAGAGAATATCAGAAAAAGAGTTAAGTCTTAGATGTATAGGTTCAAAGTGACGAAAATTAGCACAGTCGTTACAAACTCTAAGTGTTTAGGCTTTCACACATAATGCAACTAAACTCTAAGTGTTATACTTTACTTTAGTTTGATGTGTTGGTAGGCATAATACATATAGGGAATCTCATGGCTAATAAAATATTCAAGAAAAAGTCAAGCGTGTCGCTAACGTAGATGTCCGACCAATCGGTCTTAATTTTTATGTACAAGACATACAAACTTTGAGTCTAAATGAGGTATGCAAACTTTCTGGGGATGTATGGCAACATCAATTACATCTTAAAATGGAAAGAATAGAAAAATCATACAAAATTGAGAGTCGAAAACATGAAACTCTGTTGTACGTAAGTACAGACCTGTTGCCTCTGTTTAGATTCGGGTTGGCAAGATATGTCGCTTTGTTGTACATCGGTACAGACCTGTCACCGCTATCTTGCTAACTTTAAGAATAAACCTTAAGTCAAACTAAGACACTTTGTTGTATGAAAATACAAACCTGTGTCCGATGTTTGTCTTTTTAAAGAAAGTTTGCAAATACCAACAAGTTAGAATCTTTGTCTGTGTGCCTTGATCGTAAAAGTATGTCTATGTATGAGTCACGTAAGATAATTTCATGATAAATAAAAATGCCAAGGGATATTCCGCTATGTAGAATGTTTAAAGGGGTAAAATACCAACAATCGGCTAAATGGATATGTCACGACAAACAATCAAAGGAATCAAAAATTCCTAAGTGTGAAAGTTTAAGTACTGAAAGCAAGTATCTGACATCGCTATCTGATTGAACCTTTCTTAGACTATACTCATCAAAAATATTTTGTTTAGCATTTAGCTTAGGTTGTAAATTTTAATAGGTATAGCTTAAGTCTAAGTTAAATTTTTTAGTCAAAATTTTTATTTTACCTTAGTTTATTTTATTTTATTTTATTTCAGTTTTTACTTAGGTAAAATGTCAAAAATTATTGAGGGTGCATTCATAGTTTAATAAAATAAACATTGCGTGAAATATCTTGTGCTTAGGGTAAAAGATTTGGCATAGTTTATCTTGTTACACAATACCGTAGAAAAAGGTTGAAAAAGTTGAATTTATTTCAAAATTTTCGAAATTTTTCTAAGTGTTTTGGTGTTATTCGAGTTTAGGACAGACTCGAAATTGAGAAGTTTCGAATCTGTCATTAGATTTGAGTATGGCCATAGATTCGAAGGTAGGTGTTATAAATAGGTAACAGTTCTTGTCATAACTCCTATCTGTTTTCGAATCTACTTCCTCGAATCTACTTCGCGACTTCGAATCTATTCCTCGAATCTATCATTTTTCACATAAACGACAATTTGTCGAGTGTCTTACTTGGTGTTTCGATTCTACTGATACTTCTAGGTATAATCAACTGGATTGTACAAGATTTGAGTAGTTTTATACATCATTTAGGTTAAAATCACAAATTTTGTAAGGTTTGTTAGACGAAAACGGGTTTTTTAAAATTACAAAGATTGGACCAATAAATAGTTAAATTAAATACATAAATCAATGATTATAACCTAGTTGGACTAATGTATGTGATTTGCTAAGTTCAAAATGGTTAAAATCTTGGGTTTTTGTTGAAGCCTTGGCCGACGAGTGTTCGAATCTGTTCATGGACTTTCTCGAGTCTACTGACAAACTCGTGAAGACCATGTTATTCGAATCTGTCATCAAACTCGAAATATGGTTTATTCGAATCTGTCCATTCGAATCTGTATTTTAGTGGAATTATTTAATTTAAATTTTATTAAACTTGTAAAGATTCTTTTGTGTTGGATTTTGTACTTAATCAAGTTCAAAATAAAACAAATTTGAATTTAGGCAAGTTTATTGATTTTTAATAATTCTAACGGTTTATTTATTGTGCAGATATGGCTGTTCGTGCATTCGTTCCGAAGCATAATATGGTCATTCCCTATGATCATCATATCCCGGAAGTGCAGGGATTTCGTCAAATGATGGATTTTCTTGTTGAATCTAGGATAGCTTTTGCCTTATCCCATAATATTCAGATTGTAATTCCCTATGTTCGTCAATTTTATGATCATCTTCAGGTAGACTACTCTGTCATCCTGACAGTGCTAAGAACTCGAATAGCTGGACAACCGCTAGTGTTTTCTGCGGATATGCTGCGTCAGGTGTTGCAGCTGGGTTCGCAGGAAGAGGAGTCTGGGCCTATCGACTTTCCTCTGAGTATTAGGCAAGCGGCCTTTCAGAGAATGGGTTATAGTCTGGATGTGACGAAGGTTTCTTATATGAAGAGTGGGCTAATCGGCCAATGGAGGTTTTTAGCTCACGTCTTTATGATTTGCTTTGCAGCAAAGAAAGCCGGTTTTGACTATATAGTCTCGAAGATCCAGTCTGGGATGATCGCATTAGTGTTTAATCGGCCTTTAAGTTTCTCGGAAATGTTTTTCTCCGAATTTGTTCATCAAATCACCGCTCCAGAAAATCAACAATTCCTGCTGTATCCACGGTTCATAATGATGCTTATCTGGCATTTCTTGCCGAATCTGCCTCAGTCGAATGAGATTCAAAGCGTAGCTGTAATGGATAAGAGGATCTTTGCTGATTGTTCCTCGCACAGAGGAAGATTGGCTGTTCCGGTCGAGCGACCGTTGTTTGGAGCTATTTTGGATAGGAATTTTGAGGCCCCAGATACTGCTAACTGGGCAGGGGAAGTTGAAGTTCAAGCCAGGCAGCCACCACAACAACAAAGACAACCGCGAGCACAGCCACAACGGCGAAGACAAAGAGCGACTGCGAGTCAAACACAGGCATCAAGGCCTTCTACAAGTCAGCAGCCGGAAGTACAGGAAGCGGGACCTTCAAATGTCCCAAATGAAGCTGACCAGTTATGCCAAACTCTTAATGAAATTTGGGGGGCAGGTCCTCATGCAAATGAAGATATAGCTGCGGCATTGGTGGGAGAATTACTTGAGCCTCCAGAAGGAGAAGAAGATGTGCTGAGGGATGTCGAAGAATATGAGCCAGAGCAGACTGGTAATGTTTTGTCATCATCAGCTACAGAATCAGAAGAAATGGAGGAGTTAGAGGTTGAAGCTCCAGAGTCAGTATCTACTGAACCAGCAGTCCGAATAGAGATTTATGGATCCAGATTAATGGTTATTAATGAAGAGACTTCAAGGAGGCGCGCATCAAGAGAATCTGATGACTCCGATTTTGAAGAGGAAGAAATTGCTCCTTTGGTGACAAGGCAACGGGCCAAGCGTCACAGATTCATGCAAGGATCATCTTCAGCCTCCGCAGAACAACCAGAAATTTCTCAACCTCAAAACCCTCAACCTAAAGAACCTCAAACCACCATTCCACCACCACCACCTCGCGATGAACCCTATATTCCATCGCCAATCATTCCTACACCTATACAGTCCATTCCATCAACCTTGACCACATATGCCGACAACCAAAGGTTTCTGCAACTTAAAGCTCGTGTTGACTTCCAGAATGTCCAAATTTTAGGCCTAACAAAGGCGATCGGAGAAATTCAGACGCATAATGCAAATCTTGACAAAGAGAATGCCGATTTAAAGAAGATTGTGGAAAAGATCCAGGAAGAGAACACAGAGTTAAAGACGTTTGTTGCTGATCAGTCAGAAGAAATCCGAACGATGCGGTCCCTCCTTGAGCAGCTAATGAAAAATCTAAATGCTCAGGGGGAGACAAGTTGTAGGGATTCAGAAGAGCAGCGAAGGGGTGAAGATGACGAAGGCAATGATCCCGATGCACCTAATGAGAATGAGCCAGTAGATTTTCCTGCTGCTCTATATGCAGAATCTCAGGGGGAGCCTAGTCAAGCGGGAGGAGAAGTAGGAGAAGCGAGTTCATCTAAGCCTACGGATTTTGAGATTAGTGAGATGATAGATGCTCTCATGGATCTTTATGACGATCCGATGGATGTGGGTTTCGATTTTGAAGATGAAATGGAAGAGCTGGAAGAGGGTGAGTTCGTGCCAGAAGATATAGTTGACTGGAAATCAGATGACGAGGTATGTGCTGATGAGGACGCTGAAGCTGATGAGATCGTCGTACAGCAAAATCCTATCACTAATACATACGTGATAGATGGGAATGATATTGTTAACGTAGAAGTAGTGAATGCTGCTTTAAATGCTCAGTCATCAACAGAAGATCCTGCTAGAGAGTTAACAAATGAAGAGAAAAGAAAGTTATGGTTCAGAGCTGAAAAAGACGATGAAGGTGCCAGGGACTGGAAAGCTATCAGGAAGCATATTAAGCTGGTTCTTTGATCAAGAACTGCAACTATTTATAATTAAGAGAAAAGACGGGCTCCAGTACCTGAGGCGAACTCTAAAAGCTTTCAATTCACTGCCAAAGATCGAGATCAAAGTGTTAGCATGGAAAGATCTGATTAATATTGGCAATGATCCCTATGCAGACGTAATTGCAAGAATCATAAGAAAAGAGGGAAGATCAAGAAAATTTGAACGACTGAATCCAAGGGTTGGAAAAAGAGTAGAAGATCCTTCACGTATTGATCCTCTAACTGGGCGACCTTGGATGAAGATCCACTACAAACCAGTAAGATGTCTAAGGAATGTGCCGCTCAAGCCTATGCCACAGAATGTCTTGAAGAATCTGCATTGGTGGTATGCTGAGAGTGAGACTGGAGAAGCAGTGATGGAAGACTTTGAAGAAAATGTTATTCTTAGAGTCTATGATCCTCTTCATCTGGTAAACCTTTCTAGAGATGATCTTCAAATTTTGCATGCTTGTAAGATTTCTAGTGATGCTCATATGGATAGTGAGGCTAGGAAATATGAGAATGTGGTTAAAGTATGTGTTGAAAAGGGCTTGTATGCTGGAAGTAGTTTGAATAAATTATAAACAAAGTTCTTGATCAAATGTGTGAATTATTAGAAGCTATCGTCAAGGGGGAGTCTGTTGGTACACCTTGTGTGACGATAGCAGTCTAAGTGATCCTACATTGTGATTTTATAAAGTGTTTGTTATATATGTTTATATATGGTTGATATTTATTAGTGTTTGTATGTTTGAACTTGATGTAACGTATTACAAGAAGTTCAAACATAAAGTACAAAGATAAAATCAATCATAAGGTAAAAACATAAGTTTCAATGCTAAGTTGAGTATGTGAATTAGTTAGATTCGAATTATATAAGGCTTGACATTCGAATCTGTGATAGATTCGAAGGTAGCCCTAGATTCGAATGAAGGCAGATTCGAGAGTGTCAATGTGGACAAACTCGAATGGGCCTTGGGCCGGATTCGAGTTTGGCCCATAACAGACTCGAATCAGCCTCTATAATTAGGGATAGACTCGATTAATTATCTAACTTTTTGCAGAATTCGTCAGTAATTAAGCATTAAGCGATCTCGAGTTTATCATCAGCGTGAGTTGCGTTTCGGAGAGAATCAGTTCGTAGGATCGTTCGTGTGTCGTTCGTTCAGCCTCTGATAGTCTCCGTGTTTCTGATTGAGAGTTGTTTCCGTCTACCCGTTAACGAGGATTCCGCACTCGTTGACGGCTCCACGTCTAGATAGATCTGTAGTTGGTAGACCTTTTAAATGAAGGTGCTGCAACACAAGCAGCATCTGAAAGGCTACCAACCTTTACCCCCTCTCCTGATGATGCAGCTACTGCCACTGCTGAAGGACCTATCGACCCCTCCAAGCTGGGCCACATTACTTTTGCCCAGGCTATGGAGCTTCTTTCAAAAATACCCTCTCACTCTCCATCACATCCCCACACACCAGCCTCATCCTCATCATCACCATCTACTCAATCCAAACAGTCTACCCATAGACCCCCATCCCCTAAAGATCTGCCTTTGAAGGATCAGCTTTCCTTGCTGACCAACAAAGTTGGCTCTTTAGAAAGTTCAATGTCTTCTCTACCCTCTCTCATTTCAGACTCTGTGTCTGAACAACTTAAAGGATTCTTTGATGTGTTCAAGAATTCCTTCCCCTCCACTCCTCAAACTGACACCTCCGCACAGCTGCTTGCACTCACTGCAGAGCTACTCAGCCTCAAGCTGCTCAGCCTACTCAGGCTGAATCTCTAAACCCCGCACAGTCTAAGGGGGAAGAAATCATTCCTGAGGACAGGCCAAGCAGCAGAAGGAGGCATCTCATTCTGGAAGAAGAAGAAGAAGAGGAAGACATTCCTGAAACTGTTACTACTACAACAGCTAAAGGAAAAGAAAAGGCAGTGATTGATCCTGATCGCCAGAAAGCAGCAGAGCTAAAATTTGACAAAGCCAGGGCTAAAGAAATGGGTGTTCCAATCGAAAAATACTACGAGCTCAGAGATGAACAGCTCAAAGCCCTGGAAATTCAGTGAAAAGAAGAAGCATCTTCCAAAGCTGCCATTTCTCTTGCATTCAAAGAGGCAAGCAAAACCAAAATGCCTTCTTTAGATGTACAGAGAAAACTGCTTGAAGCTGCTAGAGAATCAGCTGGTGAGAAGGAAAGTGTACAGGAAAAGGGTGCTCTGGTCTCTGTGACCAAACCAAAGAAGCATCTTTGCAAGGGTCCAGTTCCACTTTGACAACTTGGCAAGGAAGAAGTTTCATGATGTTGCTGATATAAGACTTGCCAAGGAATCTATTGTCAAAGCTGTCCCTATCTCAAGAAAAGGCAAATAGTGGAAGCTGCAAATAACCAGAATGGGTGCTACAGGCCTTGAACTGGAATCTTATGACTACACCGATGTTGCCCAAATGCGGTACAGGGAATGGGTTGAGCTGGCAGTTGCCCTGAGCCAGTCTAAGTCTGAAACGACTAAGACTATCAGGGCATATGTTAAGAAGCTTATGGAGAGAGTGAAAGATCTTGGTCTGATCTCAAAAGAATTAAGTGAGGGTGTCTCTGTGACTTACCCTAAGATAAAGGCCAGGAGGACCAAAAAGGATTCTGAGCTGGAGGAACTCCTCATCTTGATTGAACAAGGTGATTATGCTGTTGAAATCAAAGGAGTTGACCACAGCCTGCCCAGTGGAGTAGAGTTTGAAGAAGGTAAAATAATTGAAGAACCTGAGTTGGGGGCATTTTTTGTAGATCCCCTAACACAGAAAAAGTGCTTTCAGAGAGCATCAGATCTATACAAGGTGGATCTGAGACAGCTTGCAGCCTTCAGACTTGCAACTTCATTCAGGCAATCCAGCAGGTGAAGAGCAGCCGTCTGGGACCAGCTCAGAGTCTTTTATGAAAGAGGTGAACTTCAAGATCCCAAGTTTATGATTCTCAGAGTTGAAATTCAAGATCTGGAGGAAACAAGGGATGAACTTGAAAAGATGTTTGAAGGAGGACTGCCATCACTGCAGTGAAGTCCACCTACTATCTGGGTAGGTGAAGAATCGAAGTTGTCCATCTGTTGGACAGGCTTGCCATTATCTGCTCCCAACACCAACAGTCCAAGTGTTGAACTCTTTTGTAGATTAGTTGTACTTTGTTACATCTGTTGTAACTTTTCTTATTTACATTAGTTGTAATATACATTAGTACATTAGTTGTACTTCTGTAAAAACATGTGTTGTTTATGTAATCAAAATCAGTATATATAAACTGATCTTTTACTTTACTTAAGTGTTGTAATTTCATTTCAGCCAAATGTATAGTGATTATTGATTAAATCAGCTCAGACTGATTATTGCAAATAGGGGAGATTGTTAGGCACAAAAAAGCCTAAGTCAAACCTGCTCTACATCTGAGGGGGAGATTTCTTAATCAAACCTGTTGATGCACTTGAAGGTATAATTTAAGGCCTGATTATGCATTATTGATACCTGAAAAGTGATTTGCAATATCAGCCCAAAGCTGTTTACCATGTTGCATTCGTTGCAACAAAGGCAGTTTGTCCAAGCTGTTCTGCCTGCTGAACAAGCTGGACATAAACTGTCTACGCTGCTCTGTTCTGTTGAGCAGCTTGGACAGTTTGTGAAGACCTCCCCTTACGGGGCAGTCCTCAGAGTCTAGGTCCCACATCATGCAACACGATATCAATCATAACTAAGATAGAGTAATTAAGTTCCGGAATTTAAAATTACAGTACAAAATATTAGGATAAGTTTAATACAGATTTTAGTACGAACTACAATTTTCAAATTAAACTTATAAAGCGTACAAGACTAATCTAATACATGTCATCATTGAATCAAAGTAAATCTACCTAGACCACCACATCATCATCTGCCAATTTGTACCGAAAGTTTGTTGAGTAGTGGTCTATAGAAAACTTCAATATTGATTCTTGAAAGACCTAAGAACTAGGTCCAGCTGGTGACTTTCCTTTATCTTTTCTTGTAAAAAGTGTAAACAACATCTGTAAGCAAAGCTTAGTGAGAATATAGATTTTCAGATTACATGCATTAATCAAGCGAATCATAGGTCTAGCGTGATATGTCTTGACTGCCGCTACAGCCACTCATGATTGAGACATAGTAGTCATAGAGTTGGATGATGTCCACGCCACGCACACGCTTTTAGTGGAAGCTATCCACTTATGCCGGGCTAGCTACCAGCGGTCAACATGGGGGAACATCGGAGTGTCAATACCAAGTTCAATGGAACTGGTGAAATAACATGGTCAAGAACAATAAACCGTCAAAGCTAATCATGCTAAGCTGAATCAATATGTCAAAGATGCAAACAATAATGAAAGCATAGATAATCAAGGTCATGATAGCAATAATCTCATAGCAATATCGGAAATGAACTGTAAGTACAATGTCATGCGAAATGATAAATCAAATAGCTATCATGATCCACAGGGCATCAGCGAACCATGGTGTGCACATGTCACAATCCAGCTGAGCAAGTGTGACTGTCAAATAAACTATTATCAACAATATGTCTCAACCGGAAATCTAGCATGCAAAACTGAATATCTATAACTCACTGGTTCTGTGGTCTTTATCAAGCAGATTAAATCCACCACCTGAGTTATCTCAGGATTTATCTTTAAATCTTTGTCTATCTGATCTCTGGCTTTTCTTTCAAATCTGTGACCCACTTTCAATATCTTTAAATCTTTAGTTCTTTGTTCAGAATTTATCTGAACCTGTCCAGAATTTATCATTTGCAAGAACGTTAGCTTTTAAACTTTAATTGATCTGATTCTGATATGTAGCAGCTGCAAGCTGTTGCTCTCAAGTGCTGTGGATGAGAACACAATTACGCGATTAGTGATTCTCACTCACCAATATCCCAATTTACTGTGATTCTCGAAGTGCAATTGCCATCTCTTGCAATCCCATGCAGCACTCTCGAACGAAACACATAGATATCATGTATCATTTTATTAAAGATCACGTAGAAAAGGGAACCATTGAGTTGTATTTTGTTGGCACGGAATATCAACTTGCGGATATATTTACTAAAGCTTTAGAAGAACCTCGTTTTCAGTTTTTAGTATCCCATATCGGCATGTTGAATCCGCCTTCCAATTAAATTACAGATATAGTCTTAAATAATTCTATTTCAATCTATCATGATTGAAATTCCTTTATTTTAGAAAATATCTGTTATTTAAATTTAAGGATTGTGTCACAAAATTGAAACTTAATTTTTCCGTATCTGTGTATTTTTTAATAATTAATGATCCTGACAAATAGTTGTGTGAATTGTTCATCACGAAGTGGGACGCAAACATTATCCAGGTTTGTCTGTATCTTTAAGGCTAATAAGGTTCACGAGTTTTATCTGAAAAGGAAAAAGAAAGGAACATGTATCTATTTGAGGGGGAGTATCGTTAGGATATTAATTTTTATAATTCTTTATTTCTTTTTAATTTTTGTAGTTAAATTTCAAATTTTAGGTTGGTCATATTTCATTTAATTTTAAGTTTAATTTAATAGGTCAGAAAATCACAAAAAGATTTTAATTGTTCAAATTTATCAAAAAGCCAAAAAACATTTTAGTTTATTTTATTTTATTTTAGTTTATTTTATCTTAACTTAAAAGATCAAAGAAAATACCAAAGATATTTTATTTTGTAGTTTCATGAAAAAATTCAAAAAGATTTAATAACATTGGGCCTAATTTTTTTTTTAAAAAAAAAAATATTCTTTGTTTATTTTCTTAAAAAAGCCCAACTTTTTATTTGTGTGTGTGTGTTAAGTAAAGAATCCGGCGGCCCCATCTCAATTTGGGCGCGGATCTTCAGATCCGAACACGACCCGAGCGAGTTTAAATAGTGGGTCAACCGGTCAAACTCATCTTTATTCATCTTCAAGTTTTCTTCTCTTCTTCTTCTTCCTCTCGTCGAAGCACCCACCACCGGCCACCATTAAAGCTCATCCAAGCTTTTGGAACATCGATTTTCTTCATTTTTCTTGCCTTTTCCTACTTCGGCATCATCAGGTAACTTCTTTTTCACTTTATTTTAGCTTTTAAGGTCTTATATTGTGTGTTTGATTTTCCATTTTTTTCTTCTTTTTTTCTTTTCGGTTTTTATACATTTTAGGTGGTTTAATGTATTATTTTTACTTAGTAGTAGTTAGATAAAATGTTCCTTACATATTTTTAGACTAGGATCTGTAATTTCATGCATTTTTGTTAGTTTTAACTGTTCACGTTTAATTTTTGCATGAACTCATTAACTGCTGCATGCAGTTTCGGATGTCCGAATTCGGACCAACACCCGAATTCGGATGTTCCACTTAGACTAATTTTCAAAAGTTTCAAAGTACAAATCCCAAATTCGGACCACTGTTGACCCGAATTCGGATCACTGTTGATCCGAATTCGGACCATCATAGTAAGGCCAAAATTTTTCAAAAATTGAATTTGGTCTAAGTATGTTCATTACCGTTCATCCGAACTCGGATGGGATCCGAATTCGGTCCTCATCCGAATTTGTGTTCCATCCGGATTAGGTCTTTTGTCTTCATTGCATGCATAACATTTCATCCGCACCACATCCGAATTCGGACCATGCACATGAACCATCCGAATTCGGACAAACCCCACATCCGCATCACGTCTTACATCCATTTCGGTCCCACATTCGAATTCGGTCCTTCATCATGAACCATCCGAATTCGGACCCCAACATCCAATTTCATGCATCATCCGGATTTCGGCCTGATCCGAATTCGATGACACTGTTCATCCGAATTCGGACCATCCGAAATCCAACACTTAGCATATTTTTTAATTTTTTCATTTTTACATTTTCACTATAATTTAAAAATCCAAAAACATTTTCATTTCGGTGCACCATTGATTAGAGTTAGGATTAGTGTTTGAGTGAAAAAAGTCTGATATAACATCGGTCTCTTAACGATTGACTTTGGACTTTATTAGTAGAATTTTATTCTACTAATAAAGACCCGATGCTAAACAGATCAGGCAGTTTCTATTTCACACTTATCTAGACTTCACATCAATGTCATATCTTTTTAAAGTCTTTTCTTCTAACTTTGATGCACCCTTGCAGGATGATGGAACCAGCAGTTATCCTCACCCTACCCCATCCCCCCATTCCTAATAATAACGCACAACTACCCGAACAGTCCATCCTTCCCCAAGCCGAGTATGTCGAGTTTATTCGACATAACTGGCAGCTCGACGTTTCCATTCTCACAAAAGAACCCCAAACCCTCGCATTCGACATCCTTCTTCACCACCCCATCTATTACGCCTTGTCCACCGCAATCGCTGTTCCCCAGATTTATCTACAACAATTCTGGAACAGATTGCAATATATTCCCGACGGCGAACCTTTCTTCCAAACCACCATCGACTGCGTCCCGGTCAAAATCACCATAGCCGCCATTCGTCATATCCTTCACCTTCCGGCTGAAACATATTTACCATCCCGCCTTAAGTTTGATCCCATCCCATCCATCCCCGAAACCCTAGCCGGAATCCAAACCCTGG
Organism: Centrapalus pauciflorus; assembly: GCA_020465985.1. Classification (NCBI taxonomy): domain Eukaryota; kingdom Viridiplantae; phylum Streptophyta; class Magnoliopsida; order Asterales; family Asteraceae; genus Centrapalus; species Centrapalus pauciflorus. The sequence goes on from JAANYP010000045.1 coordinate 559,013, forward strand.
GTTATGACGGCCCTCTCTCCAAACCCTCCGATTTCCGCACAAAGAATCTACAACCTCACTGGCGGATTCTTTTTGACGTCATCAACAAGTGCTTCAATGCAAAGCACTCTGGCCACGACTCTGCATCGGCTCAGGTTTTAGACATGTTCACCGGCTTTGCCTTTGACCGACATGTTGACTATGCGGCTTTCTCTTCGAGGAATTGCGACGAGTACATGTGGAGAGGGGAACCAAGAAGGGACGAAAGTACGTACCTCTCCAACTGTTTCTGCAGCTCATCATCCAATATGCGATGGATAATGATGAGAACATCCACGAACGTCCAGAAGCAGACGTCTACCCGACAGTGGCCATTCAAAAGCTAACTTTGCCAAAGGGGCCCCCTACAGTGCCTATAATGACGATTCTGTTGTCACTATTGCTTAAGGTAAGGGATTTGGAACTGGTTAGGGCTTACATTCGAGTGTTTTATCCGGATGAGGCTCAGTCAGAACCGACTGAGTCTAGCCAATCCGAAGGTGAGGCCAGTATGAGTGAGGATGAGGAAGCTCAGGTAGAAGTTCAACAATCATTGGGGATCGGTGAGCGGGAGGAAGTATTAGTAAGTGAGGGAGAAGGTGGTGAGGCGGCAGAGGCGGCGGATTCCGAACGAACCGTCTCTGTCGTGCGAGCGATAGATATTTCATCTGAGGGTGACCGAAGCCCTGTCAGCCAGACTACCCACCATAAGACCGTCAGTCTAACGGTCGAAATCACCCCCACCATCCACTTGGTTTCCCCTCAAAGGGAAACCACTTCATTCCACGGGGTTTCCGCACATACACCATCGCCCTCTCATTCGGAGAGTGGTGGTGTTGAACGAGGTCACACTTCTCCCCACGTGACCGAACTTCCTTCATTCACCATTCCATCCCCCCATATATACACACCGCATGATGCCTCTGTGGCATCCCCAAGAGCTGCCTCCGTGGCAGCTCCACAAACTTCTGGATCTGAGCATCCCATAGTGGAGCCAGAGATGACGGAAGGAAGACCTGGAGTGGCTCCATCAACGCCATCCACTTCAGACCATCTCCCTATCAACTTGGAGATGTTAACGGCAGCTCTACGTGCTGCCAGAGTGATTACCCGGGCTGACCTGGACGCCCAGAAGGAAGTTGCTGAGGAACGTCACACCGCCCTTCTCTCACTTATAAAGGGTAAGGGTGTCGCTTCTGAAGCTGGGCCTTCACCAGGATCCCATTCAGTCCAAAATCAGATTGTAGAGCTCTCGGACAAAATTGATGCGCTTACACGTCTAATTCTTCAAGTCCAGGAGCAAATAAATTCCAGAATGGACCGCCTTGAGTCAGCGGTGATTCAACTTCAGTGCCGTCCTCAGGCTGAGGGTCCGAAAAGAAAGCATGACGACCAGGACGACCCTGATCGTCATGAGGGGGAGAAAAGACAGAAAACTCAGTCTGAGGACCCAATGATGATTGTAGGGGGAGCAGAGACCGAAGGGACAGAGTTTCAGGGGTCAGGGGAACAGATGCAAGAGGCTCAGGAATATTTGATGACAGAAGACGAGCCCATGGTCGAGGGTCCAGCTCCACTGGATCCAATGATAGCTATGGTAGAGTTCGAGCCCATTCATGAGAAAGCTGAAATCATATTGGTGTCTGACTCAGACTCCGATACTGAGGACAACGAACCGTTGATCATTCCTAAGCCTGAGCCAGAATCACCTAAAAAATCCTCATCTTCCTCCTTTGATTTCCTAAACTCACCACCACCAGCCCCACAACAAGAAATTCTTTCATCCATTCAAGCTCCCCCATCACTCAAAGAATCGCATATAGTCCTAAGCCCTCCAAGATCTCTAAGTCCTCCCCCAGTCCAACAAACCGAACATCCAGATCCTTCACAAACCACGACGGTTGATTGCTTTGATGAAACTCTAGAAGGGCCCGGTGAATATAGAAGGGAGGACTTGTATTGGGTAGGCCAGTTTTCAAGAGGTGAGGTACACAATCTACCGCCTAAAGAAAAAGACAAACTAAGACAAGAACGGCGGGGGAAAATCATAAAATTACTTGAAGCAAAAAAGTCTGAAATCGAAGAACCCCCTGTTCAGGGCCTCAAAGAATTCCTGCAGAAGTTTCCTCCCGAGCAGTTTCAAAACCCGTACTTAGAAGAGAGATTTAAGATGGTATTCAGAAAGAACCCTGGATCCTTCAGCAGATGCCTTCTTATGAAACTAACAAATGTAACCAAAGCTGAGCAGGCTGAATACTATCAACTAATGCTCAGGGAGAGGAGGTCAAAAGTGTCCAAATCGAAGATAAATAAACTCATATCCATCACCATGTGCAAAAGGGCAAAAGTATATTATCCCTCCTTTCAAGTAGAAAGAGAAGATGGCACGGCTGATGAGTTCTTCGAGAATGATCTGGACTTCATAAATGTGGACGACGTCGAATTCTTACACGAACGATTGAAAAATCGTATTAAAGGGCGTCTGTCTCGCATGACTGCTTTAGGTGCCCTTGTTCGAAGTATGAACCCTCATTATGTGCCTCAGATTCCAAATGGCGATCGAGAGCGCGATGGTTAAAGTGGGCCTTCGAGCACCTGAACAAGACAGCTTCCTTCTCGCCCACCATCCTGCATACAGAGTTATATTCAGAGGAGGCCCGGGTGTCATTTTTGTCAATCAAAAGGGATACAAAAGGTTCATGCGCTTTGAGGATCTTCCCTGTTACTCCGACGGTACTCTCAGACTGGTTCGAGCTGCACTTACTCAGAAAGTTCAAGATTTGATGCTCAACCAGATCCAGAACAAAGATGCTCACCGAACGAGATTCAGGATACCTTCAGCGGCATTGAACTCCTGAACGAACGGGTACATTTGAGACAAGTGACCAGACGCTTTGACGTCATCCTTGGACTCCGAGAATCGACTCATCACGCCAGAGTTCCAGGACCTCCTAAATGATCGAAAAGGGGGAGAATGTTAGACATTTAATTTCGATCATATGGAGTTATTTTGTAATAATTATTTACTTAGCATTTAGTTTTGTATTTATTTCCTTGTAATTTATTTCAATGTAAAAAAGTCTAGGGGGCAGTTGTGTCAATGCCCCATAGTTATGTAAATGGAGCTATAAAGCTCCTAGGGTTTACTTTTTTGTAGAAATACGGTTCATAATATTGAGAATATCATCCGCCACTTTTGCATTTACTCTCAACATTCCTTTTGTCTATTCTTCATCATTTTCTAATTATTGAGCATTGTTTCTGCTTGGGATTTGATAAAGATTATCAAGGTGCTGAAATATATACGGGAATAGTGTTTTACACGTTTTGAATTTACTAAAAAGCCGATCAATTTGTAGTTTTTTCCATTTCAAATGAAAAGTACTATGAATGAAAAAGTATTGTAACTCATTCATTTTTTTAGTTTTTCTATGAGAGGAAAAACCATGACTTATTGTGGTTTATAGTTTTATGAATGAAATATATTGAGACTCATTTTTATTTTTTGTTTTTTAAATAAAAAACTATGTGATAATTCACTTTCATGCAATTCATTCATAAACAAACAATCATATATGAACAATTATAACAATTATAGAATATCGAATGTTTGAATATTAAGAGAAGAAATATTACATTGGGGTTCTTGACTTGCTAAGCAATTCTTCTCTCTCTACTGTTCAACATGCAATCGTATGTGCGTATGTGTAATCTGAGATTCGTTTTTCAACAGTGCACATACCATTCCTATTTATACTTAATACACAAGTATTAAGTATTTACACAAACAACCCCTAAACTATTGAGTATTTACAAACATATACAATATAATTGTTTCATCTCTATTATTTATTCCCAACATTCTCCCCGTTAGAGATGAACACAATTATTAAAAGTAAAATTCATTTCAACTCCACGAATATTGTCCCTAACAATCTCTCCCTTAGAGATGAAATCAATTTTCGATGAAAGATAATTTCAGGAATTTTTCGTGAATCTTCTTATTTTCTTTATTTGTCTCTCTCTGATCTTCACATCTCTTCTTCTCTGATCTTCTCTTTTCTTGTATTTTCTTGTAAGTACACTCCCCCTTGAATCATGAATAGCTTTCGATTCTCTCCCTTTATCAATTGTCTTGATATGATGTAGCAATTGTCTTCAGTTGACTTCAAACTACTCAACAGTTGTCTCTGAACTTTAGCTTTATTACCCCTCATGATGATCATAAGAAATATGAACATCATGCAAAATCTTCAGAGACATTGATTCATTGAAGTTTACAGTAGATGAAATACAACAAAATTACAATTCAGAAATATTATAATTGATTTTCTCCCCCCTCAAACTGATATCCTTTTTCCCTATACTAACGAGTCCAGGTCCACATAGGATTCCTGTTTGCACAATAGACATAATCTATGTGACCTACTCTCAGGCGCTGGCATCATGTTAACACTGGTAGGATTTCCAAATAGTCATTGTGAAATCCTTTATCATTAAAGAATCACTCTTATTTGTTCCGGCTTAGTCACTTTGGACTAGCAGTTCGTAGTCACGCAGACTGTTAGACTTGATGTGTCCTAAAAGTGTATATCATCAGCTCTAGACACAATGTGCATCAAATGAAGTGGGAGACCGGAGCAAATGTCTTCCTTATTTCAGTATCAATAATATCCAAATGATAAATCGATAGAAATGTATTATATCTCCGTGATTATGAAAACAGATATCTTTTGAGAGATAACTGAGTAGTTGCTGGGGTTAAGTGCATGCGTCACTGGGTCCATGACGTCTTTTCCAATATCAAGTCGCTTAGGGCTTGATAGATTATGTGGATTACCCAGCCGACACAGTGTAGGTAGGATTATCTTTTCTTCAAATCCTTTTTCAACTCTCAGCTCTCAGCATTTTTCAACTATGCTCCCTCCGTCACACTTTTTCAGAATTAAAATCAGTCAGCTTTATAGAGAAAGCATAATCTGATGCACCACCATCTCCTGTCAATATATCCCTCTCATTTGCATTTTATCTCTGCTCGACCCTGTCAGTATCCCGTGATAACTGACACTTCTCAACTAATAGACCTAAATAACCCTCACCCAGACAAACTACAGTTGGTTTGCTTCTTGGGTAGGTCTTCCGGTTCTGGTTAGACCATAGAAGCGATATTTATGCCTATCACATAGTTACGTGCATAATCGGAGTCAGCAGAAATAATCTTAAACATTTCAGCTCATGGGATATCATACAAATACTGATTAGAATTTACAGCTCAAATGAATTGGGAGATGAAATCCAGAATGAATTTGGGGAATGATGAGTTGGTAGATATCAAAATGAAATGGAAAATCTGATATATGATATGACTTGAATCAAGTTTTCATGAAAAATTAGCACTTGGGAGAATATGAAAATGATTGGAAGAATTCAGAATACATGGGAGACAAATGAAGAAAATCTCAGAAGAAATGAGATTATGAAAATCAAAGAGATTAGATCAATTCATCTCAATGATAGATTCAGAGAATCAGAAAAGAATTTTCTTTTCAGCTCAAAAATTATTTTTATGTGTGTATAAAATATTTTTGTGAAAAATCACACACAGTTTGGAAAAATGTCATCATCAAAGTGGGTCTGAAACTCCCCCTAGAAATAAGCACACAAAGTTAGTCAACTCAGAGAAATTAAATCAGGAGCAAAAAATTATAAAAATAAAACTCCCTCTAAATCAATGCAGTTTCAGAGTTGAATTCAGGGCAGGAATTCCAGAAATATTTGTCTTTCAGACTCGGGTTCTAATCTGAAGTGATTAGAAGCCATTTGTCGCAGAAGCTTGGGTTTCAGTTCTGTTGTGAGTATCTTGAGATGAAGTCCGGGTTCTAGTTTGATATGACTAAAAACCATTTAGAGTTGAAACACGGGTGTTGATCTGATGTAATCAAGTGCCTATTGAAATGTAGAATTGGTCCTTATCTGAAATGATAAGAAACCTATAACCTGCAAAATTTAAGATGTCTTTGGTATTCAAACAGATTTGGATCCAGACTTGTTAGCGCTCTTGGGTACCCATTTCAAAACGGGTTTTGGTACCCACTTGTACTTGGATTTAGGTACCCATTGCAAGTTTAACTATCAGCTTCTCTTTCAAAAGCAGAAAACAAATTTCTTTGAGTATGAGAAAATTGAATATCTGAAATTCTAAAGAAACTTGAATTTGAATGATCAGATTATTGCGAACTCTTCTTTGTGAAAAACTGTCCGGTTCTTGTCTGTTTCTTGGTATTTTTCTATGAAAATGTTTTCTGACTAGAATGACTAGTATTTCAGAAACTTTAGGAAAATTGGACTTCAAAGATTCAACAGTGTAAATCTTGACCGGAAGTTGTTCAACGATTGTATCTTTGCCTCTGTGTATTTTTAACAGATACTAAATTTAAGCTCTGAAGAAGAATCAAATTTAGAAAATTTTAGTTGGTTTCTTTTCATTTCTGTGGATAAATCAGATTGATCAACTTTAGATTTTGAACAAACTGAAGGATCTTTAACCTCTGATTCTTTTGAAGAAGGAAATTCATTAAATTGTTTAGAAAGATGAAGTATCTGATCTTTTAATCCTTTGATAATGACCAAATAAGAATTTCTGTCATTATCAAATGATTGGAAATCAGTTTTAAAAAATTGTTCTTTTATTAAAAAGATCTTTATTTCATCTTCAAACAACTTAGATTTTGTGTTAAAATCTTGTTCTTTCAGTAAGAACGCATGTCTTTCATTCTCAAGGGAATCTTTAGTTAAAGACAACTCTTTTTCAAGAGCAAAAAATTCTTCTGATTTATTTAAAACACAATTTTGATCAGTATGATTTGTCTTAGAAAGTAATTATTCAAGATCTTTAACTTTCTTGTAAAGATCAAATCTTTCAGGCAAAAGATGTTTCAGTTGAGTTGCATTCTGAAAATTTTCTTGTTTCAGCTCATCAACTTCTTTAAGTAATTCAGATATTTTCAATTGATGAGCACAACTCTCAGAGTTTTGTTTTTCTTTTAAGCTCTGAATTTCTTCGTTCAATATTTGTACGTCATGTAACGCCAAATGTTTATCAGTATTTAACTAAACGAGAATGTCGTAATTGTTCTTACGAATCTTTTCAGATTCAGTAAGTTTTGCACTTAGCTCAGACTTTGAAATTTTTTCATATTCCATTATGAATTGCAGAAAAATGAACTTCCAAGATCTTTTACGGAAAAACTGAGGGAATTCTGATAAAACTTTGAAAACCTATTTCAGTAAATGATAAATTGTGAAAAATCATCTCTGAAATGACTTTTTGACGTTGAAATTTTAGCTTTTCTGCAGAAAATTGCCCGTAACTTTTTTCTGGAGTGGAATTGGGCCTCGAAAGCCGTTTCTAGAAATTGTAGATCTCGGTTTAAGCTTCGTTTTGGCGTATGGTAGGCCTTCTAACGATGTTCCAGTCAAAATTTATGGTCAATTTAAGCAACAAAGGTCAAATTGTCAAAACTCGAATGCTTAATAATCAATCTCGAATAAAGCATAATGAAACTCGATTGAAGCTTAATAAAACTCGATTGAAGAATGTTGAAACTCGAATGATTATGAATGAAACTCGAATGAATCTTTATAAAACTCGAATGATAAAGTATGAAACTCGAATAACAAGGGATCAAACTCGGTCAAAGCATTGATAAAACTCGGTCAAAGCACTAAGCAAACTCGAATGAACTTGAATGGACTTTGATGAAACTCGGTTGAAGTGTGATAAAACTCGGTTAAAGCTTCATAAAACTCTAATAGAGCTTCATAAAACTCGAATAAAGCTTTCATAAAACTCGAATAAAGCCTTCATAAAACTCGAATAAGGCCTTCATAATACTCGAATAACACTAAGAATGCAGTTTTGCCCGAGATTCAACCGTTTTTGACAGATTCAAGTCAAAATCCATAAAATTTTTCAAAAATTTCACAAATTGATCTAAAAATCACAACGAAGCCTCGTTATGATAGCAGAAACAACTTTTGTGAAACAACTTTATCCAATTTTTTATTAAAAACCAAAAATCGATCAAAATACCTCAAGAACACACACTTTTTCAAAAAAATCTGAAATTTCTCAATTAAATTCTTTGTTTTTAGAAATAATATTTGATGCTTATATCATCAGATTCGCCTTTAAATTTCACACCTTCGATCCAAAAGTCATTCCATTTCATCCAAACAATCAAAATCCACAAATATTTTCTGAAATTTTAAAATTTCGAATGTAACAGTATTCAAATATTTTTCAAAATTCAGATTCAAATTCACAATTTTAGCCATATTTGGCTCTAATACCAACTGATAATTCACTTTCATGCAACTCATTCATAAACAATGTTAGGCACAAAAAGGCCTCAGTCAAACCTACTATACATCTGAGGGGGAGATTTCTTAATCAAACCTGTTGATGCACTTGAAGGTATAATTTAAGGCCTGATTATGCCTTATTGAAACCTGAAAAATGATTTGCAATATCAGCCCAAAGCTATTTACCATGTTGCATTCGTTGCAACAAAGGCAGTTTGTCCAAGCTGTTCTGCCTACTGAACAGGCTGGACATAAACTGTCTACGCTGCTCTGTTCTGTTGAGCAGCTTGGACAATTTACAAGTGTTCTGTTCTTTATGAACAGAACCTGTTCTTTGTGAACAGGTTAAACACTTTATGGAATATGTTTCCAAGTCCTCATTTATTGTTGTTGGCTACAAGATCAGTTTACAACTCAAAGACAAAGTGGAAAACAGAACTGCACAGCCTGCCCACGCTGTTCTGTAACATGAAGACAAACGGATATCTAAAAAGGGTGACAGACCTTTTCTTATATCAAAATGGCATTAGCAAAAGAAGAAAGATGCAAAGTTGACATTCCTCTTTTGGTTAAAGCATTATGCAACAGTGACAAAAAGGAAAAGACAAAGATTCTGCCATGTTAAGACAAATATACTTTATCAGAATGTGCAGAAAGGTGTTTTGTCTTTTTGGAAAGACTTTCCACTATCTCATCTGTCCAATGAATAAGCTTCACTGAGATTCTCCTTTTGAGTATAAAAGGAAGCTTCTAAGAATTGTGAGATATCAAGAGTGTGAAATCAGAACGTGCATTGAAGTGTGTTATTCCATGCATGCAAGTCTGCTTATATAAAACAGTAGAGTGTGTCTAAGCTGTTTTTCCTTAAGCTGTCCATCTGAGTCTTGTAGAAACAGTGAGTGGTTCTAAGTGAGTGTACTCATTGTATCTAGTCTGAGTGAGTCTTATATTAGTTAACCAACTGTTGTATCTGTCATCTCAGCTTGAACCTTTCCGCATTTAAGCTTGTTTGTAATTAACACTTGTTAATAATATACACAAACATTGAGAAAAAGATTGTTAAGTTTTTAAATAGTTGTATTCACCCCCCCCTCTACAGCTTAGAACTATACACATGGGAAACCTTTTGGGACCTACAACTGGTATTAGAGCAGATAGAGTGTGTGTCAACTCTAGATCTCTTATTCTACCTACTTTCCCATGGACAACAGTGCTGCAAATTCCTCATCCTACTATGACAATGGGTCAATGGCCAAACACCCAAAGTTCAATCATCAGAACTTCTCTGGTTGGAAGTGCAGAATGATGCTCTACTTAGAGAATCTGGATGTACAACTACCAGATATAGTAATGGAAGATATGCCAACCTCTGTTACTACCATAACTCCTGCTGTTGAACGAGCTGCTCCTGAAATCAGAACCTTTGAGAAGGCCAAAGCACAATGGTCTGATGAAGACAAAAGACTGGTTGCTCAGGATGCAAAAGCCAGGAATAACCTGGTTATGTCTCTGCCTGATGATGTGTTCAAACAGGTTGAGAAGATGAAGACTGCAAAGGAGATGTGGGATACTTTGTGTACCGTCTATGATGGACCCACAATCACACTGGACAACAAAATTAACAATCTTGTTAGACAATATGAACTCTTCTTTGCAAAACCAAAGGAGACACTCACAGAAACCTACACCAGGTTTACTGCTCTTGTTAATGATCTCAAAGCTATTGGGATCACAAAGGACAGTCTGACTCTGGTGAACAAGTTCTTGGACATCTTGCCTGAAGAATGGAACTACTTTTCTACCATCTTGAGAAATTCAGGTACCATCAAAGGTATGGATCTTGTAAACTTATATGGAATCCTTACTAAATGATGAGCAGTCAAGGCAGCAGAAGAGAAATGCCTTGGAAATGTCCAAGAGAGGTGCTGCCTTAGTGGACAGCGTGAGACAACCTGTTGGGCACGTATGTGATGTGTTCACACAACCTGACCAACAGGCTGATGATGAAAGAAAGGAAATGTCTGATGAGGAAGAAAGTGCAGATCTTGCTGAACTTGATGATGAGCAAATGATTGCAATGCTTGTCAAAAGGTTCAACAAGAAGAGGTTTGGAAGAAATATGCTGCACGGGAACTCAAATGCTGTCAAGAAGAAGGAATTTGATAAATCTAAGGCTGAGTGCTTCAAATGTGGCAAAACTGGCCATATAGCTGGTGACTGTGTGTCAAAAGCTGTTGGACAGTCTTCCAAACCATACAAGACTAACAGGGACGATGGGTATAGGGTTAAGTACCTTATGGCCATGGCTAAGCTGAAAAAGTTGGAAAACTCAGTGGCTTCCAACAAGCAAAAGGGATTGATGGCAGAGACATGTGACTGGGAGGAGTCTCATTCATCCTCAGATGAAGAAGACAACAACTGTCTAATGGCCAACACTAACGTCTCATCAACTAGCAACTTCAATCAGGACTTGGCTAAAGTTGAAGCCTTCAGCAGCTTAGAGAACTGGAACCCTACAATGATGTTCAAGGTACAAAATTTTATGGTTTACAGTTCTGAGGAAAAAGTAAAAATGTTTGAATATATGCTGGTTGATTTATAAGCTGCTGTTGAGAAGCATAATGTTTTACTATCTGAAATCTCTAAGCTTAAAACTGATCTTGAAATAAAATCCAGTAAACTGGACAGTTTCCGTAAGTTGGAAACTGAGCTTGATGAATTAAAACACATCAACTCTATTTTACTAGAAGAAAAGAGAGAAACAGATGTAAAACATGCAAAGCTTCAAAAGATAGTTGTCTTTTGGTGCTAATCTGCACAAAAAGTCAGCCATTGCATCAGTCAGCAGATCCCTGCACAAATCCAAGCCTATCTTGGAGGGGATCTTGACAAAGCATCTACTATTGTTGAGATTAATAATCTGAAAGATGACTTACCCACTCTTGGTGAGCTTCCCAGTACTTTCATCCAGAAAGTTAATAGAAAGCTGGTCTCAACAAACAGGTTTGTCAGGCCTCAAAATACTGACAACTTGTGTGAAAAAGGCCCAAAGGCTGATGATGGAATGTGTTCTCCATCAAATCAGCCTGCTAAGTGCTATGCTGATTCACACAAGCAAAAGAAAGGAAAACATGCTCAAACTGCAGCCGTGGACACTAAACCTGTTGACAAAATAGGCTCTGGGTCCAAAGCTGATGGTAAGAGACATGTTAATCCTTTTGATGCTAAACATTTTGAAAATAAGTTTTCAAAAGGTAAGCAGCCTGCTTTCAACAAGGGTAAGTCTCATGTTGAAACCAAATCTGCTGTGGTTTCAAATAAGTTTTCAAATCATAGTGGAATACTGGTTATAAATGAAAATAAGTCTTTCAAAACCAGAAACAGTGACTATGCTGATAGGCAGCATCAATCACATCTCAGTAAGGGCAAAGGCAAAGCCATTGCTCAGCCTGAGAAATCTGGGAATAAGTTTCCCAAACCTGTGGAAGGTCAAAAACCAATCAAGCTTCCTGTTTTTGACATCTGTCCTCCCAAAAAGAGGAAAGAAGAAACAGGAAAAGCTGTTGCTATTGTGCCTTCCACCCAAGCTGTTGATTCATCAAAAAATAGTAATAAGCTTGCTAAACCTGCTGATAAAATCAACAGAAATAATTCAGATTGTGTTTCTGAAAGTTCTTCTTCCAAAAAGGCTAAAAAGAGAAAATGCTATAAATGTGGGAAGAAGACACACATGGCCAAAGACTGTCCTGTAACTGAGGACATGAGGCCTGTTGACTCAGCTAGTTCCATCATTGCTAAAACAAGCAGTGTTGGAAGTAACTTACTCAAATGAGAGTGGTATTCAAACTGATACCATTCAAATAGGAAATATTAGTGTGGATATTACTAGCCCATCAACAAATGTTGATGAAGTATGAGAACTCATCACTATGATGAGTTCCCCTAAAAGTAACTAATGTTTTCCTATGACACTCTGCAGGACAAACAATCATCCAAGGTTTGGTACTTGGACAGTGGCTGCTCAGGACACATGACAGGTTGCAAGGACCTGCTGAGTGATCTCAGGCCTGAAAAAGGGCCAAAAGTCACCTTTGGTGACAATGTACAGGGATCCACTGAGGGATATGGAACTCTTAAAGCTGGTGCTGCAGTGTTCAAAAGAGTAGCGTATGTGGTTGGGCTAAAACATAACCTTGTTAGCATAAGTCAACTATGTGATGCTGGCTACAAGGTTAACTTTGATGAGCACCTGGGTTACATATTGGATCCCCAAGGCAAAGCTGTGATGTGTGCTCAACGGAAGAAAGATGTATATGTTGTGGACATGAAATCTGCTGATCCCACAACTGAAACCTGCTTTCTCACAAGAACCAATGCAGACCTGAACAGGTTATGGCACAAAAGGCTGTCACACCTGAACTTCAAGAATATCAACAAACTTTGTAAGAAAGAGTCAGTAACAGGTTTGCCTTCTATGACCTTTGTTAAGGATAGACTCTGTTCATCTTTTAAATCCAAGCATAATTTTTCTATTGATACTCCTCTCTTCTTAATCCACGGACTTGTTTGGACCAGTAAGTGTCCCAAGTCTAGGAGGAAGAAGATACACTCTAGTAATGGTTGATGAGTTCTCCAGGTTTACATGGGTGATCTTTCTGAAGAGCAAATGAGAGGCTGCTAGAGAAATTATTGGATTTATCAAGAAGATGGAAATGCTAAACTCTGCTCAAGTGAAGCAGCTTAGAAGTGATCATGGTACTGAATTCAGAAACAGTACTCTTGAAGACTTTTGTGAGGAAAGAGGGATCACACAGAACTTTTCAGCAGTAACAACTCCACAACAAAACGGAGTTGCTGAAAGGAGAAATAGAACCCTCATTGAAGCTGCTAGAACCATGTTGTGTACATCTGGTTTACCTTCATCATTCTGGGCTGAAGCTATCAACACTGCTTGCTTCACCCAAAATAGATCCTTAGTGGTGAAAAGGTTCAACAAGACTCCCTATGAGCTACTCAAAGGGAGGAGACCAAATATTAGCTACTTCCATGTGTTTGGATGTCCCTGCTTCATTCTGAAACAAAAGGGACCAACTGGCAAAGTTTGAACCTAAAGATGATGAAGGTGTGTTTGTTGGATATTCTGCTATCTCCAAAGCCTACAGAGTATGCAACAAGAAGAGAAAGGTGATAGATGAATCTATCAATGTCACCTTTGAAGAGTCCAGGAGTGCATCTACCAAAGTTGTTCCTGAATCAGTTTCAGGAGAATTCAGCTTTGACGATCTCATGCATTCTAACAGTGAAGAGAAGGACTCAAAAGCTTCCACTACATCCAGGGTGGAACCTGCTAACCATGATGGGCATGATGATGATTATGTTGATACACCCTGTGTGAATAAGTGTACTGACTTAATTACAGCTTCATGTCCTGAACCAATCAATGCTGATTTTCCTGGATCCTCTGCTGATGTGTTCAACAATGGAGAGTCATGCTCAACAAGTGAACAGGCTCAAGACATCTGTGTGTCTGAAAATCTTGAAAGTTGTTCAACAGGACCTGTTGAAGATGCAAACAACTCAGGAGAATCCTCATTGAAAAATGATCCTAAGTAGATTAGGTGTCACCCCAATGATCAAATAATTGGTGACATCAACAAAGGGGTACAAACAAGATGGGACAGCTTAGGGAACTTTTGTATGTTCTCTAGCTTTGTATCCCTAATGGAGCCAAAGAAAGTGGATGAAGCACTTAAAGATGCCAATTGGATCACCGCCATGCAAGAGGAACTCAATCAGTTTGAGAGAAACAAGGTATGGAAGCTGGTCCCTGCTCCTAAAGGTAAAACTATAATTGGCACCAAATGGGTTTACAGGAACAAGATGGATGAGCAAGGTCATGTCATTAGAAATAAGGCAAGACTAGTTGCTCAGGGCTACAGGCAGGAGGAAGGCATTGACTACGATGAAACATTTGCTCCTGTGGCCAGGCTAGAGGCAATTCGTTTGTTTCTAGCCTACGCTACTCATAAGAGCATGAAGGTATTTCAAATGGATGTGAAGAGTGCATTTTTAAATGGGAAGCTGCAAGAGGAAGTTTATGTCAAGCAGCCTCCAGGTTTTGAAAATCATCATCATCCAGGTTTTGTCTATAAGATGGACAAAGCCTGGTATGACACTCTTACTGATTTCCTTATGAGCAATGGGTATTCCAGAGGTAAAGTGGATACCACACTGTTCTTAAAGAAGGTGAAGTCTGATATTATGCTTGTTCAAATTTATGTGGATGACATAATATTTGGTTCTACTAATGAGCAATAATGCAAGAATTTTTCATTACTCATGAAATCCAAATATGAAATGAGTATGATGGGAGAACTTACTTTCTTTTTAGGATTACAGGTTAAACAAACCTCAAATGGAATTTTTAAAAATCAAAGAAAGTATACTTTTGATCTATTGAAAAAGTTTAAATTTGATCAAAGTTCTCCTATTAAAACACCAATGGCAACCAATGTAAAATTGGATGCAGATGCCAGTGGCAAAGCTGTTTCAGTAACAACTTACAGAGGCATGATTGGGAGCTTGTTGTATTTAACTGCTAGTAGACCTGATATTATGTTTGCTACTTGTTTATGTGCTAGGTTCCAAGCTGATCCAAAAGAATCACATCTAGCTGCTGTGAAAAGAATCTTCAGATACCTTAAGGGTACACCAGGTTTGGGTCTTTGGTATCCCAAAGACTCAAGCCTTGAACTAACAGGTTATTCAGATTCTGACTTTGCAGGCTGCAGACTAGATAGGAAAAGCACAACAGGTGGATGTCAACTCCTTGGTGGTAAGTTGATAAGTTGGTGTAGCAAGAAGCAGATTTCAGTTTCTACTTCTTAGCTGAAGCTGAGTACATTGTTGCTGGAAGCTGCTGTGGGCAGATTCTGTGGATGCAGCATTAGCTTGGAAACTATGGACTTGTATATAGGAAAACTCCTATTCTGTGTGATAATACAAGTGCCATAGCTATCTCCAACAATCCAGTGTTTCACTCCAGAACAAAGCATATAGAGGTCAGACATCACTTCATCAGGGATCACATTCAGAAAGGTAATGTGGAGGTAAGTTTTATTTCCACAGATGAACAGCTTGCAGACATTTTCACCAAACCTCTTGATGAAAACAGATTTATCTATCTGGTAAGCAAGCTGGGCATGTTAAACAAATGTGACTAAGTGTCCAAAATGTTCTAAGTCATTATATGTCTCACACTGCTCAAATTTCGCAGAACAGCTTAGACAGAACAGGCTATGCATGTTCTATACTTAGCCATTTTCTGCAAAACTTGAACAGCTTGAGCGTATAACAAGTTTGACAATAACAGTTTGTATGTCAAGCCTGATCTGATGATCAAACCTCCACCCTACTCACTCTTCCAATCTGTCATACAAGACACTGTCTTGTAACCTGATCATCTATTGAACACAACCTGTTCTTACATAGCTGAACAGGTTGAAGGAACAGCTTGAAGAGTGAACAGCTTGTGATGACCCTGCTCATCACAGGTTTGACCATCAGCTTAGACCATCAGTTTTAATTACCTTTCTTCACAATTAAGTTACTTAATTTTTGTTTTTATTTAACTTAATTACTGCGGAGAATGTGTGTTTACGTGTGCTAGTGAATAAAAAGGGCTCAAGTGGTCTGACAAACGGTCTGACATGGACAACCGTTCCGTTTTCCGTTAACGACCATTTCAAATCAACCGCCCAAATGTTTCTCTCTCATACCCACTCACATTCAAATCCTATAAATACCCCCTACTGTTTCATCTTCGTCTTCCTCACTACTTCTATAACTTCCTAAGAACCCTAAAACTTCGACTAAGTGTCCTGTGCTTCTACTACTCTCACTACTTCCCAAATGGCTCACCGTAACAACCCCTTTCTACCAGTGTTTGTTGGTGCTGATGTTCAAAAACATGCATCAGTCACCATAATGCTAACCCTGAAACCTACCAACTACCTTGAAAACCTAACCATTCCCAAAAACTATGTGGGGAAAGGTTAGGATGAAATGGTGGAGTTTCTGAAAGTTCATCCGTTGAACTATGCCATGACTGCCTCTCCTTGTGTCCTGTACCAGGAGATGGTATATGAGTTCTGGTACACCTGTGCCTACAACCCAGATACCAAAGTCATCCAGGGCACCATACTCAATGGGACTCAGGCCATTGCAATCACCACTCGTCTGATAAAGGAAGCTCTCCGTCTCCCTATGGCTGAAACATATGATCAGCCTCAGGCCGAAGATGAACAGATGAAGAATCTGCTGCACTTCTGTGGTGTAGTAGAGCCAAAGGTTGGAGCTACGCTGTTCCGGAAGGATTTGTCTCCTACCTACAGTTTTCTGTTTGCCTCAGTGGTCATGTGCTTCAGCAGTAAGGTTGGTTCCTTTGACCAACTAAGCCGTGATGAGATTCCTATAGTCCTACAGTTTGTGGATGGGACTACAATCAACATGGCCAGATGGATTTTCATGAACTTGAGGAATCTGGTGCAGTAGGAGACACCACCAGCTGCTGTTCGTTATCCCAGATTTCTGAGCCTCATTCTCAAGCACGTTTGTGGTGAGCATCTGTATAACTCCCAGCCTTTACTTCGTACTGCTATTTTTCCTGTTATAGGAAATCGAGTTTTCTACACTCCGGTTCTCCCAAATGAGCCTCCTCTATCTACTCCAATGAGGAGGCTGCTAGGATTGGTGGAAGGACCCTCTGCAGTGAGGGTGGATCCAAAAGTTGCTCCAGCTGGAAAATCCAAATCCAGGGTCAAGTTTATTAAGAGGACCCTGGAAACGACTGACGCTGGGCCTGTCCACAAGAAGGCCAAAACAGCTAAGGCTAAGTCTGCACCCTCAGCCTCTGTGGCTGAGGGGGAGCAGGCTTCTCACCCTGGTTCATTTGTTGAACCTGAAGCCTCTGTGGCTGGTGCCTCTGTGGCATCTGAGACTATGGAACAGGTCAACCCACCTGTTTCTGACCCAGTCTCCAAACCTGTCCAATCTGAACCGCTCACCTCTCCACAATCACCCACCTCCTCTCTCAGATCATACAAAAGAAAATCCCTTGCCAAAAAGAAACCAACAGCCAAAACCAGCCCCTCTGTTCCCTCTCAACAGGGTTCAGTTGAAAAAGAAGCACATCCTGCTGCCTTTCCTATTTTGGGAGAAGGTTCAGCACAATTGGAGCCTACTTCACTCCAACCTGTGTCTACCCCAAGTCAGCCTAGACCCTCTGGTTCCTCCCAAGAGGAACCAGTTGTACATATGGAGACCAGGTTAGCAACAATGACCTAATATGCATTTAATAGTCAATTATAGCCTAATCATTGGTCATTAGAAATTAATCAAGTGTAACAAGGTTTATTAGAAAATTCAACTCAATTAGAATCAAATTCATCGGTGCGATGAATCGGGAAATCAATTAATCCGATCAATTTACGATATGAGGGATTAATTCAACTAAGTACATAATTAAATTATGATTAGTGAAACTAATCATACACTAATACAATTACTTAACATTAATTATGCAAGACTAAAACAATTCATTAAAACAATGCATTCAAAAGTATTTATGAATTTACATGAAAAGGGAAATACAAGAATACATTCTAAATACTTTTATACAAAAAAAATATATATAAATACATGAAAATAATCCATAAAAATCTGGTCATAGGGTAGTACTACCCAAGATTTGATTTCAATTTTTTATTTCCCAACTCCATAACCTTTCATAATCAAATCTTTCACACCCCATTCTCCTTTCATTTCAACATAATCTTACACTCCACCTCCATTTGAAAGACCAAGACTTTGCCTATAAATAGAGAGCTTTCTTTTCATTATTTTCATACCAAAATATCTCTTTCTCTCCTCTCAAAACTGAATCCCACACACACACACACACACTACAAACATTTTCATTCAAGTGTTCTTGGTGAAATTCAAGTGTTCTTGGTGAACTTCAAGTGTTCTTGGTTCAAATCTTGCAAGAGTTCCAACTTCTTCTCAATTTCATACTCCAAATACATCAAAGTAAGTAAATACTAACTTATTTCACCATATATTTATGTTTATATAAGTCTTGCATAATATATATAATCTCCAACAACAACAAGTTTCATAAAAACTCAAGTTTATAAGTTTCTAGTTTTATTTTTAAGTTGTTTCTTTAAATCTGTTTATGAATATATGAACACATTATAAAAGTGTTAATATTATGAAAACTTGTGATATATATGTGTTTTTATAACTATTATGACTTTTATACAAGTAGTCTTTGAATAAACAACAAGAATCATAAGTTGTTTCAAGTTTATAAACTACAGATTTTCGGCAGAAAATTATATCGACTTTGAAAAATCGTAACTAATTCATAACTCAACGAAATGAGTTGATTCTTGTCTCAAAAGTTAGATCTATGTCTTAACTATAGATCTGCAATTTTTCTTAATTTATTTTGAAGTTTAAGACTTCCAGAAATTATTTGGGAAACCAAAAGTTTGACAGCTCAAAAATGGCCAACATATGGTTTTTAACGAGCTTTTTCACCAATCTAAACATCTCGAAAAATGGCCGTTCTTGATTCTAAAATTTCTTTGTATATAGTAGTTTAATGTCCTAGAAAACCAAAGTCTAAAACAATTTGGAGCTTGGTCAAAAACAGCCTTAAAGTAGGCCAAAAAACCTCCGAAAAAGCTGGAAAATTATATATATATAAACTTGACGTTTTAAGCGAATTTTATTTATAAACTTGTAATGTTGGGTGATTTAAGACATAAAAATCTATAAATATATATATCATCATATATTAGAGATATTAAGTCCTTATTATCATTTAGGACCCGTTTAATCTCGCTCGGTGCATCATCCGTCACTTTACGCTAAAAGCTTTTTACGTTAGATTTTTGCCATCGCAATTCCGGTGAGTTCTCATAGCCCCTATTTTCACACTGTTATGTTTTGGGGATGAAATACATGCTTCGTTTTTATATGGACACGGAAATATTTTCATTTCTATTATGTATTACACATTGGGTTCCATTAGCTCTGATATCATGAACCGTTAATTGCATTTATTTGTAAGCGCGAATATATTGTGGATAGATCTATTGGGAGTCATGTCCCCCACTCGGGATACTTGGATTGGCTAACAGCGGGTGCATATATATTCAACAAACGGTATTACGTATGGGAATACTGCACAGAGCAAACTCATTTTAAATTAAGCTTCGGTTGCATGATGGTTTATATGTAATACATAACAAGGAATTTATGGTTTTATAAATTCAATCTCTATTATTATTGTCCATACAAGTCACATTTACGTGTAAACCTATGAGCTCACCAACAATTGTTTGTTGACGTATTTTAGCGTGTATTTTCAGGAAATTAAGGCAAGTATGCCTCAGACGTATTTTACTTTCAAGCTTCCGCATCCATGGAGTCGCATGCATATTCAATTTAACGGAGATTTAGCTGCATTATTTTGGATATTTTAATTATGTAATTAAATCTCTGTATTTGTGTGAACTTCATCTCTCGTGTAAAACATTATTATGCTTTAAAACTTTAACGATGTATTTTAAAAACGTCCATATAGTTGTCGTTCATTATGATTATGGTTACGCTTCCGCACTCGTCACGCCTCGCTGCCAACCGGGGTAGCAGGGTGCGACAGATTGGTATTAGAGTCATAGTTATAGTGAACTAGGTTGCATTAGTACCCTAGACTATAACTGCACATAAAATTTACTGATTTTAAAAATATTTTGTAACTAACTAAAAGACTATGAATGGACATTGATAGCAGAAATCATGTCCCATCCGGAAACCATCATCTTATCGGATTCAGAGGAGGAGTACACTCCTGCGAGCCCCATGGCCACTGAGATTTTCCCCGAAGAAGAAACATCGGAAGAAGAGGACCCCTCGGAAGATCCAATGGAGGAGACGGAAGAGGAGCCGATGGAGGAAGAAGATCCATTACCCTCAACGGTCACTGCTCGCGTTCCATATCACCCAGCCGAGCCGTCATATAAGCCGTATAGGCCTTACCCTAACGGCCCCAAAATGTTGTACACACCCCGAAAGCGGGTGAACCCACCAAGAAGGGAGTCTATTCCTGTCCCGACTCCCCAACCCAATCCCCCACCAGCACACCGACGGGTAGACGCCCGACGATGGGGCTGGATACCGGAGACCCTCCGCGAATGGAGGCAGATGGAGGGAATTCCTCCCAACTTCGAGATAGGAGGACCATCCTCCGCACCTGTCCCGTCACTCACCCAAGAGCCTACCGAACAAACCATACCACTCTTGGTAGCACGGTCTACCAGGCATGATCACCAGATTCGGTCCCTTAACCAAGATATCGGGGGCGATGATCGCTCGTTTAGAGCGGGAGGAATTACAAAACTCCAACATCTACTGGGCTAACCAGCATGCTCTCACCATCCAACAGGATGGCATGAATGAGCTTCGGCAGCAACTAGCCGAAAACCAAGCTCGGATCGAGGAGCTGACTCAGCGCCACAACGCGATGGAAAAGGGAGAGACATCTGATCACTCCCACACTTAGTGCACTTCTATCTATCTTTGTAATAGTAGGAAAAATATCATGTAATAGTATAAGACAAAAATTTTCGGGTAATAACCCGCCCCTAATGTAAGAAAATTTCGAATGATTAATGAAAAATTGCAAGTTATTTATGAAATTGTGTTTGATGATTATAGTATTGTGCTTTAAGGAAAATTTACCTCTTTGAGATTCAACTTCTTACCCAATGTTTTGTTTCTTTAAACTTTTAAGATAATGCCGCCGAAACGAGCAATGAACGCTGCTGACATTGAAGAGCTAGTCGCAAAAAGAGTGGCTGCCGCTATAGCCACGTATGAGGCAAATAGGAATAGCTCAGCTAATGGAGATGGTGGTGCTAGCCGCACCACGGGAGGAACTGAAATCCACGCAAAAGGTTGTGGAATTAAAGGATTTTTAAGTTGCAAACCCCGGTACTTCAACGGAACCGAAGGAGCCGTTGGCTTGATACGGTGGTTTGAGAAGTTAGAATCTGTCTTTCGTGTCAGCGGGTGTGCTGAAGGAGATAAAGTGAAGTTCGCTACTCACACTCTACAAGATAGCGCCATCACATGGTGGAATTCCTATGTCCAGTCTGTAAGTATTGATGAAGCCTACCAGCTCACATGGTCCGCGTTGAAGCAAATGATGACAGACGAGTACTATCGAGAAACGAACTCCAGAAGATGGAATCGGAGTTCTGGAACCTGTCGATGAAGGGAACGGATGTAGCGGGGTACACCAACCGATTTCATGAACTGAGCATTCTGTGCCCTCAGATGGTGACCCCGGAGTACAAAAAGATCGAACGTTACATTTGGGGACTCGCTCCTCAAATTCAAGGTAATGTCACTGCCTCCAACCCATCCACCATACAGGATGCCATCAGGATGGCCAACAATCTGATGGATCAAGTGTCCCGGAGGAATGAATCCAAAGCCGGGGAAAACAAGAGAAAGTGGGAAGACAAGTCTGGAAAGAACACAGGTTCGCAATCCAAGAAGCCCGAGACCATCAGGGCTTATGTAGCAGGATCTGAATCGAGGAAAGGCTACACGGGTACCAAGCCTTACTGCACCCAATGCACCTTTCATCACAACAAGGGTCCCTGCCCAACTTGTGGAAAGTGCAAACGTATTGGCCATATGACCAAAGATTGTAAGTTTGGAACCCCGGGTGTCAATGGCGGAAATCAAAGAGGCTGCTTTGAATGTGGAGTTACTGGGCACTTCAAGAGTGAGTGTCCGAAGTTGAAGAATGGTGGAGGAGCTCAGGGGAGAGCTTTTGTGTTAGGAGCAGGTGACGCTCGTCAAGATCCCCACGTAGTATCAGGTACGTTTCTTTTAAATGACATTTACGCTTACGTACTCTTTGATACTGGGGCTGATAGGAGCTTTATATCTGATAAGTTTAGGAGGCAATTGAATGCCACTCCTTTTCCCTTAGACAACTCTTATACTATAGAACTGGCTGACGGTAAAATAATAGAGGCAAGTAGTATCATTAAGGAATGCACACTGAAGCTGGCAGATCATCCCTTTAAGATAGACTTAATGCCTGTAGAACTCGGAAGTTTTGATGTAGTAGTTGGTATGGATTGGTTGTCACACAATCATGCCGAGATTTTGTGTGGTAAGAAAGTGGTACGGATACCACTCCACAAGAAGAAGTTCCTAACAGTCCAAGGAGAAAAAAAGAACCGACAATTGAATGTCATATCCGGCCTAAGAACATTAAAGTGCCTTAGGAAAGGTTGTCATGCAGTACTGGTGCAAATTGTAGAAAAAGAGTCGGAGGAGAAGCGACTCGAGGATATTCCAGTGGTTTGTGACTATCTGAAGGTCTTCCCGGAAGATTTGCCTGGACTTCCGCCAACTAGGCAAGTAGAGTTTCAAATCGATTTGGTGCCGGGAGCTGCACCGGTCGCAAGAGCCCCATATAGACTCGCTCCTTCTGAGATGCAAGAGCTATCTAATCAATTACAAGAGTTGATGGATAAAGGATTCGTTCGACCAAGTTCCTCACCTTGGGGAGCTCCGGTCTTGTTCGTGAAAAAGAAAGACGGATTCTTCAGAATGTGCATAGACTACCGAGAGCTAAACAAGTTAATGGTAAAGAACCGCTACCCTCTCCCCAGAATTGATGACCTGTTTGACCAACTACAGGGATCTAGCTTCTACTCTAAGATTGATCTGCGATCCGGTTATCATCAAGTAAAGGTTCGGGAAGAAGACATTCCCAAGACAGCATTTAGAACTCGATATGGACATTACGAATTCCAGGTAATGCCATTCGGTTTGACCAATGCACCAGCCGTATTCATGGACCTCATTAATCGAGTGTGTAAACCGTATCTGGACAAATTTGTAATAGTGTTCATAGACGATATTCTCATCTATTCCAGAAATAAGGAGGAGCATGAACAACATCTCAAGCTGATCTTGGAGTTGTTAGAGAAGGAACAGTTATACGCCAAATTTTCAGAATGTGAATTTTGGTTGCGAGAAGTTAAATTCCTTGGACATGTGATCAACAGCCAGGGAATCCAAGTTGATCCATCAAAAATCGAGGCCATAAAGAACTGGGTGACTCCTAGAACCCCCATGGAAATCCGCCAATTTCTAGGACTTGCCGGTTATTATAGGCGATTTATCGAAAACTTTTCAAAGATAGCAGGTTCCTTAACAGAATTGACTCGGATGGATGTGAAGTATATCTGGGGTGAAGAGCAAGAAAAGGCATTTCAGCAGTTAAAGCAAAGGTTGTGTAGTGCACCAATTCTGTCCTTACCCGAAGGGACTGAAAATTTCATGGTCTACTGTGATGCCTCACACAATGGATTAGGTTGTGTGCTCATGCAAAGGGATAAAGTCATTGCTTACGCATCACGACAGTTCAAAATTCACGAGGTGAATTATACGACTCATGACTTAGAGCTTGGAGCAGTGGTGTTTGCTCTCAAAATATGGAGGCACTACCTGTATGGAACTAAGTGCACGGTGTTCACAGACCATAAAAGCCTTCAGCATATTCTGAATCAGAAAGAGCTAAATATGAGACAGCGTCGTTGGGTTGAACTACTTAGCGACTATGACTGCGAAATTCGTTATCATCCGGGGAAGGCAAACGTCGTAGCCGATGCCCTGAGCCGAAAGGAACGGGTTAAACCCTTGAGAGTCCGAGCTTTGGTCATGACTATACAGTCAAACCTAAACTCTCAAGTCCGCAAGGCACAAGAAGAAGCAGTCAAGGAGGGTAATCTACTGGATGAAGCCTTGAGAGGTATGGATAAGCAGTTTGAAATTAAGCCAGATGGATGTTGATACTTCATGGGCAGAATTTGGCTACCAAAACTTGGAGGAGTAAGGAAGGTGGTCATGGATGAAGGGCATAAGACAAGATATGCTATTCATCCAGGGTCAGATAAGATGTATCACGACTTGAAGGGGAATGTACTGGTGACCAAATATGAAGGCTGACATTGCTACCTATGTCAGCAAGTGCTTAACATGTTTGAAGGTTAAGGCTGAGCACCAAAAACCATAAGGATTGCTAGTCCAACCAGAAATACCCCAGTGGAAGTGGGAAAACATCACCATGGATTTCATCACCAAGTTGCCAAAAACTTCTGGAGGTTATGACACTATTTGGGTGATTGTGGATCGACTTACCAAAACCGCGCACTTCCTGCCAATCAAGGAGACTGATAAGATGGATAAGGTAACACGAATCTATCTTAAAGAAGTCGTCTCAAGGCATGGAGTACCTGTGTCAATTATATCAGACACGGACAGCCGGTTCACATCAAGATTTTGGCAGTCATTACAAGCACTGGGTACACGTCTAGATATGAGCACAGCCTACCACCCGCAAACGGATGGTCAGAGTGAAAGGACGATTCAGACGTTGGAAGACATGCTAAGGGCATGTGTTATTGACTTTGGCAAAAGTTGGGACAGGCACCTGCCGTTAGTCGAGTTTTCCTATAACAACAGCTATCACTCGAGCATTAAGACCGCCCCATTCGAGGCACTCTACAGGCGAAAGTTTCGATCACCTCTTTGTTGGGCTGAAGTAGGAGATAGTCAGATTACTGGACCGGAAATCATCCAGGAGACTACAGAAAAGATAGCCCAGATTCGTAACCGGTTAAAAATCGCGCGGGATCGGCAGAAAAGTTATGCAGACATTCGACGGAAGGATTTGGAGTTCCAAGAGGGAGATTAAGTAATGTTAAAAGTCTCGCCTTGGAAGGGCGTAATCCGTTTTGCGAAACGAGGAAAACTCAATCCTCGTTATATCGGACCATTCAAGATCACCAAAAGAATTGGCCCGGTAGCTTACCGACTCGATCTGCCCCCAGAGCTTAGTAACGTCCATAATACCTTCCACGTGTCCAATCTTAAGAAGTGTCTGGCTGATGAATCTCTCATTATACCCATGGACGAGTTGGAATTAGACGATAAGTTGAACTTTATTGAGCAACCTGTAGAAATAATGGACCGAGAAGTCAAGAAACTCAAGCACAGTCGGATCCCGATAATAAAAGTCAGATGGAACTCTAAGCGAGGTCCTGAGTTTACGTGGGAACGCGAAGATCAGTTCCGGGAAAAATACCCTCACCTGTTCTCAAGTACTCAAGAAGTGGAGAACACGAACTAATTTCGGGACGAAATTCACTTAACAGGGGGAGACTGTAACATCCGGCACTAAACCAGGTTAGCAACAATGACCTAATATGTATTTAATAGTCAATTATAGCCTAATCATTGGTCATTAGAAACTAATCAAGTGATTAACAAGGTTTATTAGAAAATTCAACTCAATTAGAATCAAATTCATCGGTGCGATGAATCGGGAAATCAATTAATCCGATCAATTTACGATATGAGGGATTAATTCAACTAAGTACATAATTAAATTATGATTAGTGACACTAATCATACACTAATACAATTACTTAACTTTAATTATGCAAGACTAAACAATTCATTAAAACAATGCATTCAAAAGTATTTATGAATTTACAAGAAAAGGGAAATACAAGAATACATTCTAAATACTTTTATACAAAAAAAATATATATATAAATACATGAAAATAATCCATAAAAATCTGGTCATAGGGTAGTACTACCCAAGATTTGATTTCAATTTTTTATTTCCCAACTCCATAACCTTTCATAATCAAATCTTTCACACCCCATTCTCCTCTCATTTCAACATGATCTTACACTCCACCTCCTTTTGAAAGACCAAGACTTTGCCTATAAATAGAGGGTTTCCTTTTCATTATTTTCACACCAAAATATCTCTTTCTCTCCTCTCAATACCGGATCCCACAGACACACACACTACAAACATTTTCATTCAAGTGTTCTTGGTGAAATTCAAGTGTTCTTGGTGAACTTCAAGTGTTCTTGGTTCAAATCTTGCAAGAGTTCCAACTTCTTCTCAATTTCATACTCCAAATACATCAAAGTAAGTAAATACTAACTTATTTCATCATATATTTATGTTTATATAAGTCTTGCATAATATATATAATCACCAACAACAACAAGTTTCATAAAAACTCAAGTTTATAAGTTTCTAGTTTTATTTTTAAGCTGTTTCTTTAAATGTGTTTATGAATATATGAACACATTATAAAAGTGTTAATATTATGAAAACATGTGATATATATGTGTTTTTATGACTATTATAACTTTTATACAAGTAGTCTTTGAATAAACAACAAGAATCATAAGTTGTTTTAAACTACGGATTTTCGGCAGAAAATTTATATCGACTTTGAAAAATCATAACTAATTCATAACTCAACGAAATGAGTTGATTCTTTTATCAAAAGTTAGATCTATGTCTTAACTATAGATCTG